>JAIEZT010001390.1:7347140-7496573 GCA_019594935.1 Periophthalmus modestus
AGGGACAAAGGAGAGAGAGAAATGAGAGGTAGAGAAAGAAACAGAGGGAGAGAGACAGATGTAGAGAAAGCGAGAGAAATTAAACAGAGAGGAAGTGAGAGAGAGAGAGAGAGAGAGAGATGCTGAGCCAGAGGGAAAGAGAGACAGAAAGAGGTAAATAGAGACTCTGAGAGACAGAGGTAGAGAGAGAGACAGCGAGAGAAAGAGAGAGTCAAAGGTAGAGAGAGGGACAGAGAGACAGAGAAAGAGAGATATAGAGACAGAGGTAGAGAGAGTGACAGAGGTAGAGAGAGTGACAGAGGTACAGAGAGTGACAGAGGTACAGAGAGCGCGAGAGAGAGAAAGAGTCAGAAGTAAAGAGAGGGACAGAGAGAGAGGCACATAGAGAGATATAGACAGAGGTAGAGAGACAGAGACTTAGGTAGAGAGAGACAAAGGTAGAGAGATAGGGAGGCTGAGGTAGAGAGAGAGACAGGGAGAGAGACAGAGGTAGAGAGAGAGAGGCATAAAGATAGAGACAGAGATAAAGAGAGAAACAGAGGTAGAGAGAGGGACAGCGAGAAAGAGACAGAGAGAAACAGAGGTATAGAGATGTAATCTCTGTCCCACTTCGTGCCAAATCAAACCTCAGAGGTTCTATTTGCTGCACAGACGGGGCGCTCGCCGTTGACCGGGGAACATTTGATTTGACGCCGCACGCCGGACTTATATTGCGATGGGAAATGACTCGACATTTTTTTTATCCGTCTTGTACTAATTCAACAAGTAGCCCCCGGCCACAAAGCCCAGCGTCTCAATATGGTCTTAAAGAAATCCGCCAGCGTATTGTCTCTCTCCATTTCAAATCCTCTGTCTTCATGTCAACTTCACTGTAAGCTTTTTGAAACGCCTCATATTTTAGTTGGAAAAGTCATTTTTTTTGGTGATTGCAAGCACACCTCTTCAATTACCAGCCGACTGCGATTTCTAAAAATCCCCCCGGAGCTTTCACGTCTGGCTTTAAAATATTCTTTTTCAGACATTAAGACGGCGCAGATCAGCAGGTGGCTTTCAAGGCGAAGTGTCAACTCGGCGGCTCGGTCCACCCACGTAGTCGAATGACGAGCAGAACGAGCAGGGACGCCGCGCTCCACAGTGAATTGCAGTTTCATATTTGACATCTAAGTATTTTTAAGTAAAGGTACTGAGGTGATTAAGGCAGAAGCAGATGGACTCGACAGTATGGTCTGAAAGATGTTAAGAGAGCGAAAGCAGCACCTTGGTTCGAAACGATATGAACTAAAATATGGTGATTCGTGTGATTAATTGGACTGAGTGTAACACAAAACAGCAGGTAGGTCTTCATTACGTCTGTCAGAGAGAGGGGGGAAGAGAGAGACAGAGAGAGAGAGAGAGAGAGAGGGGACAAAGAGGGAGGCAGAGGGAGAGAGAGAGACAGAGGTAGAGACAGAGGGGCAAAGAGAGAGACAGAGGAAGAGACAGAGAGACAAAGAAAGACGCAGAGGTAGAGAGAGGGACAAAGAGAGAGGCAGAGGTAGAGAGAGATAGAGAAAGAGAGAGACAGAGGTAGAGAAGGAGAGAGAGAGGGACAGAGGTAGAGAGAGAGAGAAGAGAGAGAGAGGGGTAGAGAGAGAGAGAGAGAGAGAGGAGAGAGAGAGAGAGAGAGAACGAGAGAGGACAGAGAGAGAGAGAGAGAGGGAGAGAGAGAGACAGAGGTAGAGAGAGAGAGAGAGAGAGGGGGGGACAAAGAGAGAGACAGAGGTAGAGAGAGATGGACAAAGAGAGAGAGACAGAGGTAGAGACAGAGGGGCAAAGCGAGAGACAGAGGAAGAGACAGAGAGACAAAGAGAGAAGCAGAGGTAGAGAGATGGACAAAGAGAGAGACAGAGGTAGAGACAGAGAGACAAAGAGAGACGCAGAGGTAGAGAGAAGGACAAAGAGAGAGGCAGGGGTAGAAAGAGAGAGAGAGGGACAATGAGAGAAGCAGAGGTAGAGAGATGGACAAAGAGAGAGACAGAGGTAGAGACAGAGAGACAAAGAGAGACGCAGAGGTAGAGAGAAGGACAAAGAGAGAGGCAGGGGTAGAGAGAGAGAGAGAGAGAGAGAGAGGGACAAAGAGAGAGCCAGAGGTAGAGAGAGACAGAGGTAGAGACAGAGAGAGAGGGGGACAAAGAGAGAGACAGAGGTAGAGAGAGATGGACAAAGAGAGACAGAGGTAGAGATGGGCAAAGAGAGACAGAGGTAGAGAGAGACAGAGGTAGAAAGAGAGAGGCAAAGAGAGGCAGAGGTAGAGACAGAGGGACACAGAGAGAAAGGGACAAATGAGAGAGGCAGAGAGTAGAGAGAGAGAAAGAGAGAGGCAGAGTTGGAGACAGAGGGACAAAGAGAGAGGCAGAGGTAGAGAGAGGGACAGCGAGAAAGAGAGACACAGAGGTAGCAAGAGAGACATAGAGACAAAGGCAGAGAGGGACAGAGAGACAAAGGTAGAGAGAGAGAGAGAGAGGTAGAGAAAGGGAGAGAGACAGGGGTAAAGAGAGAGACAGAAGGAGAGAAAGAGAGAGAGAGGCAGAAGTAGAGAGAAGAACAAAGAGAGAAACAAATTAAGGGACAAAGAGAGAGGCAGAGGAAGAGAGAGAGAGAGAAGAGAGACAGAGGTAGAGAGAGAGGAACAAAGAGAGAGGCAGAGGTAGAGAGTGGGAACGAGAGAAAGACAGAGAGACACAGAGGTAAAGAGAGAGAGACATAGAGACAGAGGTAGAAAGAGACAGAGAGAGAGACAAAAGTAGAGAGAAAGAGAGACAAAGGTAACAAGAGACAGAGGCAGAGAGAGAAAGAAATAGGTGAGATGAGCAAGAGACAGAGAGGTAGAGAGAGAGACAGAGATGGAGCCAGAGGAAGGAGAGAGAAAGAGGTCGAGACAGAGGTAGAGAGTCACAATAAGTCATTTTGGAGCATGACATATTACTACAGAGACAGACTGTGATAAACGACAATACTGAACCTACTTTATGGCACTGACACAATTACAATAATTCAAAAATAATTCCTGTAAACCTTTTTTAAATAGGCAGTGTCATTAAAAGACATGAGCTGCAACAAATTTAATGAATGAAGCTATAATTAGTCATAGAAGTCACTTATTCAACCTTTTTACAGCGCAAATGTTATTGCATTACAACAAAAATACTCAAATCTCCCTAATTTTATGAAGAATCTGTTCAGACGATAAATATGGATCAGAGGAAACCCAACCATACACAGGGAGAACATGCAAACTCGACACAGGACGGCCCGAGAGTCGAACCTGGAACCTCCTTGCTGTGAGGCGAGAGTGCTAGCCTCTTTCCAGACTTCCAGAGTAAATATAGTACATACTTATAAAATGTCAAAGAAAAGAGACATGCAGGGATCTTCTTTCGGCAAGCTAGCTTTTATAGCTGTCAGCTTGACCTACTAGTATATCATCTCGACAGGATTAATTTTAGAACCTTTATCTGTCCCACAATGGGGAAATTCCAGTGTTGCAACGCACAGTTCAAGGGCATCAAGAGAATAGAAATAGACACTCACAAATCAAGTCACATACATATTAGAAAAGAGATTTAAATTTACCATAACACTGTGCAAGTACAATCAAATATCACAGGACTATTATGTACAGCGTGTATGTGGCTACGGAGCTCTGCAAATTTCCCATAAATTGTTCTTACAAACTTTCAGAAAAAAAATTATATTAAAAGCTTGCTCGGGTATAATCAGATACATGCTAACTAGAGACCACAGTAAACCTCCTGTATATATCAATGGACATAGCTAACCTGCTAGCCACTGCGTTCCAAATAGGAAATGATCATGGACTGCGCTTCTGGCTCCAATTCACTTTACATGAGAAAACTGTTGCCTCTCTTTCTGTAAATCCTGCTGTCAGGCTCGTCATTTTGGTCTTAAAACTTTGCTATTGTGTCCGTAACTCAAGATAAGAACAAATCAGCTGCTTTCTTTCCCCGAGGTCGCTAGCGTTAGCAATAGGTTTGACTGACAGCGTTACTAGGCGGGAAGGGACGTTACCTTCCACAGCCTCGCTCCAGATTGGCTCTTCGGTTGCTACGATACTCGTGTCCGAAATTCTGAATATGGAGCCTGGCTTCAAATTCACCCCGGAACCGCGAGCCTCATTGAGTTTTGTTGGACTGGAGCCGAACGCTACGGGCGACGTCACACTCGCTTAGTCCACTTCTTTATAGAGTCTTTGTAAACCGCCATTTTAAAAGTGAATTTGAAACGATATGAACTAAAATATAGTGATTCGTGTGATTAATTGGACTGACTGAGTGTAACAAAAACAGCAGGTAGGTCTTCATTACGTCTGTTAAAGAGAGGGGGGAAGAGAGAGACAGAGAGAGAGAGAGAGAGAGAGAGAGGGGGGCAAAGAGATAGACGGAGAGGGAGACAGAGGTAGAGACAGAGGGACAAAGAGAGAGCCAGAGGTAAAGAGAGGGACACAGAGAGAGGTAGAGGTAGAGAGTAGGACAAAAAGAAAGGCAGAGAGAGAGAGGGACAAAGAGAGATGGCAGAGAAAGAGAGAGAAACAAAGAGAGAGGCAGGGGTAGAGAGAGGGACAAAGAGAAAGGCAGAAGTAGAGACAGAGGGACGAAGAGAGAAACAGAGGAAGAGACAGAGGGACAAAGAGAGAGGCAAAGGTAGAGAGAGGGACAAAGAGAAAGGCAGAGAAAGAGAGAGGGACAAAGAGAGAGCCAGAGGTAGAAAGACAGGGACACAAAGAGAGGTAGAGGTAGAGAGAAGGACAAAGAGAGAGGCAGAGAGAGAGAGGGACAAAGAGAGATGGCAGGGGTAGAGAGAGAGGCAAGGGGAGAGGCAAAAGTAGAGACAGAGGGACAAAGAGAGAAATAGAGGAAGAGACAGAGGGACAAAGAGAGAGGCGGAGGTAGAGAGAGGGACAAAGAGAAAGGCAGAGAAAGAGAGAGGGACAGAGAGAGAGCCAGAGGTAGAAAAAGAGGGACACAGAGAGAGGTAGAGGTAGAGAGAAGGACAAAGAGAGAGGCAGAGAGAGAGAGGGACAAAAAGAGATGGCAGAGAAAGATAGAGGGACAAAGAGAAAGGCAGAGCGAGAGAGAGAGGGACAAAGAGAGAACCCGAGGTAGAGAGAGGGGGTCAAAGAGAAAGGCAGAGGTAGAGAGACAGGGACAAAGAGAGAAGCAGATGTAGAAAGAGAGAGACAAAGAGAATGGTAGAGAGAGAGAGGGGCAAAGAGCGACAGCAGAGGTAGAGAGAGAGGGACACAGAGAGAGAAAGAGAGACACAGGTAGAGACAGAGGTAGAGAGAGACTGAGGTAGAGAGACAGAGAGAGGTAGAGACAGAGGTAAAGACAGAGGTAGAGACTTCTTTATAGAGTCTATTTAAACCTAAATCTTGCATTTTAAAAGTGTAAAAAGTCTAAGAGAAAAATGAATGGAAACGTACTTATAGAACCGACGCAGTGACTGTTGAGCTCCACGGTTATGTACAACGCTGCAGACAAACAGGACAAACAGCAGGTAAAGTGACTTCAGTACATCATCCAGGCGAGGACTCACATGATGTTGCAGTATTAGTACAAGGCCAACTCCACAGAACACTGACATCTCAATCTAACAGGAGGGAAAACCATTCTTCCACAGAGCACCAGAGAGTATTGTTCTAATCCAACAGTGGAATCTGCCCACTCTGCAGGCCCTGGACCGGCTGTTGGAGCGGAGGTGCAGTTCTGCTGAATGGGGATAATCATCGGGGATCGTCACACGCCAGTTACCGAACACCGCGGGACGCCTTTAGCCCGGCCACGTTATAATCAGAGCAAGATCGTCGAGACCAATCCAAATTGTTTTTAATGTGGAAATACAACTGTTCATTTGAGCCAGCTGAATGTGACCGCAGTTAGCTTCTCTCTCTCTGCAGCATCAGGATCTATTGTTTTCCCCGGGCCATAATCCTCGCGTCGCCCAAAGCTTTTTCTTTTTTTTTTATATAAATTAGCCATTCTCTTTCGTAGATGGAAACGATTTCAAGTCATTTTAGAGTCAGCCAAAGTGGGATGGTCTGTGAGGTTGTGAGGAAGTCAAATTGGAAGAATAAAAACTCCAGCAATAGCTTGTCACACATGCATGTTTGCACTTTGAGCCTACATAAAGCTCCGGTTAGTATCATGGTGCTAATTAGCCATGCTCGTTTTAGCATTTCAAACTGCCTCAGTTAAAGCGGCGCCTGCAGATTTTTTCCCCGACATATTTAAACAAAATCTGTCTCGCCCCAGTACAGATCTAAAAAATAAAGATAAAGTAAGTCTGCATCTAATTGTAAAGCGTTTTAATGCCCATGAAACAGGAAGAGCGGTGTTAGCTTGCAAGTTGTTCTTAGTAGTACTGTGACAAAAGTTGTGCTTATAAACTCATCATGGTGAATAATATTGGGCCACTGCAAACCGTTTAAAACAATCTAGTTCTGTTTTTCTGTTTTCACCTTTAAACATCACCTTTAAACGTTTTCAGAAAAAGTTTGGAAACACTTTAAGAACTTGTTATTTCCATCTGTGGTGCTGAATGAATGGCTGAGGTGGCTGGTTGTTTTGCTGCTGCGGTGGACAGATGACACCACCTCCTAATGCAGTCTTTAAACCGGAAAGTGAAGTCAAAAATGTCTCCATGGAGATGTTTTTGACCGTTTCACCGTATGGTTTTAAACTTCTCTGTGGAAACAAGCAAGTAGTGCCACCAGATTGAGCTACAGGTCAGCTCTGTGGAGAGGAGACCCTGCTAACTCCAATGCATGTGCTGTATTTTTAAGATACTCTTTTTGGCAATGAAATACATGTGTTATGCCAGTGTTTCTCAAACTGTGGTACGCAGACTTGTTCCTGTGGTTTATGGATCTAGTGTTCGGTTAATTGACAGTCAGTTTTATCCATTATTTGAGTTATTTCTTGTTTGTAACTTCTGTAGTAATGGTTTAGTCCTATTTTAGAAATGGAATAGCACTGTTACACACTTGATGTAGATCTGGTGATTTTCGGAAAGACAAATATTCCAAAGCGATCTCCATGGAGACAAGCAAGTGGCAGACCTCTACTAGAAAAGTTATATACATTGCCATATTACTGCTACAATACTATTAGTACTAAAGGTCAATGGTTTTTATATAGCACTTTTCCACCTTCCATGCCGAGAGCGGGATTTGAACCACCAACCTTCAGCGGACAAACTCTCCCGAACTGCGCAACTGTTGCCCCTAAAGTTGAACATAGTTTCTCGAAGCACATCTTTTAACTTTCATAAATTCAAAATGTCGGTACGTCAAATTAATAAACATGTCATGCAAAGTGGCTGCAACAGTTAATGCGAGAGTGAGTTAATGTGTTTTAATGCCACCGAGCCTCACATGAAAATAAGACAAAACAGGACCATCACCGAAGCGTCGTTTAAGAGTTTAGCATAATAAATGTGTGAGGGAAGTTAGTCTGTCTCCATTTAAATTGCTGATGGGACATTATAATGCTATTAGTGATGTGAAGTTAGAGTCAGGAGATGGCACGGTGATGATTGATCTTCATGTTAAACAGCTAAATGTAATTTCACGAGCACATTTACTGCAGAAAAACAAAACAGAGCTTACATTAAGTATCGGCCGTTATCACGATTTATGAGCGGCGCCGCCATACAGACACAAAATGGCGACGTTTACTTAAATGTGCAATGTGACAGAAGAACAAATACGATTTTGATGGATCCTCGGGGAGTGTGGTGATATATAATCATGCTATACGGTGTTTGCTTTTGCACTCGCATTTCACTGCATGGAGTGACCCAGTGTGACGGTAAGAAATCTTTCAAGTCACATTTTAAGTTACAGCGTGTGTCAGAAATATATAGGTTGAGTAGGATTGTTGTAAAGGAGGAGCTGGAAAAGAAATGCAAACGTGTGATGTTGGAAAAGGACTGTATTTAGGATTAGTCTAGAATCCACAATCTCTTCAGGTTGTTTGGCCAGTTCATGGTTTCTAAAAGTCAAAAATACACTGCCTGGACAAAAAAAAAAGTAAGAGCCTGAAAAAAAAAAAGTCACACACTAATATTTGGTTGGACCACCTTTAGCTTGGATTACGGCATATTCGCTGTTCCAGTGTTTCATTTTTCTTGCTTCTTCATGCTTCATTTTTCACCAAGATCTCACACTGATGATGGTCGAGTCTGACGCTGCACAAAGCTTCTCCAGCACATCCCAAAGATTCTCAATGGGGTTAAGGTCTGGACTCTGTGGTGGACAATCCATGTGTGAAAATGATGTTTCATGCTCCTGACCATGGCACATTCTCACCTAAAGTAAAAAAAAAAATTCCGAGTGTCCATGAACGCACCACAAATAGCAGCAGAGTGCAGTGAAAATGCAAAGGTCTGCTGGTCCATGAATGCATCACTAGTGCAAGTTGTGGAACAGCAATGTGAACAAAGAAACAGAAGTAATCGAGGCCGAACCGATGGGATATGGACCACAGATAGTCATAATAATACTATTGACTTACATTCTCAAGGACACAGGGAATAACTGTAGATTGTAGATGAAATGAAAGAGAAAGTCAAAGTTAGAAAGAACGGCAGGAGCGACTGTCTCAAACACGAACGTTGACTACTACCAAAAGTTCCGCTGGCGGCTGATGAATCCTGATTGGTTGAGGAGTTAAAAGGGGTGATCACTGATTGGTTAAGATGGTTGCTGGGCTCAAATGTCCGAATAATAATAAAAAAAAAAAAAGAGTGAAAACCTAATGACTAAAGTATGAACGTCATAAACAGATTAAAAATAACATGTTTCAGTTGTTAAGTCTGAAAACTGGAGACAACAGCTGTTTGCAGTTTCAGTGTAGTTGGCCCCTCTCTCCAGATCGATATAAGGCCGTGTTCACCAGTGATCTGACCAGAACTGAAGAAGCTGCCTGGACGAACAGCGAAACGTCTCCACTCCTACAACGGTTTGTCCATTTGACAGATTTAAACTTCGTCTTTTGCCGTGGATCAGACTTGGACGACTGAAGGATTACACAGATGTCGAATATAAAGATTTGGAGATAATAATGGTCAATATTTTTATTAAAAAGCATTGCTAATTGATTTTCTAAAATGGAAGTGCACCATGTACTGTGTAACTGTTTTCTGGTCTGATAGTATCACACCTCTTTAACTTGTATCTAATGTTCCTGAAATACTCACTTTGGGCACATAGACTGTGTAAAGAAGTGGACTAAGTGAGTATGACGTCATCCATAGTGTTGGGCTCCAGTTTGATGCCGCTCATCGAGGGGAGCAGTTACTGGGGCGAATTTGGAGCCAAGATCCATATTTGGAATGCCGACCATGAGTATCATAGCAACCGAAGAGCCAATCCGGAGCAAGGCTGTTGAAGGTAACGCCGCTTCCTGCCTGCACGGCTGGTTTAGCAGGGAGGAGGCACTGTTGCTAATGCTAGCAGGAGCGACCTGGGTGAAAGAAAACACCTTATTTGTCTGTTATTAATGCTCATATCTTGATTTATGGACAAAATAGCGAAATAGGATCACGTAGAGCGGTTTAATACAAACATTTAATACCAGCAAGCCTGACAGCCGCAGTTACAGAGACAGGGACGACGGTTTTTCAATAGAAAGTGAACTGAAGCCAGAGTTGATGGAGCAGGAAACGAGTCCATGCTCACTTTCTATTTGGAACATGGCGGGTTTGCTATGGTCATCTAAATATACAGTCTATGATGTGGACGGAATTAAAGTGAGTGCGACCGAACAGATAAACAAAAGAGTGTCTTTGATCTGAGCCGTAGGAGCCGTACGACGCTCGAGTCTGTGTCCTCTCCATCGCACGAGCAGAAACCAGCTCTGCTTTCAAGCCGCTGAGATATCTTCATGTGAGAAATTAATTTAGTTTTGGCCCGAGATGCAATGAATAATAAATTGGCATAAAAGTCAGTCTCCCATCTGTGGACGTGGAAGCCTGGATCTCCGGAGGGTAAAACTTGAAGACCACGACGCCTCATTGTGTCTGCCATGGGCATTCGACAGAGTTATGTAAAAGAGTTGTGTTCGGTGTTAAGATTAACTTGAGTATGGAAAAACAAGTCTGGTGCAAATCTACACGGAGAAGTAGGTTTGTATATTAGACAAATGATATAACAAATGTAAGACTGTGGTTCAATCTGCACATCGACAAATCACATCGCAATTAGGATTACTGGTTTAATCAAGTACAAAAATGTGTAATTCAGTAATCGACAAAGCCTGAAAAACAGTTTGCAGTGGTCCCAAAGTCATTCCTCAATTACCTTATGCGTTCAGAGCATCCTAATTATTCACCACGATGAGTTTCTAAGCGCTTTTCGCAACTTTCAGAGACCAGAGTGGAGTTTTTTTTTTCATCACGGTAAAGCTAACAACAGCTAGCATGCTACTGCCCGCTTCCTGAGTCCATGGTTGCATTTTTATATAGGGCTTTTCCACTTTCATACACCAGTGTACGCAGAAACTGGGGGCAAGGTCGGTTAAAGACGCAACAACGACATTTATCTGTGGGAGCTGGAATCACACCGCCAACCTCACCGCTCTGCCGATGATGTTTACGTAAGAGAGCGGGATTTGAAATGCCAACCTTCGAATCGGTGGACAAACACTCCGCCATCCAGGCAACTGTCATCCATAATTATAATCAGATGCAGACGGTTCACAGTGGACTTATTTTGACCCCTGCTTATACAATATATATGTACAGGCGCTTTAAGTGGGTTCATCTCACTGTCGTCTACTTTCATCTGTTTGTTGTCTTTATTTTAAATGTTCTGATGCCCACCTTCTCTGAACAACCTTTTTTGAATGATTTTGAGTTCAATTGTGATTTAAATACAGTTGTCCCTCACTATGGTTCATCTTTCACGTCCTTTTAGTGGAATTTTCCATGCTTTTTTTGATGGCGTAAGAACGTGCATTGTGTTCTGCGTCCTGATTGGCTAAGGAGCTGTAGACCATTGTGTTCTGTGTCCTGATTGGCTGAGGGACTATAGACCATTGTGTTCTGCGTCCTGATTGGCTGAGGGACTGTAGACGATTGTATTCTGCGTCCTGATTGGCTAAGGGACTGTAGACCATTGTATTCTGCGTACTGATTGGCTAAGGCACTGTAGACCATTGTGTTCCTCGTCCTGATTGGATAAGGGACTGTAGACAATTGTGTTCTGTGTCCTGATTGGCTGAGGGACTGTAGACCATTGTGTTCTGCGTCCTGATTGGATAAGGGACTGTAGACCATTGTGTTCTGCGTCCTGATTGGCTGAGGGACTGTAGACCATTGTGTTCTGCGTCCTGATTGGCTGAGGGACTGTAGACCATTGTGTTCTGCGTCCTGATTGGCTGAGGGACTGTAGACCATTGTGTCCTGCGTCCTGATTGGCTGAGGGACTGTAGACCATTGTGTTCTGCGTCCTGATTGGATAAGGGACTGTAGACCATTGTGTTCTGCGTCCTGATTGGCTGAGGGACTGTAGACCATTGTGTTCTGTGTCCTGATTGGCTGAGGGACTGTAGACCATTGTGTTCTGCGTCCTGATTGGATAAGGGACTGTAGACCATTGTGTTCTGCGTCCTGATTGGCTGAGGGACTGTAGACCATTGTCCATCAGTCTCCTCTGTGCCGTGTCTCCTGTACAGTACAGAATGTGTTCAGCCAAATGTACATAAATGTTCGATCACAGTGTGACTCTTAAGTGCTGTATGTTTCCAAGTTTTCTCCCCGACAAAACCCACAATGTCGATGAAACGTTCTGCACCGACAAAGACACCTACGAAGGTTTGAACTTGAACTAGAAATGTGAGAAAATGTTAATGCCTGTGTGAGAAAAGTGTGTGGTTTACAGCTGCAAAACATATATAATAATTGTAAAAAATAAAGCTGACTACTTTGCGGATTTCGCCAATTGGAGGTTATAAACGAGGGACCACTGTAGCTGATTTTCTATAGTCGAGCAAGTCCTGTGTGGCGCAGTGGGTTAAGCATACACCTATGAACCAGAAGAGTGACGGTTCAAGTGAGATCTCAGTGGTGCGACGGGAAGGGCATCGGGCATAAAAAACAATGTGTGCACTGGTTGAACGCTTTTATATTAATCTTTCTTATTATCAAAGAGACTGGGTGCATTATATACTCCCTGTTTGCACGGCTATTTAATGCAGTAGAAAATAAAAGCTCACACACATGGACACACACACACGTTCGCACACAGTTGCTTTAAGTATGATAAACACATTGAAATTAGCACTAACTGCCTTTTAATTGAAGTCTGAGGGGGAGTGGATGGTGGAGTAAAGACGCCCATAAAACACACGGATTACAGTGGTCCTCCTGGTTCCTAAGCAGCCCTGTTGGTCCAAACGGATTCCACCAGTTAATGTGCTTATGACCGCTGGGCCGTGCGAGGAGCCGGAGCGGTGTATCAGCTGTACACACTATCGGCGCTCTCGTAATGGAGGGACATAATGTTCATTAGCCAAAGAGGACTCCACCACTGTTTTTATTGTGTCTTATATTTGAGATTATGTTAATGATGCAATGAAAGAAACACTGTACGAGAAGTTAAAGGGAGGGTGTGTAGAATTATTATTTAAATTGTAATAAAGATGGGATGGATGGAGATTTATTCATAATTAAAAGCTTTGGACATGATGGTCAAGTTGTTTTTTTTTTTTTTTTTTATTTGGTTGTCCAATCAGAATGCAGAATGAGTCTCACATTAGCCCTACATTTAAGGTTTAAACCTGTAAGGACTCTCTCCGATCTGAATGGTCACTACCTAAACTCCAGCGTCTGCAGCTAGTCATAAATCAGCACTGCCAGTTAAGCGGGAAGTCAATTCATTTCAATGGAGGATTTGAAAAAAGTTTTGCCCCTAAAATCTGATATAAAGTAGGCTGATTTGTGTAACGTGTATGTTTATGTGACCAACAAGTCAATACTGCCCCGATTCTCTGGAAGCTTTACAGGGCTCTGTAGTCCCTATAGAACTTACACTGTGTTCCAAATTATAATGCAAATTATATTTTCCTCTGATTTTGCCAATTTGTCAATATAAATGACAGACATCATCATTTTAGAATACAATTTGAATGTTAATGTTATTGAACAAACCAAAAGTCCATCCACTTTCTTCCGCTTATTCGGGGGCTGGTCGTGGGGGCAGCAGTCTAAGCAAGGACTCCTAGACTTTCCTCACCCCAGACACGTCCTCCAGCTCCTCTGGTGGGAACCCCAAGGCGTTTCCCAGGCCAGGTGAGAGACATAGTCCCTCCAGTGTGTCCTGGGTCTTTTCCGGGGCCTCCTCCCGGTGGGACATGTCTGGAACACCTCCTTAGAGAGGCATCCAGGAGGCCACCAAGCTCCTCCCATGTGACCGAGCTCCTCAGCCTATGTCTAAGGGCCACCCTACGAAAGAAACCCATTTCGGCCTCTTGTATTCGCCATCTTGTCTTTTGGTCATCATCAAAAGCTCATGACCATAGGTGAGGGCAGGAACGTAGATTGATCGGTAAATCCTCCTTCTTCACCACCACAGACTGATACAGCGACCGCATGACTGCAGACGCTCCACCGATCCGCCTGTCATCTCACGCTCCATCCTTTCCTCACTCGTCAAAAATAAAAACTTGAAATGTGTTCCAAATTTTTATGCAAAAGAGAGTTTCAAACCACGTCATTGTTGTAAAGAACTAAAAATGGTCATTTGTTCATATTTTTTTTCATTTAGATAAAGAGTGATTGCAGCAGTAGTCTCAGTTGTGGGGTGTCAGTACCTCAGTCGGTCGAGTGTTTGCCCACTGACCCAAAGGTTGCCAGTTTGAATCCTGCTCTTCACATACACATCATTGGTTGAGCGGTCAGATCCACTGATCCACAGGTCGGCGGTGCAATTCCAGTTCCTACAGATGAAGGCTGACGTTGTGTCCTTGGGCAAGACACTTAACCCACCTCTCCCCCGGTGTCTGCGTGCACTGTTGTATCAATGGGTGAGTGGTTTCTGGATGTAAAGCGCTTTGAATCCCTTGAAGGTGGAAAAGCACTATATAAAAATGTGACTAGATACCATTTAGCAGTAGTAGTAGTAGTAGTGGTAGTAGTAGTAGTAGTAACAGTAGTAAATAATATTCTGCCGTGGTTTGATCCTCTGTATGCCCGTTGTCAGTACACCTCATTGGACTTGTTTACACATGTTCTCACAGTAAACACAGTGAGAAACGTCTTTGTGCGGTATAATGTAATTAGCTTTTGTTGTAAAGCTGACACTGCCGTCGCTGGATTAATCAACGCAACTTGTCCTAATTAATTGTTTGTAATTAACTTTTCCACTCCACTGTGATTGTAAATGTTTGTCAGGTGATATATTTTCGCTCTTTTCCGTCAATAAAACACCCTCTTACTTAAAGAGGAGGTATTAGGCCAATCATCTCTCATCAAAACACGCCTGAAGGGGTTTTATATGCCATCCATGCACGGATGAGTGGTCTTGCGGCCTCTCCCGGTCGCTATCCGAACCCGAAGGAAAGGGAGGACTCGGAGCGGTGCCGAGACATTTGAATATTTTGCAGTATTTTCAAAAAGATAAAAGGTAACACAGTCATCTAAATATGTTGTGTGTTTGCAATTAATACCGCACTGAAGTGTAATACTGCTTAATTAAAGATGCAGTGTGTAACTTTTCTGGATCAGCCATATTGGGGCCCATATATCTACATGTGAACTAAAGGGTTTTAAATGTTTTGCTTCCATAATTCACTCAGATATTTGATTAACCCTTTAAGGACTGAGCACATTATAGGCCATTATAGCTTTTTTCCCTTCTTTTTTAGCCATAAAAATCATGTTAATTGAATTCTTTCATTACTCTACTACCTTTTTTTTACATATCCATCCTTATTTTTCCTTTGATGCATCAAATAACTGACTGGGAGAATCCTGGCGACTCCTGCGCTCTGATTGGTCGTCTTCGAGGAACATCGTAAGCGCATTACCGTAATGTCAGTAACATATTTAAAGAGCCCCATGCCTCTGCTTTGAGACGCCATTTGAATTTACATGAAAGCACAATTGCTTGCAGACTTACGGTAATGAAAACTCCACAACTGCAAATCTTATTGGCGGCGATAGCATCCGACGCTAGAGGGTTAAGAACTGTTCGTTTCTTCTTTATGTTTTCTCGTTGTCCCCATGAAGCACGTGTAAATAGTCGTACCACTGCACTTTCTCCGAAGGTTAGTAAATCCTCTGTCTCTTATGTAAAGCTCGTTCATCGTCATCCTCTCATGGTATTAATGGCGTCTAATTGCTGTTGAAAATGAGCCGGCTTGTGTCAAATTGTTTATTGAGCTGTTAATGTGCACCCTGCTCTTGTCACCTGAGGCCAGCGCACACAAGTATGCACATGCACACACACACACACGCACACACACACACACACACACACAGGGACCGAAGAGGCTCCCAGATCGATGTCACTGTGTCTCTGTATCACCAATACAGCAGTACACTTCAATACACTATACTGCAGGCTATACTCAAATATGCTACTACATAAGCCGGGGAGGTTACGAAATCATACATAAAATGAAACATGAACAAATGAATGTATTGTACAAAACATGAAAGAGCATCTGACATAACATACAGTCATGCATATTCAAAAAAATCTCGATGAATGACTTTTACTGCTTTGATAAATTAAAGGTCCTGTATGCTATTTTTTCCTCATGTTTTAAAGCCAAATTTGTCCTGCCCCAGTACAGATATAATTGCATAAGCAGCTCTTGAGGTCAAAATAAGTCTCTGTGCGATGCCCGCGTCTAATTATGAAGCATTTTACTGTCCGATAATCTGCTAATGTGAGCGTTAGCATGCTAGTTGTTCTCAGCTTTCACGTCACAGCAAAATTCTGGTGTCTGAAAGTTGTAGAAAAGTGCTTATAAACTCATCGTGGTGAATAATTAGGTAAGTGAGGAATAACTTTGGACCATTTCAAACCGTTTTTATGATTTTGAGATGGAAAATCAGGTACAGCGCCTTTAAAGAGGAGCTAAAATGAAGATTCTCAGTTTCATTTGGGAGGAAATTATGATAATTCTATCTTTTGATACAGAATTTTAGTTACAAGCGGATGTTAAAAGTGCAATATGTAACTGCCACCTGCTTGTCTCCATGGAGATGCTAATGCTTGGCCTGGATTGTCCCACAGTATGGCATTAAATGTATCCCTCTCCATGGAGACGCCACTGGGCCAGCTTACGGATTGGATTTGTGGAGAGGCTGTGTTCTGCTGGGTTTTCAAATGTGTTATGCACCTGTAACTGAAAACCTCCTGGATACGTTTAAAGTCACGATCTGGAACATTTCAGGCAAACAAGATCTCCATGGAAACAAGCAGGTGGCATACCCCCCACCAAGAAAAGTTGCATAGTGTTTCTTCAATAGAATGCACAACAGCGCCTGGTAAAGTCACTGTTAGCGTCACTACTTCCTGTCCATTTTATCTCTGTGAGGTTTGTGCAGAGTCTCACTAAAATGAATAAATATTTAAATATGAGAGAGAGTTGGCCACATGTTAAACACTAAAATAAAATGAATACTTCACCAGAGACACTTCTCACACGTCTCAATGCTAATGCTAATGCTAATTTTGAGGCATAATCAATATTAAAACACCACCACAAACTGAAGTATCATATATTTAAAAACAATTAGCTGGTCTTTATTTTAATTTGAATTTTAATAGGGTGTTTATTTTATGTTTTCTGATTTGAATAAAAGCGACTGTTAGCTTTGAGACGCTGAGCTAGCTAGCGTGCTGCAGCGTGTACTGTAATCTCATATATCGTGGCCTTCATGAATCCAGCTCCAGTCTTTACAGTGAAACTTCCATTGTTCAGTCTATAATGCAGTGACTTTTCCACACAAATGAAACACAGTGTTGACACAGCGAGCAGTGACAGGACCATCCCGTATCCACATATTTAACCTAAGCTAACTCTGCTCTGCTCTGACTGCCTCTTTTATCTGTGTATGAAATATTAAGCTCCAGACCAATGGCTAAGTGTTTCATACATATTACATGGTGTGGAAAAGTAATTGCTTCCTCCATCTGTAATATCTGTCACCAAAGGCCGGCTGGAAACCAATGGATTTTTCCTTATTACATTTAGCACACAGACCAGAGCCGGAGCCAGATTTCACCAAGGCGGATCTGTACATAAAGATAATTGCTTTTTTAAAAATTATTATCATTTTTTTTAAATTCTCCTTCTCATTTATTATTAATCCAGCCGCCGAACGTGACCAAATTATATTCAAATAGGTAAGGATAGACATTGTAAAAACATATATCCTGGCCCCGCCCCCAAATTTTAAAACCCACTGTGGCCCGAGTGTCAAAAAGTTTGCAAAGAAGTGAACTAAGTGAGTGTGTCGTATTTGGAAGTATTGGAAGTATTTGTATATTTGCTCATTTTTATATATCCTAACTGATTTATAACTACGATCATAGTTTGTTTAAAGATGCACTGTGTAACTTTATTGATAGAAGGTATGCTACCTGCTTGTCTCCATGGAGATGTTCTTTCTTTGACTAGAATGTTCCACAGTATGTCATTAATCTTGTCCATCTCCACAGACGAGCCAAGTTACGCGCCGGATCTATGGAGAGGTGCTCATGATAAGAATAGATGTTTTTGGAAGTATTTTTTAGCACCTGAAATGTAAAATAATAATAATTGTTTGCATGGCACTGTTTAATGCTATACTGTGGAACATTTCAGGTAAAGCAATAAGATCACAGGTCCTAACCCCTCACTAGGAGCTTCACCTGTGTTTGGTGAATCCGCCCGTCCCAACCTGAGTCTAGTCCTGAACGCACTGACGATGGGTGCGGAGATCAGACGTGTTCGGAAACCTGGGAAACGAAGCGCACTGCATTGTGGGATACCTCATAGATCCTCAGGAAGCTCCCAAGGGTCCTACGCTAAAGGCTATGAAAGGAAGAATACAGGCTCCTTCTCCTAACTCCTTCCTTACTCACTAGTCGCAGAGTGAGTTAGGACAGTCCATATCGGAGACGGAGACGCTCATCTTCAGGAGCTTTGTGTTTGTCAGAGTGAGGGACTCTACTGTTCACCGGGAAGTTTACATAATACACCTTTAAAGAAGAAACTGAAGACTTTTTACAGATTCAAACCTGAAATGAAAAGCTTTTAAACATGCTCCGTGGAACATTTCTACAAAAAGGTCGGCCCTGTGCTCATCTCCATAAAGATATAGGCAGGAATGTGTCACAGAAATGCATTAAACTCATTTATCCCCATGGAAACAAGCTGCTTACACCACCACGCCAAGTTAAAGGTCAGATCTGTGGAGAGGCGACCCCACTCACAGTTGGGACATATTGTTAAAGCCATTTTTGAGCAATAATTTAAATGCAAGATCACACCGTGTTGTAGAGCAGAGATGTCAAACAGTTTCACCGAGGGTCACATCAGAAAAATGGCTGCTCTCAAGATGTAGATGTAAAATAAATCTAACCACTGTTTTAACTTGTTTATTAACTGTTTCTATATTTCTTATTTATTCAAGTTACAAATATTACATGTGCATTTGAATAGATGTAAAAATATGGCTTTGTCACTGCGTATTCTCCTGATAAAATGACATTTTAAGACAGTCATACCTTTTAATTTACCCTGTCGAGGGCCACATAAAATGAAATGGAGGGCCACATTTGGCCCGCGGGCCTTCAGTTTGACACATGTGTTGTAGAGCATTCCAGGCAAAGCAATAACATCTCCATGGAAACAAGCACAGGGCGACAGTAGCTCAGTAGTGTCCACTGATCGGAAGGTTGGTGGTTCAAATCCTGGAGTGGTCAAAATCCACTGGCCCACACGTTTGGAGCTCCCACAGATGAATGCTGTTGTTGTATCCTTGGGCAAGACACTTAACCCACCTTGCCCAGTTTCAGAGTTGATGGGTGTGTGAATGGGTGAGTGGTTCTTTGATGCGAAGTGCCTTGAAGGTGGGAAAGTGCTTCATAAATATGTCACCATGTAGCGGGTGGCGTACCCCCCACCTGACAGGCTACACAGTGCACCTTTAAGTGTGTTTTGTAACTCTGTAGTCCACTGTATCAACTGCAAAAAAAAGTCGTTAGCTCCATTGACTGTTGGAGGAATTCACCCATTTTACTTTTTTTTGTTAGGAAATTTGCTTCAGAATGAGATAATGACTGAGCACTCGAACTCGTGGTTTATCGAGGAGCCGTATTATCTGGTGTCCTTGTCACTGGCTGGTTTCTGACTAACTGAAGGATTCAATAGCGGGATCAATACTTCTAATGTTAGCAGTGTTTCAATTAAACACAGGCCTGAAAATCGTTCTTACATGCTTCTCCCTTCAAGGCTTCCACCAGCACGAAGATAAGAGTCATGCATCCAGGGCGGTTAAATGTGCTCAACTCTCACGAAGGAATAAGCTTCATGTCGTGATGGGACTTTCGGCTCTTTTATGGGATCCGAAGCTTTTGGATCTGTTCGTTTCAAAAAGCCGTTCAAAAGACTATTTATTTATATGACAGAAGCCAATGTGAGAACTCATTTTATCTTCAAACTCATCACCGAGAGAAATGACCGAGGCTTATATGTGTTTAAAATGGTTTAAACTGAGAGTGGGACTGCGTTTTTACCTTTGGAATTATGTAGAATCTTTATAAAATGATGCACAACGCTAATAATAATTTTAGCGTTAACGTAAACTGTTAAAATAATTCCAAATATGTTTTTTTTGTTTTTTTTCTGTGCTAATTCGTGTGTCGGTTCAGTGTTCAAGTATAAAAATGCCTAAAATTAGAAAGAAAAATAATCAACTCTTTTAAAAAATGAGACCCGGATCCAACCATTCACGTTAAGGAATCGTTCAAGAGAGCCGTCTGGTCCAAGAACGTCACTATTTTCACGAAGGTGTGAATAAAAAGATCATTCTCTCCAAAGAATGGCCTCCAAACATCCACTAGACTAGACCGATCTCCTCTTCAAAGGACACACATTATGCAAATTTGACCTTTTAAACTTTTGAATTATGTTATTTTGCTATTTCTTCATCAAAATCATACCTCGAGTCGCATTTTTTTTGTGCTTCTTTCACGCTTGTTTCATTAATCCCTGTAATTGCGCACTCAAAAATGCTCCGTTCGCATTTTACACTTTTAGTTGCGTCATAGATAAAACTCTGGATATCTCCCACACAGTTTGAAAGTCCATAAACCATCGCCGGACTCTTTTTTTTTAAGTCAAATTGTGTTCTTCGGTGGTTCACTTTGACATTGTTCATTCTCGTTGCTGACAGCAGGGGGAGCTCCAATGCCTAAATACCTCATTGGAAAAAGAGGTGTAGTTTAGTTTAAGAGTATTTTCTAAGTGTAGATATTATTTTAAGTGAGAAAGTGTGAAATCTTTATCTCAAGGTGTCGAAAAACTTGTAAAATTTAAATCTATGAAAAACTGAGCTGAAAATTATGTTGGCCTTAATTTTTTTTGGCAAATATAATGAACATATAAACAACCGGCAGATGTCAACTTCTATATTTTAGTTTTGTCGTCCTATTAGAATGAATATAAATATTTTGTTCACATGTTGGAGTTTATCTTTTTGCCAGATTTTTGCTATCTTAAAAATGTGAAAAACAACTACTGTATTTTCTGGACTATAAGTATTTTTTCACAGTTTGTCCAGAAGTGCGACTAGACTTGTACCAGTATGACAGCCACAAAGAAGAGGACGCAGCGCTTCATCTTCCTCTGGAGCAGGTGGAGATGTTCAGAAGCGACACCGAGGATGAAGAATTCAGTGGATTTAGTGATTTGGAGTGAGATCCAGAGTAAACTTGTTGCTTGTTTTTTATGCTTTAGTATCTGATTAACTGTTAATATCTTACATTTACAAACCAGACACATGTTCAGTTCTGTCTGTGCTTCATGAGGCTGAATAAATATAAATGTGTTATGTTAGTGTGATGTACTGATATTCAGCCTGTTGTTCTCTGTTTTATTGCTATTATTATAACTTGCCTTTAAAGATAAAATGTCTGTTCTTGGTCTCGGATTTTGTAAAAAAATCTCCAAAAATGCGGCTTATAGTCCAGTGCAACTTATATGTTTTTTCTTCATTATTATGCAACACGGTAGTTCATTTTAAACGATTTGCGGTGGTCCAAACGTCTCACCTTATGCTAGAGGTGCCCAAACTTTTTTTTTTTTATCGAGGGACTGTCCCGGGCCATAGTTTGGACACCCCTGCCTTCTGCATTCCGAGCATCCAAATTAATCACCGGCATGAGTTTAAAAAAAAGCTTTCCACAATATTCAGGGACCAGAGCGTTTGAGAGTTTGCCCTTGTGGTAAAAATCTAACGCAACTAGCACGCTAACACGCACTTCCTGATTATCGCACAATAAAACGAGTTATAATTAGACGGAGACAGCACGCAGCAGACTTTTTTTTTTTTTACCTCAAGAGCTGATTACGCTGTATATCTGTACCGGGCCAAGACAAATGTTGCTCAAATACATGTGAAAAATCGAGTAGCGGCTCTTTAAAGCGTTCGATGTGATTTTTCTGGAGAGATGGGAGCTGTTGGATGGTCGTGCCAGAGTCAGCAGTCTGTGTGATGTGCCGCTGAAACGTGTTTTTGGTGCTTTTGGCGTCTTTGTTGGTTTCAGAAATAGGACACAGAGAAGCGTTTGTGACAGAAGCGAGGGAGAGGAGCCACTTTCAAACCCTCAGCTCTTTCCACGACGTCCCTAAATAATAAATGACGACTTGAAGATGGCCACTCAAATTTGTCTCACTTCAACAAACAAACACCGGCTACTTGATATTGTAGTTTTGTTCTGTCTTATTCTCTCACTTTTTCCTCTGTCTCTCTATGTCTTTCTCTCTTTCTTCCGCCGTAGCATCGTAGTTTTGTTCTCCCGCTCTATCTCCTCCAATCTTTCTCTTCCTGTCTTCTGTCTTTCTCCCTTCTCACCCCCACTCTCTGTTTGTCTCTTTGCTTCTCTCTCCCCCTCTCTATTTTCTTCTCTTTCTCTCTGTCTCTCTCCATTTCTTACACTATTTCAACCTTAGTTTTTATTCACTCTCCCCCTCTCTCTTTTCCCTCTATGGCTCTTTTTAACTCTCTCTCCCCCATTTTATTTTATTTTCTCTCTGTCTACATTTGTCTCCCTTCTCTATCTCTCTTTCTGTCTCTTATTTATTCTCATTCACTCTCCCATCCTTCTCTCTTTTCCCTCTATGTCTCTTCTCTCTTCCTATATCAGTATGATATTGTCATGTTTTACGTCTCTCTTGCTCTAATTTCTTTCTTTCGCTCTCTCTCTCCCTCTCTATCTATCTATCTCTCTCTCTCGCTCCCTCCCCTCTCTCTTTACTCTCTTTTTTTTTGTCTCTAATTCTCTCTTGATTGACCACGACTAACACTCAAAACAAGGAACTACTACTACTACTTGCTACTGTCGTCCTTATTTCTTTCTCTTCGCCCACTCTTTCCCTCCTTTCTTCTCTCTTTCTCTCCTTCTTTCTCTTCATTCTCCCTCTTCAAACCCATCTCTCTCTCTCTCTGTCTTTCTGCGATGTACAGTCCATCAAAGAAGCATCAGCGGAGCACCTCTCACAGCCGGGCACCTTTAATGGGGCTGTTTCCATATGTTCAGTGTTTGGAGGAAGTGGATGACGCTCCCAGAATCCTCGGCTCTGCTCTGCTGCTCTGAAGAGGCTTTGCAGCAGCTTTGGCAACAGTCTGGATTTGCTCCGGACACAAGAGCATTATGGGACGATCCGCTAATTTGGGCTAATAACGCCTCGGGACGGTCACGGCTGTGGTCAGGCCTCCTCTCACAGTGCTTCAGAAGAGAGCGCGGTGCTTCTCAGAGAGCTCCATTTACATTTCAGTGAGAAAATAAATACGACACGTGCTACCGTCAATATTAGGGCAACGTCAGGTCCAGATTTAGTTCAAGATTCAAATCGTTTATCATGGAGGTTACATTCTAAAAATAACCCAGAAAGGTGAAATCTGCGAAGTAGTCAGCTTTATTTTTACAATTATTATATATGTTTTGCGGCTGTAAACCCCTCACCACACACTTTATACACTTTTCTCACACAGGCATTAACATTTTCTCACATTTCTCTCTCAAAGTTCAAACCTTCGTCGGTGCCTTTGTCGGTGCAGAACGTTTCATCGACATTGTGGGTTTTGTCGGGGAGAAAACTTGCAAACATACAGCACTTAAGAGTCACACTGCGATAGAACATTTGTGTAAATTTGTCTGACACATTCTGTACTGTACAGGAGACACGGAGGAGACTGATGGACAATGGTCTACAGTCCCTCAGCCAATCAGGACGCAGAACAGAATGTGCGTTCTTACGCCCTCAAAAAAGCATGTAAAATTACACTAAAAAGTACTCGAAACAGCGAGGCCACGAAAGGCGAACTGCGATATAGTGAGGGACCACTGTATTGGAAGTTCTTATATAATTGTTGGTTTAAAGGAGGGGTGTGACTAAGTCGCGGGCCAAAATAAATATTTATTGAAACAATTTCAACAATATCTGCATGTTTTTCAGAAGGGTGGGTTAAATTTGAGTGACAGGTAGAAGATGCTAATAAGTGTGCCAACACATTTGCAAAGCATTCTGGGATTCATAATATTAGAGGTGCATGTGCTATACTGGTGCGACAGCCAGTGGGCCAGCTCGAATACATATTTGATATGATCTTGCGGGCCAAATATATTTATATCAAGGGCCAAATTTGGCCCGCGGGCCTGAGTTTGACATGTCTGGTTTAAAGTATTATTGTCGTAATGTGGGATGTGAGGCGGACCAAAGATGCGGGACTCGGGGCAAGTTTAAGGGTGTTTATTGACAGAACAACACAAGACATGTGACGGGAGAACATACAAGGAGCTGGGTGCCGGTCAGGGTCCAGAGGTGCAGGGAACAACACGAGACGGGAACCACAGCCGGTACCGGGAGACAGGGTCGGAGAACACAGGCAGGACACCAGGCAGGATACGGATAGGAAGCACAGCAGAGACACGAGGACAGAGATGTGAGCAGCACGCAGACACACGGTGACGATCAGACGACCTGGCAGAGAGAGTTGGGTCCTGGCTCCTTTTATCCTCTTGCAGGTGTGTTGATTGCCCAGATGGGCTGCAGGTGCGTGTGGGAGGAGCCAGGGCTCCACCCAGCTCTGGAGTCAGGCAGATGTGGGAGGGGCAGAGGAGACACAGGAGGCAGGAGCAGGCAGAGATCATGACAATTATGTAGTTTGTCTTGTTTCAAAACCTAAAAGTATGTGTACTTCACAGCACAGCAGCTGGCTAACACCCTCATTTCACATCAAGACGTTTCTGGGTTCGACTCCTGTGTCACCTGAGTCACTTTCTGTGTTGAGTTTGCATGTTCCTCCTGTGTCTGGGTGTTCCTCCAGGCACTTTGGTTTCCCCCATCATCCCACGCCTGGTTCCCACTGCTCCTGACAGGTCACCCCCGTGTCACCGAAGGACTGGTCACATGCTGAGGATAAACTTCTCTCTGGAGATCATAAAATGTGACCATATTAACCTTTGAATCACGATCAGTAAAGGCTGATGCTGCTGATGGGAGGTGAATTTTCTGAGCAATGACATATTAAAATGGTTATACTCACTAACTACTACTACTAACTCTACTACTACTAACTCATTTTACTAAAACATAGTCAACTTTGTCATATTTACTAAAAATCTTGTTGAATTTTTTTTTTTTTTTTAACTTCCTGGTTGAACATGGGCTTCTGATATGACAAACACAGGGAGAATTGGCTTTGTGCACATCTGTAACAGCTAATTCCAAACAGAAGGACAATCACAGCAACCATTTCTGGTGTAATTTAATGTCTTTGAGGTTTAATGTAATGTCTGTGAGTTGCACTAAAATCACTAGATCCTGACAGACCAGACAGTGACAGGGAGCTGCAGGTGGTGCAGGTAATGCTAACCTCAGAGCCTAATAAAATATTTCGGTAACACCACTGACTGAAATAATCTAAACCTCGTCCATACAACAAATTGAATGTAGTTACGTTACATTTAATAGAAGTTAGCATTAGCATTGATTGAACTACATGGAATGAATTATTGATGAGGGAAAACGATTATGCCGCTTTTCATCAGTTTAGCATAGCACGTGTTAGCATTAGCGATACACTGTCCCTTTTTTTTTTTGCGTTCACAGTGATGGAGGTGGTGTGTTTACGGTGCTGTACACACAAAAAAAAAAAACGAGGGTCATATCCGCTGATCTGTCACGTATCTGTCACACGCATCCATCGTCTCTCCCGCATCCTCGGGCGCCATGACGACCGCCTCAGACCTGTCACCGCGGCGACGGACCGTGAGCCCGAAATCACGCTCCAAATCCCAGTCTGTCACAGCACACACTTCCAATTTCACAGCCATTACTGCACTTATGAGGCCAGCTGAGACGGTACCCTGCCCTCATCTGTCAGAGCCACAGGGAAAGCGCTCGCATTGGAATAAATAAGGAGAGTAGAGCAGCGTTTATACATTTAACCACCTTTTTCTGTAAAATATAGGACAATTTACAGTATACAGCACTGCCTGTAAGAGCATATATGTCAACAGAAACTATGGACACATTTTAAAAGCCGTAACGCACCACTTACCAGTACATTAGCAATGAAAACCCATCCATCATCCATCTTTTATTGTTTTGAAACTGTTATATTCGCCCAAAACAACATATTACTTTCGCTTTGACGTTCTGAGTCTCCCCTACTTTTGCTCCTCACATTAAAGGGCCCACATTATCTATCTACTCTTCTATGTTATAATGTTGTTTCCTCATTAAAAACATGCCTGGAGTTGTGTTTTGCTTCGTTCACACATGCACATCGAAGCTGATTTCTTCTCTCAAACTGAAAACACTCTGTACCACCTTGTGATGTCACAGAAAGTGCTCCAATGTGTTTTTCAACTCCACACATCCTCACTGGAATCATTTGGATGATTTCAGACCTAGAATTGACAATCTCAACTGAACAAAAGGTAAAAGTGAGCTGTAAACTTGAAAACTACCACTATATGACATCACAAGGTGGAAACAGAGCATTTTGAGTTTGGAGATACAGACAGACTGGTGATAAAAAGTTACAAAACACAACTTTGGGTATGTTTTTGATGAGGTAACAACATTATAACAAGGTTTAAAGCTCACAAGAGGCCATTTTGTGTAATATAGGACCTTTAAGACACATCTCACCAGGTTTGTGAAGTTGTAGTGTACAGTTTTGGGTCATGTTTTTGTATATTTATAATTGTCGTGTGGGAGCATGGGTGACGTAGACTTGTGGGCGGAGCATTGGACAGAATCTTACAGCTAACCATCAGCAGGGTTTAAATAAGGCCCCGAAGAGATCCCTAGATTACTCAAACATGCATGGATGACATCTAAAACCTCTTCATGATGAGGGAACAGCGTTATAGCATGGTGGAGAGCTCCAAAAAAGTCGATTTTGCAAAATGTACCCTGTTTAATAAGTACAGTAAGTAAAGTAAAGAGGAACAAAAGCTGTTTTAAGAACCATTAATCAAACTTTAAACCATAAGAGACAGATGAGACTCAAAAATCCTGTGTTTTTGTGTTGCGCATATGAGTTTTTGTTAAGCCATTGTTCCCTGAAAACGGCAGAGGAGCTGACACATACGTTTGTCAAATGCACCTCTCGGCGTCGTACATCATTCCTCATGATAGTGGCTCACGTCGCACTCCATAAAGCACCAACGCGGCACTTTTTAAGCACAAAATGGCTCCTCCGACGCCAAATGGACCGGCACTGCGTTCCAACATCATCCCGAAGTGAGTTCATTGGGATCATTTAGGAGGAAGAGCAGCCGATAAACAGTGTGATAAACTAAAGGTCAAACCGAGCTTTACCTGAAGCTTACACGCCGAGTTTTAACCCGCTCACAAAAGGCACCAAAAACTAGCATCATGACTTTGAATGGAGATGTTGACTGCAGAATATTAAGTAAACTGACTGTGTGCACCATTTTGATTTAAAATTTCATAAACCTGACCGATCTGTGTCTCCTTTGTAAAACACAGGCTTCACTGATCACAACAGTAAATGTGATTTATTCTTAACAGGCTCTGTGCACAACAACGCCCGGCAACCTCACTGTGAGCGTCACTACTTCCTGTCCAGTTGTATCTCTGTGAGGTTTGTGCAGAGTCATGATAAAATGAATAAATATTTAAAGATGAGGCAGTGACAGGGAGCTGACAACATGTTAAACACTAAAATAAAATGAAGACTTCACCAGAGACACTTGTGTGTTTAGAAAGAGACATGTTTGTGTCTCAATGCTAATGCTAATGCTAACTCTGAGGCATAATAAACAAACCGAAGTATTCTACATTTAAAAACAATTGGCTAGTCTGTATTTTAATTAATTGTAATAGGTTGTTTATTTGATGTTTTCCGACTTTAATAATTGACTGTTAGCTTTGAGACACGAGCGAGCTAGCTAGCGTGCTATTGTGCACAGAGCCTATTACAAAAACATTGGAGATGATGGGCCATTTTTTAGGTGTTGTTGGCCTCAAGACGACTGATTAAGAGAAAGTAGAATGAGCCTCATGAGTCTCTCTGTGTTGCCAGTTTCAATACTCAAATCCAGTTGGTTTGAATCTAAAATGCCTCTCTCTGATCTGAATCCTCACTAAACCCCAGCACCTGCAACCTGCAACCGATCATGAATCAGTGCTAGTGCAGGTTCTGTTGTGAGTGTAGCTTTGTTTATGCATTTATATAACAGTAGTAACACCTCCAAGTGCCAAAGTCAAATTCACACTGTACTTATGATTTAACAAATAATAGCTGTTACATGACATATAGGGAGATTCTTCTTAGAGCGCTACTTCTATTATTATTATTTTTTTCCCAACTTTTCTTCACAAACTGCCAACTGATATCAAACTAATATTTACTCTTTCCCTTAAAAAAAATATATAAAATAATAATAATTTGATGATGATGATGATATTGATATTATTATTATCATTATTATGTCTCATTTCTGTTTGTGCAGCTGGTCTGTAGTTGGCTGTTTTATGTTTGTGGGTGGATTAATTTTGTTAATTTTGTTATGTTATTTGAAAAAAAAAAAATAAAAAAAAAATGTATTGTACACTTCATTGACACTTGCCCAGTAAAAGACTTTTGAAAGAAAAAAAAAAAAAGGAAAATAAAACTAATATTTACCACAGACACTGGTCCACAGACAAAGTAACAGCCCAAATTATAAAAAAAAATAAATAAAAGAACAAACATGAAAAGCATAGTTATACATTCATATTCAGAACGCAGTGGAATAGAGCAGAGATCCGTAGGTTGGCAGTTTGAACCCAGCCACAAGCAATGCACTCTCCCACTGTGTCCTTGGGCAAGACACTTAAGTTGCCGCTGTACCGTTTCCAGCTCTTGACAGAAGCAGCAGTGAGCCCTTCCCCTCTCCCCTCTGCTCCTCTGCTTCTAAAACTTCTCGTGCAATTACAAGTTGATTATCCTCGGCGACATCTCGCGCTTATGTTCGGTTATTGCTTTATGTAATATTTAAGCCGCTCTGTTTGTGACTTCATCCAGTCGACAAACACAGAAATCTAATTATGAGAACAAATGAGGAGCCGGCGACGGGTTGGGACACTCTCGCCTCTTTAACTTTTGTGCTTACTGAAGCTTGAAGCCACTTATGCTTCCTACCTCGTGTTTTTATATTGTCTTTAGTCTATCTGACCTACTTTAACCCTACCCAAGGCCCAGAACAGCTCCTGTAGCCTCTCTGCATAATCAAGTGGAGTTGTTATGCAAGAAATGGTAAGGTCAAAGCTACGGCTGAAATACAAAACACTTGAAACATCTGCAAACTTTTTTCTTTCTTTCTTAGTTAAAGATGTGTAACTGAAGATGCCTGGTTAGTACTTGGATGTTGTTGCGTTCTTAGGAAAGACACTTCATCCACAGCCTAGACCAGGGTGTGAAAATCACCAAGGGCCACATCAGCAAAATGGCTGCTGTCAAAGGGCTGGATGTAAAATAAATCTAACTACTTTTTTAACGTGTTAATGAACTGTTTCTGTATTTATTACTTATTCAAGTTACAAATGTTGCATATGCATTTACCTAGATATAAAAATATTGCTGTGCAACTGCGTATGTCCTGATAAAATGAGATTTTAAGACTTTATACCTTTTATTTTACCCTGTTGAGGGCCACATAAAATGATGTGGAGGGCCACATTTGGCCCAGGGGCCTTGAGTTTGACACATGGGGTCTAGAAGGTGGTGTGTGTTGGTGGTGGTTGGATGCAGTGGTGCAAGTTAACAAAGTGCTGTACTTAAGTAACATTTTAGACTGTATATCTTTTACTTTTACTTCACTACATTTGAGAGCTGGTATCAGTACTTTCTACTCCACTACATTCCATTTGAACTGGACTGAAACATAAAAAGTACTTTTCATGTGATTTGAATGGTTATTTTTACCATGTTCGTGGTAACAAACTGACAACAGTTTTCGAGTTCAAGCTTCGGCTTTGAGCAAACAAAAAATAAATAGAATTCATAGGAAAAATTAAGAAATTTGTTGTAAGTTAATTGTTTGTTACTGTTGACCAAAATATGTGTACGTATGTATATTTAATGAACATCACTACATTTAACAAATGGATAACATTTGTGTGAAATACTTTTTACTGTTAAAGTACATTTTTAAACATGTACTACAACACTTTTACTTGAGTAGATTTTTTTATGTGATACTTTTAATTGAGTAACTCTGTATCTGTAACACAATTGAGTACTTCATCCACCATTGGTTGGAGGGGCGGATGGTGCAGATTGGCAGCCTCACCTCTGTCAGCCTGCCCCCGGCAGCAGCTGTGGCTACAATAGTGTGGAGTAAATGAATAATGCACCAAATTGTACAGTGACTTTGAGCATCTCGGCTGGCCAGGGAACACCTTGAGGTCCCACTGGAGGAGCTGGAGGACGTGTCTGGGGTGAGGGAAGTCTGGGAGTCTCTGCTCTGACTGTGACCCTGTGACCCGGCCCCAGATAAGAGGAAGTAAAGCGGATGGATGAATTGTGCTATACAAATAAACTTGCCTTGCCATCTCTTCAATGAGAATGTATGAAACAGTAACGCAAATATATTTAAAACCCCACTGCGTGATACTTTGGGGGTGAGAACGAGTACTTTTTTGACTATTTCGTGTCGAGTAGTCATGTGAGAGGAAGAGCCCCACTGGGATGAGAGGGAAAATAGCAGAGATCGCTCCTCATTATAATCTGCCTCCAGTTCAGAACCCAGCGAGTGCAAATGACTTTGTGCATTTGTGGAGTAAACCTTTCCTTTTTCAATCCTCCAGCCCGACTGCTCAAGTGTCACATCAGAATCATGCGCCGCGTCTGCAAAAACACGCCTGGTTAGAATAAATAAGGTAAAACATTCAAATTCATAGGTGAGCTCCCAAAATACAGATGCATGTTTTTCAAGTTGTTTCTGAAAAATACTTGAGGAAATGCAAGAGAGATAATGCCATACTGTGGAACATTCATGCCGAAGCGCTAACATCTTCATCGAGACAAGCAGAGGTACAAAGTGCACCTTAAAACATCTTTTTAGCTTTTTTGGTTGTGTTTATTGCACTGAAAAAGTAGAAAAAAACACTTTGATTCTGTGAGCGGGCTTGCATCTCCACACACCTGACTCGTACTGGGACTAGAGGAGGGCCTCGTCGGGCTTGTTTCCATGGAAATGTTGTTCCTTTGGCTGTGATCATAGACTGTATAAAGCTCATCGAGGCTAGAGCGGTTATGGAGCGAATTAGAGCCGAGTTTTATATTTGGAAGTCCGATCGCGGGTATCATAGCAACCAAAGAACCAATCGGGAGCGAGGCTGCTGAAGGTAACGCCCCTTCCCGCCCACACCGCTGGTTTATAGCAGAGGGCGAGTGATTAGCAACAGTGTCTATCAAACCTATTGCTAGCGCTAGCGGGAGCGACCTCGGTGACAGAAGGCGCCTGATTTGTCTGTTATAAATGTTCATATCTTAATTTACCGACAGCGAAAAGAAAACCCGGGATCATGTACAGCAAGTTAATACGGACATTTTAAGACCAAAATGACGAGTCTGACCGCAGCAGTTACAGAGAGAGAGCCCACAGCTTTCAATAGAAAACGAATTGGAGCCAGAGTCGATGGAGCTGGAAACGCGTCAATGCTCACTTCCTGTTTTGAACGCGTCCACAGTCTATAGCTATAATATTCCACAGTACAGCATAAAACGCATCTATCTCCATGGAGAATGTTCCGAAATGTGGTTTTAACTTGTGTGGAATCATGCAGGAGACGTACCACCTCCAGAAAGTTACACACTGCACCTTTAATGCATTAGCGTGGGATATTCCAGGTAAAGCGCTCGAACATCCCTGCGGACACGAGCAGAAAGGTTACATAGATAGTTCACCTTTTATTTATGTATTTTTCCAATGCGGCAGACCTCAAGGGGGCGCTCTAATCAGTGATGTGATTTACGGCGAGCGGCGGAGCGTTCGGACACAGGGACAGATGGTGATTGGTGACGGTGGGACTCAGGTGTTTGGTGTGAGGAGAAAGTCGTCACAGCCTCGTGTTCATATTACGAGACGTTTTCAGACAATGCTCTGGAACAATAAGAACATCATCACTGTACAAACACGTGAAATCACACACGTGGTACATGATTATCCACAGTCCCTCGAGCGTCTGGGGAGAGGGAAGTCCGGGGGTTTAGACTGATGCCCCACGACCGAACCCGGATCAGCTCAAGGAAATGGATGGATTCAATTATTAAGAAAACTGTGGTATTAAAAGAATTTGAAAAATAATTAATTAACCTTTATTGCTGTAGTGTTGGTACTACAACTACTGCTAGTACTACTAATACCACTGCTGCTACTACTACTACTACTGCTACTACTACTACTACTGCTACTACTACTGCTACTCCTACTGCTACTCCTACTGCTATTGCTACTACTACTGCTGCGGCTACTGCTACTACTACTACTACTACTGCCACTACTACTACTACTACTACTACTGCTACTACTACTGCTGCTACTACTACTACTGCTACTACTACTGCTGCTACTACTACCACTACTACGACTACTACTACTGCTGCTAACACTACTTCTAACGAGTGTAAAAGTGAGCCCCACATGAGTACTCGGGCCTGTATCTCACCCCACAGACGTGTAAAGTGAACACATCCTCTGTTGTTGTTGTACTTTCTTTATTTCCTGATCATTTATGACGAGTTTTCATGATCATTTCGTGTCATGTTTTAACAAATCATGTAATTTTGTGCAAAAATCATGAGCAGTATCACATTAAAACATGACACTGCTCATTTTTCTTGAAGTACAGACCGACAGATCTAAAGGCTGAAGTTTGGAACATCAGTATCAATATTAGTGAAATATATGTGAACAATAATGGCAAAAAAACCCAAAAAACTATTTGACTGTTTTTATTGGTGACTAACAGTTTCATAGTTGTCTGGCAAATCCAAACTGATCTGTATTTTTTACAGATTGATCTCGTCTGTCCTCACATCCTCTGCTGCGTCTCAGTCCAGGTCAAACACGATCGTCCAATCACATTTGTTTTTTTCAGCGACACGTGAAACGAAGGAGCTCATTGGTCAGAAATAAAATCAAGTTTATCTCACCTCAGATTCACAGTTTAGAGTTTTTCTCACTGTTCACATGTTTTTCAGCCGCTGTGATACTTTTTTTCCTTTATTTTTTTCAGATGGAGACGGACCAGGCATGTCCCTGATTGGCTAATCCACCTGTCAATCACTGCCATTTAAAAACAGGACGATTCACCAGACTCACGTCTTCATAAAGTTGTCGTTTTCTGTGTATTCTGGATCCCAGTCAGACTTCATCGTGGTTATTGGTCCAAATCTTGGTCATATTGCGTATTGTTGATGTGTCCTTGAGCAAGACTCTCCAATGGCTGTAACACTGAAAGTGATTTTAAGAAATGACTGTGATAAAGACTGAACTGAACCATTACCAGGATGTGTATCTTATCACTTTGACAAGAGTCTAAAGTAACAGAGAAACACTCTTTAAAACTCAGACACTGTAGTGGTTCAGTGTTAGACTCAGAAAACCAAATGTGTCCAGAGGCGACATGTTCAATTAGCCTGCTCCTCTCTCTCTGCTCTCTCTGTCCCCCCTCTGCTTGTTCTCTCTCTGTTCATTCTCTCTCTGCTTGTTCTCTCTCTCTGTCCCCCTCTACTTGTTCTCTCTCTCCCCTCTGTCTGTTCTCCCTGTCTCCCTCCCCCTCTCTGTTCTCTCCTCTCCCTCTCTGTTCTCTCTGTTCTCTCTCTCCCTCTCTCTCTCTGTTCTCTCTCTCCCCTCCTGTTCTCTCTGTCTCTCTCTCTCTGTGCTCAGCCTCAGGGTCTCTCTCTCAGACCATCTCCCTCTCTCTCTCCCTCTCCGTTCTCTCTCTTCTCTCTCTGTTCTCTCTCTTCTCTCCGTCTCTCTCTCGTTGCTGTGCTCAGCCTCAGGGTGGCTCTTATAGCACAGACACATATAGACTAATAAACTGAATTATGTTTATTAAGGAAAAAATGAAAAGCTAATTTGAGAGTAGCTTTCTTGAGGGATGGAGCTCCAACGTGTTTCAAGCTGCGGTGGGTAAAGAAGAAGAAGAAGAATTGTAAGAGTCATGTAGCAGATTTTTTTTTTTTTAAAACATGAAAAACAGAACTAACATTTTAATCAGTTTGTAGTGCTCCAAAGTTACTCCTCACTTACCTCGTGCATTCAGAACATCCTAATTATTCAGCGGCATTCACAATTTAGTTTTTTTGTTTTTTGCTGTCACAGTAATGCTAACAACAACTAGCATGCTAACAGAGCACTTCCTGATTCGTCGGACGGTAAAACGCTTCGTAATTAGATACAGGGAGTACACAGTGTTCTCATGTCTACCACAAGAGCTGCTTATAAAATATATATGTACTGGAGAAAAGTGCAAGTATGTACTGAAATACACAGAAACAAACTGGGCAGAATCTTTAAGTCATATAGTATTTCAGAGTATTTGGGAAGTACAAAGATGTAGTCAAGACATTACTCAAGTTAAACTAATTGTAATCTCTGTCTGGACGTAACATCTGATTTATAATTTGAAGACTAAAACTTTGAAGAATACTGTTATATGACAGGGTCAAGCAGGCGTAAAAGTACAACTTCATCCAGTACAAGTACATATTAGTCCATTTTCCTGATCTATGGTATAATGTTGTTACATCGTCACAAACAGACCTGGAGTTGTGTTTTGTTTCATTCACATGTTTAACACACAAACCTGCAGATTTAAACTTCTTCTATCAAACTGAAAACAGTCTGTTCCACCTTGTGATGTCATCATGTGGTAATACAGGAAGTGCTCCAGTGCGTTTTTAAACTCCACACACCTTCACTAGAATCATTTGGATAATTTCAGACCTGGAATTGCCAATTTGACTAACAAAAGGTAAAATGTAGCTGTTAATTTGAAAACGACCACTTCATGACATCACGAGGTGGAACAGACGCACACGGACTCCATTTTGGACCTGTAGTGTCACTGGGTTTTCCTTTTGTTCACTGATCCTTACCTGGAAATGCACTTTTATATTTGAAGTGAGTGTTATTATCAAGTGTAGAGCAGAATACTTAGTTGAAACTCCTTCCTGCCCTGAACACTGCCCAAACTACTCTGGTAAAATTCAAAGTATCAGATAAAAAAATCTACTTAAGTAAAAGTATTTGTAGTTTTCAGATACTAGAACTTCCAAGAGCCAGTTTTTCCCATTGATGACATTGTACTTTGCTATAAAATATCTAAAGTTTAAATGCACAAAAGTTGAACCACTGTATTACAATGAAAGTCTGTATTTTATATATACATTTGAACTGCCCCCGTCTGTATTAGATATCACGACTATAGACTATCGTGATGTCATCTCAATCCAGCAATTAAAGTACATAAAAATGTACTTAAAGAGTAAATAATTGCAGTATTTTTCGCAGATTTTGAGATCTAATAAAGCTTTAAACGTAGTGGTTTTGATAAAGATTTGGGCTGGATTTTGTTCAACTGAAACAACTGAATCGATCATTTTTTTCCAGCTGTTTTTCTTTTTGTATATTTCTGTTTGCTCAAATTGTGAACGTGGTGAAAGTAATAACAGGGTTTGGAGGTTAGCAGGTCTCAGATTGTAGTAAAAAATACTTTTACTGTTCAGTCCTGTTTAAAAACTAGTGCAGTAGAAATTACAAATACCTGCTTTTAAATGTAGTAAAGCAAAAGTAAAAAGTATCCACTGTAAAATCGACTTAAATAAAGTACAGATACCTAAATTTTACACGCAAGTACAGTATTTTACTACTTTTACTTTGCTACATTCGGTGAAATAGTGTTTTGTCTGCGTCCCAGCTGGTCGAAGACAGGACCGACTCGTGAGAACTGATACGATCCTACAGAAAACAAAAAAGAAGTGGAGTTAATGTCTGAAGTATGGCTAAAAAACCTAGTGTAAAATACAAGAGGAGTCTACATAGCACCAGAACGAGCCCGCGTACCACATTTTGAGACCCATTACCTCTCATATGTTAGATTGTACATTATACTTCCGTTCCCTCGGGTCCACTCTGCCTCGGTGTATTTGTATGTATTGAGCTGGACATGTTTTAATAAGCAGAAGCCTCCCTCTGAGGAGCGCAGCGGGGGAGTGCTTAGCAGAGCACTCTTAATTCTCTATGCAAAAAGAAACATCGAGCATCATCTGAAACGAGCTGCTGTGGGAATAAATGTGTTTATTTCAACAGTTCAGTGAAAATATGCAATTTATGAACTATCCTATCCAGCCAGGTGTAGATCACGGGGCCGGGTTATGAGAGCTACACGTGGATTCACCTTAATAAAGCGTCAAAAAAGCTTAAAAAGGGACAGTTTATTACAGACGGGGTATTTTGCGTTACCTTTTATCGCTTTGAAGTTGCTATATTCGCCGAAAACGATGTATTAACATGTTTTATGAGTTTTACCTTCGTTTTTTGACACTCTGAGTCACCCCTCTCTGCGCTAAGTCACTCCCCCTTCAGAGCGCTATCACATTACAGCCGCCACGCAACCCGCTAATGAAACTTCTTCTCGTGTGGGAGCGCGGCGGACGTGCGCTCGTGGGATAAATCTTACAGCTAACACTAGGACGAGTTGGAATAGGGCTCGGGAGAGATCACTAGATTACTCAAACACGCATAGATGGCGTCTAAAAGCTCTTCAGGCGTGTTTTTGATGAGAGAACAGCGCTATAACATGCGTGAAAGCTAAGCCTCCTTTTGCGGAGCGCTAGCCACGGGTTTCAGAAGCGTAAAAAATAGCACGGTTGCTATAACAATTGACGCAAACAAAACATTATATCTTTCAAGCCAGGAAACTGAAACCCCTGGATAATCGCTGAACATACTACAAAAAAAAACAGCAAAAAAACATCCACTCTCCACAGCACAGCACTGAAATTTCATGAGAATCCGAGTGTTGTTTTTCTCATCAGTCAATCAGTTTTCCAGTAAAAGTTCAAATCCGTCCGGAGCGTCGGTCGGTAAATACATCTCTCTGTATAACCTTTTATGAGAGCGTGTTCGGAGCGCTGTGGCCTGGTCGTGCGTGTACTCACAGAAGTGGAGTACACTGTATGTTTACCAGCGCGTCTTCAGAGGAGGCCTCGAGTGCGCTCTGCCTAACCCCGCCGACGCCGTGGAGCACGCGGCAAACGGCTTTAATGGAAGGCTGCTTTTAAGACGGAGCGAGCCTTCGAAAGCATCGCCCGGGATACACAATACACACTTATCCCGATGTTTTCAGGAGATGCGAGTCTGGAGAAGCTCTCGACGTTCAGATGGGCGTGAGTGAAAGGTGGATCTATGCCAAAGTTCGACGTAGAATTCTGTCCTGGTTTTAAACTACTGGGATTGGGTCTATCAACATGAAACAAAAACTGGCATCAAGTTCAACGTCTTCTCTGTCGTTACAAATAACACTGGGTTACAAAAACGACTTTTTTTGTAAGTTGTCTATGTTTTTTTCCAACTGAATTAGGACCATTTTGCACCACTGAATCCAAAAATTACATCAATTTTTTCTCAATCAGGTGAAAAATCCGATCTTCTGACTAAACTGATAACATTTCTGTGACGTTATCAGTTAATTTTCATGGATATTTCTCATCCAAAAACAATTTCTAACATTGTGTTGATTTGTCGGTTCCCTCCAAACCGTGGGAATTCCAGACGTCACACAGCTCTTCTTGCCTTTGGTTCACTGACGCAGATACTTGGTCCATGACTTGCCATTTCATTCACTTATAATATAAAATAAAACAATTTGTCATAAGTTGGCACAGGCAAAATCTTCAGAATGTCTTTACTGTGAGAAATATAAAAGAATTTTGCGTCATAATATGTGAAAATATCTGTACATGTGAAAAAAAAAAAAATGTCAAAAAACAAATAACAAAAAACAAAATAATCCTAAATCAGCTAAAAAAAAAAAAAAACTGAAATAAATTTGGGGTTCACCAGTGTAATCAGTTTTTTTTTGTTTTTTTTTCAAGGTTTTTTTTGTTTGTTTTTTTTTCCCTCATGAGAAGATGGTGCCATTATTCAACCCCAAAGACATGATCATTGTCGGCTGAAAAGACTTTAAACCATGTGATTAATATATTAATCGATCTTTGGAACCAAGCCCAAATCAAACATGAAGGTTAAACATTTGCAGGTCATAAATTGGGATATTTTTTCAAGACTGGTAAATCTCCCATAGATTTCTCTGCGTGTAAATATAAACCTCTTTGAAGTCCAATAGTCAGGAAGTGCAAGTTAGCATGCAAGCTGTTAGCATTACCATGACGGGAAAACTCCACTCTGGTCTCTGAAAGTTGTGAAAACCTCTTATAAACTCATCTTGGTGAAGTGAGGACCAGTGTAAACCGTTTAATATGAACTGGTAAAAATCAGGTTAAGAGGCAGACGTTGTGTGACAAAGTTGGAAAACCTTTGGGTGGTTTGCAAAGATGATTAAATTATATATAAAAATCACAAATGATGACCCAGCTACTGCACAAAACTCCACCTCTTGTTAAGACTGCTTTTTAAGTGGTCGTGTGTTGTGTAATTTGTAGTATTTTCAGTAAAAAGTGTTTTAAAGATGCTTAACTTACCTCCTGTGTCCTTGTGTCCGGACGTCAAAGAGGTCCCCGGGGAAACGAGCTCCCTGAAAAAGGTTCCAGGGCAGGACCAAGGCAGGGAATGTGTAGGGGAGGCATGTCGGGCATTTTAAAGGGTTTTAAATGTGTGGTGTTTGTTTTTAGGGTTTATGTGTGTATTATATATGTATAAAGTAAATTTAATTGATGGATTTATTTGGTTTTATGGAGGTTTTAAAGTGCAGATGTCATTTTTAAACACTCCTTTTAAATAACACTAGTTTTATCCAGTTAGTGGGAGTATAAAAGGCTCCTCAAACCCACACACCATGTTCTGCTGCTGGAGGAGACACTGCTCCTCAAACCTCCATGGAACAATGTCACTTGCACTTAAGTAACTGATTGAAAAAGAAATAAAAACTGTGGACCCTGTGCTGCTGTCGTCTGTCTCGCATCCTACTGCTAAAGGCCAGATTCAGGCTTTAAATCTGCCCACCATGCACCACTTTTTCAAGACTAACTTTCAGATGCAGCAGAACTGTAAAGGTTAAAAAGTGTCACAAGAAGGTTAAATGTGTGTTAGGATAAAACAAGGACGCACGGTGTTGGGTCTGAAAAGTTACCTAAGCCTCGTTTCCATGGGCACGATACACTTGGGGCCATGTTGGAGCTGCTCGGTTTAGTTGAGCCAGCTCCAGACAGAGTAAACAAGAAACTACTTGTGGTTTATCAGCCTTCTCTGCGTTTACTTCACGCGTCTGTGGCTCTGCACGTCGCTTTAACGTCTCTTTATATAACGCAGTGGGGCTTGGTTAATGTTAGATGTATTAAGCTCTGCAAATATTATATTTTTCATCTCGGAGTGAGTGTCCGTGCATCGATAAACATGAAAACAGCTGTTGCTAACGTGCTAGCTTTGTTCTGCTCATCATGGCAGCTCAGTATATAAGTTTGTATCACTGGAAATACGGCGGTTTATCACAAGATCAAGTCGATGTTTGGTGAGAAACTATATTTTTTCTTTCTATGACATGTTTTTTTGTGTTTTCACCTGAGTCTGTTAAGTCTTGTTCGGTTTGCTTTGAAGTGGATCGGTACCACTGTCTCCATTGACTTAAGATGTGTGTCAGGAGTGTCCAAACTACGGCCCGGGGGCCAAATGCGGCCCTCAGACCAGTTTTTGTTGGCCCCCAGGCCTCCTGCTGAACCGGCCCAGTTGATCATAAGCAGCACTTACACTATTTCTACCACTATAACCTCAAACATCACATTGCAGCGTGATACAGACCTAAAATGAATATGTTTCAAGCCTTATTAACACACAGCGGCTCTGTCAAAGCTGTGTATGAAGCACCACACTGTATTGATCATCGGTCTGTGGCCCTCTGCTTTGAATATGTTTTGAGATGTGGCCCTCGATAAAAAAAGTGGGCACACCTCTGACTTAAGTGAACCGTAATGGCCTGTTTTGGAAAGGTATGAGGGCCCTGGTTCAGATCCCTTTAGCCAAGGTGTGGATACACAACGCAACAAGATGAACAGATAAAAGTAAAGTCAAAAGCATTTGCATCATTTGTATTTGTCCCTGAACAGGATGTATGGATGGTGTACTGTTTGCATGCCAGTTGTTGCATTGCTGTGGCTTTAGTACAGTCTTAATAGGGCTCATACTACGGTATTCTCTGATCTATGTTATAATGTTGTTTCCTCATTTTGTGTTTTCTTTGCTTCACATGTTTATCCCTGCATATTTAGGCTCAGTTCTTTTCTCAAACTGAAAATACTCCACCTGGTGATGTCATGCTTTGGAGATGTAGACAGAATAATAATAAAGTGTTACTCAAACATGTGTGAATGAAACAAAACACAACTCCAGGCGTGTTTTTGATGAGGTGACTGTATTATAACAAGGCCTAAAGTTCAAAAGAGTAAATTTTGTGCAACATGTGACCTTCAACCATGTTTTAGAGAAAATGCTGTGTCTCACCAGAAGGCTATATTAACCCTTTAATTTCATTACTATATGTAAGGCTCTCAAGTACATATGCCTTCTCCACTTAAAGTACTGCTAACATGCTCCAAGAATTGCAAATACCCGTTTAATTAGGTGCTTAAATATTCCATCAGGGCTCTCATTACTTAAGCGGGAGGAGGCCGTTTGGGTTTGACACAGAGCCCAGCGCACACTGCATGTCTGCTGCTCTGAGATAGTGAGAAGTCCCATACCAGAGGGGACAGTCTGCAGCAGCTAACCAACCATGGAGCCAACATTTAAGAGACTGGAGCTCGGAAAGGCGCAGTGTGTATGTATGTGAGATATGTCGAGATTTAAGTCGCTTCTTCAACTAATAAGACAGTCCATTTTCAAACGGCATTTCTGTGTAATGTGCCGGTGACAGATCACAGCCGCTGGAAAAAGAGCTTCCCTTCTGCAGAATCCGTAAAGTGGAACATCAAGGGTGTGGTTTTAATATGTCGAAACCAGTGACGTGCAGTGAGGTTCATGGCTGGTGAGGCACTGATGTCGTCACAATCAGATTTACAAACATATAAACCAGGTGTCAGTACATTTAGCCCCGGGTCAGTTTCTCTCCCAGTGACTTGGGGCCAGAAAAAAAAAAAGAATTTCAAAATCAAAGTTCCGAAGTCCATATGAAATAGCTCTAAGTATGAAATAAAAAGCAAAGCTGGTTTTGTATTGTTTTTTATCCTTATTCTGGTTCCCTAATTTTCAGTGGATTGAAGTAATTACATTTCCTACCATTTTGTACGTCTCTGTTTGAAAAGAGCGAGTCTTTCATCCCGTCGTCTGGAGCAAACCATTTATCTCCTTTAGCGTTGGTCTTCCTTTAATTATAACCTCCTGCTTCGACCGAAAGTCCAGTTTAGAAAACTGCTTGAAATTTAATATGTATCTTCCTCCATTTAAAAAGTAGGGCCAGACATGAAGAAGAAAGTGAATTGCTAAAGTTGACTTGCTAACTCTAAATTGTAGTTTGCGGCCCCTATTCTGTGGGAGTTGCAAGAATCCCTGGGCTCACGAGCGCCCCCTAACATGAGGCAGGGTAACTGCGTGCCTCACCTGGTGCCTTTTCACAGTCTCTATAATGTGCTCAGCCCTTAAAGGGTTAAAGCAGCAGCTTAGCTACAGCACAGTCCATGTGAGGCACGAACGGCCTGTGCCTCACCGCGCGTCTCTTCTCAGGATTTCAACGGTAAACATAAAAATTCAGCAATTTTGAGTAAAAAAATAATAAAATTGCAAAGTTAAATAGAAAATAACTTTATAGTACAAATTATTGGATAAATATAACCATTTCATTATTTTTTTTCTCTGTGATGACAGGTGAGGCACTGCCTCACCTGTCATCACAGATGACATGTAAGTTGTAAATGTAAATGTAAGTTTTTTTTGTAGAGGGTCCACCACCTGCTTATCGATATAGAGTTACCTGCATGCGCCACAGTATTAAACATACAGGTTCGAATCTAGACAAGGAGTTGATGCGAACAGTCCAAGTTACAGGTCAGATCTGCTGGGGGGAGCAGGAGGAAGCAGGAGCCATGTGGAGACCAGGAGAGTTGAAACTGTAGATAGCCAGGGAGCACTGAAAGCAAATTCTAAAAAGTCCTAGAAAAAAATGGCAAAACGTTCAAAAATCACAATGTTCAGAAAGGAACCAAGAGTTACTTTGCACCTGAGGAATAACTGGTGAACTGGCAGGGAGCGGAGGAAAAAAACTGACTTATATTGACAGGACTTGATCGCGCCATCTGCAGTCCAACATCTTCAGGACTGCAAAAAGCCCCCTGAGAAGAAACATCGAGGTCATGCACACAAGCAACAAAACACAAAGCTGAGCAGGAGCAGCTCAAATGGGCCATTTCTGACCACTGTAAAAGAGAAAACCACATTACGGACTGGGACGGAGCGAACGCCATGGGGACAGAGGACAACCAACATCGTCGCTGGGTTAAGGAGGCAACTGAAATACGGAATCATGCCCTCGGGACTTTAAACCGGGACGAGGGGGCTTTTGTATTCTCACGCACCCGAGATACTGTCCTGAAGAAGTCGGACTGCAGATGGCGCTGTCGTCCTGCCTCCACCGGTAGGAAGACAGCGCTAAAGCCTGTTTAAAATTTTTTTCTGTGGTTGGACCTAAACTGTGGGAATGCCCTGCCCCCTCACGTTCGAACAGCTCCCACTGTCGAGTGTTTTAAGTCTCGTCTTAAGGCCACACTTTTATTCTCTGGCTTTTAACACCACGTGAGTTGTGTGGTTCTCTGTGTTTTTTTTTAAAATTTATTTATTTTGATGTGTTTTATTGTATTATATTGATTTTATGTACAGTTATTTATTTTTTTTATTTTTTTGCACTTTTTATAGAGTTGCTCTTATTTGATTTTACTGGTTTGGGCTTGTAAGATTGTGAATTTTTGTAAGATTAGTGAAATTAAATGAGTATCTATGTATTTTCATTGTTGTTCTTTTTATTTTTATTTTTTGTCACTGTGTCTCTGTGCAGCACTTTGGAAACAATTTGTTTATGAAATGTGCTATATAAATAAAGTGGATTGGATTGGATTAAATCAGCTGACCACACACTGCAACATCACGTGACCGCTCTGAGGAAAGTTGAAGACATTTTTGTAACATCATTTAATATATATTTAGCCTCTGTCACTTTCCAATGTAAAACCAGCTACCAGATATGTACCAAATACGTAAAATTCACAAGATGCTCCAATGCTCATGCCGGTTTTATATGTGCTTTAAATGCGAAACATCACAAATCCTGCATTTTACCCCCATAGATAGAGTTTGAGGAGAAGTCTGGTCACAGATGGTATCAGATCTATATATTTGCAGTACTGTGGGGTCCATCTGGGCTCCTCACTGTGGCACTGTGTCTGATGAGCGGCCCCTGTGGAGACCCTCTGAGTAAGTATCGCCGTTGTAAATGCTGTGTACTATAGAGAGCAGGCTGTTTAAATATACAGAAATCTATTTGAAAAACCTGACCACTATCAAGAAAGCAATATATCACAACTTGACTCTGTTTGTATAATATTTGCATGGTGAAAGAAGCGAATATTATGCAAAATCAACTTGAGCTTTCTACCATGTTATAAAGTTTTTCCCTCATCAAAAACACGCCTGATGAGGTTTTATATGTCGTCCATGCATGTTTGATGTCTCCCAGCCTTATTCAAACCCTCCTTATCGTAAGCTGTAAGGCTCTATCCAAAGCTCCGCCTACAAGCCTACGTCACCCACGCTCCCACGCTCCAACTCTCCATAAATATACAAAAACATGACACAAAACAATACACTACAACTTCACAAACCTGATGTGATGTGCAGTATTTTCCTTAGCGACATGCGGGCTGATTGAGTTGTGATAGTGCTCTGAAGGGGGAGTGGCTTAGCGCGGAGAGCAAGTGAGGGGAGACTCAGCGCGTCTATAAAGAAAGTGAAACTTGCAAAACATGTTAATATCTTATTTTCCCGAATGTAGCCTTTTCAAAATAATAAATTGCAACATGGTGATTTAAATATGTCGTGTTAGCAGTTAATACCCCATAAACGTGTAATACTCCCTCTTTAAACTAAAATATGTGTGCTGTCTGCAAGGAATTGTAAAGCATTTTTATTGTTCATGAACCAGGAAGTGATGCCGGAGAGCTATTAGCATGCTAGATGTTATTAGCATTAACCGACCTCCATCAATAAAAGCCATATGTCACTGCGGCTTATGTGACTGCGGTGAAACAGGCACCCACTCCGACACAGCAGCAACTGGACTGGGTGCAGTTTGAGCGAGGCGTAAGATGAAAAATAAATAATTAAAGCAGCTCCTGCAGTGATGCGGCTGCTGTATCGGTCTATCGTGGTAAAGAAGGAGCTGAGTCGAAAGGCAAAGCTCTTGATTTACGTTCCTACCCTCACCATTGGTCATGAGCTCTGGGTAATGACCGAAAGGTCAAGATCGCATATACAAGCAGCGGAAATGGGTTTCCTCTGCAGGGTGGCTGGGTGCTCCCTTAGAGATAGGGTGAGGAGCTCAGTCACACGGGAGGAGCTCAGAGTAGAGCCGCTGCTCCTCCACATCGAGAGGAGCCAGTTGAGGTGGCTCGGGTATCTGTTCAGGATGCCTCCGGGATGCCTCCCTAGGGAGGTGTTTCGGACATGTCCCACCAGGAGGAGGCCCCGGGGAAGACCCAGGACACGCTGGAGGGACTATGTCTCTCGGTTGGCCTGGGAACGCCTTGGGGTTCCACAGGAGGAGCTGGAGGACGTGTCCAGGATCAGGAAAGTCTGGGAGTCCCTGCTTAGACTGCTGCCCCAGTGACCCAGCCCCGGATAAGAGGAAGAAAATGGATGAATAGTAAAGCATTTTTATCATCTGTGAACCTAGAAGTAAGGCTGGTGCACTATTAGCATGCTAGTTGCTGTTGGCATTTCTGTGAAGGAAAGCTCTGCTCTGGTCTCTGAAAGTTATGAACAGGTCTAAACTCATTGAAAAGTGAGAATAGTGAATATTTAGGATGCGCAGAACGCATAAGGCAAGTGGGAAATAAGTTTGAACCAACAAAAATCGTTTAAAATGAACTAATAGCAGGTACAGCACGTTAAACTTTCCATTTCCCACATTCAGTCTTGCCTCTTTGTTTACTTCCACACTGCAGCAGTTGCTAATCTGTAACCAAATGGAAATATTAGTTCATTTTGTGCAGTAGAAATGTGCGCTCGTGGCCATAGCAGAGCCAAAACCAAGTCTCCTGGCAGCCCGCGAGCCAGAGGATCATATGGAAGCCCTCTGAGCCTGCAGCATCAACACATTGCATAATAGGCAGTTTCTTCAAAATGCTAACAGCCTCAGAAAAGGTCTTAGCAATTCTCCGATTTGATGCATGTGAGCAAGAGCCAAGATGAGGGGGAAAAACAACACGGGCTCTGCAGCTGACAGTGTAGACAAACCATCTTCCTCCGGCATGTTTTAAATGAGACAGAAAATGTGAAAAGGGCATTTCTGTGCAAGACATATTTCTGCAGTTAGCACAAAGTTTGGGGCGTTTGAGCAGTGGATTCAGCAGAGTATCTGGAAGCAACGCTGGGTAAATACTAAAGGAGTCGCATAGGGAGATATGTTACAGAAATCCCGTGTTGGGTGTCAGCTTCCTGTTATTCACTGGTTTCAGGATTATGAATTATTAGACCCGTTGCTATAGCGATTTTGTCTGGGTTCAAGAATATACACTTGTACAATACAGTGGTCCCTCATTTACGTTCTAAAAATTACCTGCAATAGGCCAAAGCCGCAATGTAGTCAGATTATTATATGTTTTGCAGCTGTAAAACCCCTCACCACACACTTTATACACGTTTCTCACACAGGCATTAACATTTTCTCACATTTCTCTCTTGTTTAAACTCTCTCAAAGTTAAAACCTGCGTTGGTGCCTTTGTCGGTGCAGAACATTTCATCGACATTGTGGGTTTTGTCGAAAAACTTGCAAACATACAGCACTTTAGAGTCACACTCCGATCCAACATTTATGTATGTAATCTATGAAACAGTGAGACTGCGATATAGAGAGGGACAACTGTACTTTACAAAAATGTGAGTCTGGCCACCGTTAAATCAGGGACCTATTCAAAATAATAAGTGACCAATGAGCTCCTTTGTTTCACGAGTCACTAAAATAAGCGAATCTGATTGGACGGCTGTGTTTGGTTCTGGCTTGACGCATAATGAGGGAAGTGCTGACCAGACTCATAACCCTCTATATAAAAATATCATCATTCTGAAATTGCCAGGTGGTTAACTATTTATGTATTTATTCTTTTTACTTTTTAAATTAATTTATTTTATTTTATTTATGAAAAAAAAAAAAAAAAAAAAAGACAGTACAGTACAAAATATAACAGGACCTGACAAGAGATAGAAACATGCAAAGGAGAAAAGAAACAGACAAGAAAATGATAAACCTGCTACAAAGGAAAGGATAAGAAACAAATAAAAGAATGATGAGAGCTTGGACTGGGTTGAGGGGTTGGGCTGGGGGCTTAAAAAAGTCCTCAAAATGTCGCAGATAACACGATGCTGAACCCCGTGAACATGCAACCTTTCGAGGACGTCTTCCCGAACGTATATTTTGTACGGCAACTATGGCAACAGTCCTAATTTCCCTCATTTCTGTGGCGCCAAAGACACATTCTGTCACTTGAATCGCAAGTGTAGATTTTTACAGACAAATATAATATATGTGCTGTTTACCTGGACATGTTTTGACAGACCACTGCAGTTTACTTGAGAAGAGTCAACGTAAAGATGCCTCCAGCTATAATTTTCTGTCTGAAAAGAACCTATTTACATATTTTGAGGCCTAAAGACGCAAAACTGACAACCTCACCAACCACAGCGAAACACAATCCGAGAGCACGTGGACGGACTTTCTTGGATGAAGGACGCAAAGGCAGTATTATTGGGGAAAGCTTCTGCAAGTAAATACATATAAAAATGAATAGGTCAAACTTTACTCATCCTACAATAAGCTAAGTGCAGTATTCCATCAGAAAAGTACAAAGAACAGACTCAAGAACCAAAATTCTTCCAAAAACTATAAGGATTCAACTCGGCCTACAGTAGAACAAAGGTGCAGTGCGTAACTTTTTGGCTGGAGATGGAGAATTTACTGTTCAGAATGTTTCACAGTGTGGCATAAACATTATCTATCGCCATGGAAACAGGCAGGGGGCACCACCAGGCCAAGTTACATGTTAGATCTGTGGAGAGGCCTCTACTCATAGTATGACGATTGCCTACACTGGAAACTGACGGCTGATAGGAGAACTTCGAGGTACCTGCCTTGTTCAGCCTTGAATGTTCTGTCTGTTTTTCTGTATTGTTTGTCTGCTATTTTATAAATTTAAATATTGTATGTATTCTTTTAATTAGTGTCTAGTTTTTCTGGATGTCTGCCTAGTATCAAATGCGATACAGAGATGTTGAATGAAAGAAAAAAAAAGCCTTCATGCTGTTTCAAGGTACTTTTTACTAATTAAAACAACTAAATACATGCTAGATATACTTTTTTAATGTAATAAGTAAAATATGTGCACTGTCTGTATCTGATTATAAAGCGTATTTATGATCCGTGAACCAGTGCGGGAGTAGTGCGGGAGAGCTGTTAGCATGCTAGTTGTTGTTAGCATTAGCACTCAAATGGCACAACGATCCGGTGGCCACGAGTATTCTTTATAATTAAAAGAGGATAGCGCGCAATTAAAGCAACTAAATAAATGCTAGATGTACTTAATGCCAGTTAATACTGTGAAATACAGTGGTCCCTCATTTATCGCGGGGGTTACGGTCCAAAAGTAACCCCCAATAGGGAAAATCCGCAAAGTAGTCAGCTTTATTTTTTACAATTATTCCATATATTTTGCGGCTGTAAAACCCCTCACCACACACTTTATACACTTTTCTCACACAGGCATTAACATTTTCTCACATTTCTCTCTTGTTTAAACTCTCTCAAAGTTCAAACCTTCGTAGGTGTCTTTGTCGGTGCAGAACGTTTCGTCGACATTGTGGGTTTTGTCGAAAACTTGCAAACATACAGCACTTAAGAGTCACACTGCAAACAATTATGTAAATTTGTCTGAACATTCTGTACTGTACAGGAGACACGGAGGAGACTGATGGACAATGGTCTACAGTCCCTCAGCCAATCAGGACGCAGGACGGTCTACAGTCCCTCAGCCAATCAGGACGCAGGACACAATGGTCTACAGTCCCTCAGCCAATCAGGACGCAGAACACAATGGTCTACAGTCCCTCAGCCAATCAGGACGCAGAACACAATGGTCTACAGTCCCTCAGCCAATCAGGACGCAGAACACAATGCACGTTCGTAAGCTGTAAAAAAAAAGCATGGAAAATCGCACAAAAAAATCCGCGAAACAGCGAGACCGTGAAAGGTGAGCCATGCTATAGTGAGGGACAACTGTATTCCAATCTGATCAATACTCTGTTCTTTTTAACAATCTGGTTTTTCACAGGTTCATTGACTTTGACTTGCCTCGATGTAGGTGGCCTCAACTAACGAGCAAAAACACATAAAATCACATATACACACACAGCACACAGGCAGCCTCGGTCCCGCCCACACGCCAATGCAGAACGCTTAGGGACCTGTTTTCTTTCCTCCTCCTCCTGTCGGGTGGTTCGGCGGCTGTCACTGCTCCTTCATTGCAATAGCGTATTAATTAAGTCACCTTTAGCCCGTATTTACTTTAGCTCGCACGTAGCGACAAAGCAAAAGGCAATTTCTGTTGGCTTATCAAGAGCTGGTGTCAAAAGAAATAGTGCATTCATCATTTGCTGTGTGGGTAGAAAACAGGTTTGTACAGAGTCCCCGGGGACCTTGGGAGAGAGTCAAGAGTTTGCCTGGAGATTAGGGCTGTGCTTTTGTAAATAAAAGAGCAGCTGCACCTCGGGAGGGGGTTTCAGTATTGATTCATTCATACAACTCAACATAAAACAAAGGAAAGGTAAGGTACACACGAGGTCCCGGTGCAGGGAAATGTGTCTGCTGCATTTGACCCGTCATTCAGTGTCTCTGGGGCAACCCGTCGAGGACCCGTCTGCAGGTCTGGAGCTAGTCTTGATCAGGACTACCTAGGCCTGTTGCTATAGTTACTGTATTGACTTATCATTCAAAATATGACAGATGTTATTATGTTCATATTTCTGCAGATTTATTGTGTGCACTTTTTTTTTTTTTCAATAACGGCACATTTTTGGTAATTTTTTTGGCTAGATGATAAGACTTAAACCATAGAAAGGTTAAATTAATAACTGCTACGACCTATTACAGATGCAAACTAAGAGCTTAAGTATTTTATTTATTGCAGCTCATGCTTTTTTTAGATTTAGAATGTTTTTTAGTATTGCAGATTTAGAATGTTTTTTTTTTTTTTTTTTTTTTTTTTTGGTTTAAATCTGCTCTTGGGTTTTTGTGTTAGTTGCATAAATTTGTTTCAATATTATCATTTATCATCTATATTGACTTCAGCGATACATCGAACTTCAAAATGTGTTATTATGACAGGACTAGATAATAAAAAATAAATTAGGGCCACCAAAGAGAATGTGTTATCTCATGTGATTAATGAACGAAAATTAACTCATTCTTCATTAATTAACACAAATAAATCACACAGTGCACTTTGAACTCGTCTGTTTCGATACCACACAAAGTGGGACTTCCCTGACAGGAGGAGCTCGATACTTGGTTCATGGTTGATAGAACTGCTTTAGACAATATCTTCCAGTTTGTCAAACTGAATTGCACGGAGCTGTAGTCAGTGCTGTCTTCAGTTGTCAAAAAACAAAAAAAAATGTTGAAGCAACTCTCATGAACAATCTTTTATTCAAAAGCACACAGTGTATTTTTTTCCTGATTTTGAAATTTTGCCTGGGATATAGAATACTTACATGACTTCAGATGAGTGTGACTGACACATGGATTAACCAATCAGGGACAGGAATAGGATAGGAAACAGATAAATGTCACTGTCAGTTCAGCAGATAATGAGCAAAGCACTAAACTCTGTGAGAGGAGAGAGGTTTGAGTTTGTTTAAAATAAGCTCTTTCATTTCGTACATAGACTTTATATATAAATGGACATAGCTGACCTGCTAGCCGCTACGTTCTGAATAGGCAGTGAGCATGAACGCACTGCCTCTCTCGCTGTAACTGCTGCAGTGAGCCTCGTCATTTTGGTCTTAAAATGTTTGTTCTACGTGACTCTGGTGCATGTATTTCGCTATTGTGTCTGTAAATCGAGAGATGAACCGTAATAACAGACAAATCAGGCGCCTTCTTTTCCCCTAGCGTTAGCAACAGGTTTGATTGACAGCGTTTCTAAGCGCCTGCTCCCTCCTAAAATAGTGGTGCATGCAGGAAGAGGTGTTACCTTCAACAGCCTTGCTCCGGATTGGCTTTTTGGTTGCTATGATACTTGTGGTCGGAACCCGGCTCCGAATTCGCCCTTGTGACCACTAGCCTCGACGAGCTTCATTTGACTGGAGCCGAACACTATGGGTGACGTCTTACTCGCTTAGTCCACTTCTTTATACAGGCTATGGTTTCACACGTGTCACTGAAATGAAATGTGATTGGACGAACAGGTTTGGTTCTGGCTCGAGGTGCGACAGAGGGAGTGGGGACCGGACTCATATAGACCCTCTGTACAAAAACACACAGAGATATCGTTGTGGACTTGCAGACAAATACGCCTTGCCCTACTTAAACCGATCATTCAGGTGAGTGCGTCGTGTGGAGCTCCGCACTTGTACGAAATCCAGCAGGCCTGTGGCGCACGTGAGCACATGACTCCACTGTCTCTGCAATTTCACTGTGTAATTGTACATGAAGCAGTCCTCACTTCTCCTCTCTGCTAACACTGCTAATACGTGTAAAGCTTGTAAAACAGTACCACCAGCTTCTACTGATGACACAAGGATTGGTTTGGATGATGTTAAAATCCATCTTGCAACAAAATTGGTTTGTGATTTGGGGGAGTTATTATTTTCAAAACAACAGCTGATAATCCTTTATTCTTTCTTCCATTTTGTGCGCTGTTGTATTGTAAAAAGTCCTATTTAAACCGAAGAGCGCCGGTTGACCAATTTGACTGTTACCGTGCATGTAAACGTAAAGTCTTGTCTATTGAGGGTAATTTGAGGGGTAATCTTCCAAACAAAAGTATAAAGTGGTGCAGGTGGTTAATTTCATGGTTAAATCACTTTTTTCCATGGCACTTGAACTTAAGGTGCAGTACTTAAGGTACTTAAAAATGTGGAAAAACAGAACTACTTCATTGAGCCATGTTAGAATACGGTTACTTCATCAAAAATATAAAACTTTAAATCCCCGTATTACGCAAAATTAAGTTTTGTGAACTTTAAGACAAGTTATAATGTTGTTACCTCACCAAAAACAGACCTGGAGTTGTGTTTTGTTTCTTTCAAACGTTTGAGTTACACACAGGCCAGTTAATTGCTAATGAAGTGTTAATTAAGGTCGTAATTAAGTAGTTATTAAGCCTGAATCATTATTAATTAAGTCTTTGTTCATGCTTTATTAAGGCTAAATAGGCTGTAGTTCTTATAAAGTATTACCCACTTTATTATTAGTCAGTCTGTTTCTCTAAAGCTCAAAATGTTCTGTTCCACTTTATGACATCATAAAGTGGTAGTTTTCAATTTAACAGCTACTTTTTTTTACCTTTTGTTTAGCAGAGATGGTCAAATCCATGGCTGAAATTATCCAAATGATTGAAGTAAAGGTGTATGGAGTTTAAAAACACAGTGGAGCACTTCCTGTATTACATCATGACATCACAAGGTGGAACAGACTGTTTACTACTTGAGAGAAAAACAGTAAAAATATAAATATGGCTGAAATCATCCAAATCAATCAAGTTTTAAAACACAGTGGAGCACTTCCTGTATTACATCATGACATCACAAGGTGGAACAGAGTGTTTTCAGAGCAACTCAGCCAAAATATGCAGGTTTGTGCGTTAAACATGTGTGAATGAACCAAAACGCAACTCCAGGTCTGTTTTTGATGAGGAAACGACATTATAAGATCGATCAGAAAATAGCGTTGTAATATGGGCCCTTTAAGTGATTTGTGGTCCAAAGTTATTCCTCACTCACCTTACACATTCAGGGCATCCTAATTATTCATCGCAATGAGTTTCTAAGCTCTTTTTACAACTCTCAGCAGAGTTTTGCCTTAATGGTAAAGTCAACAATTAGCATGCTAACCTGCACTTCCTGATTATCGGACAGTAAGACACTTTACTCTTGTCTACCTTTAATGTCAGTTCATAACATACACTTCCCCACACATTTAGGAAAAAGTTCTTCCCCATTCGTCACTGTCCGGTGCAGTCCGTGCAGAGTGACCCCATTGGCCGCTCCGGAGTCCACTGCTGCCCCCCCACCCCCCCAGCTCCGCCTTGGTCACAGTCGGTGGGGTGTCGCCCTGGTCAGTCTTTAAGTGACAAAACCTGGCTCTACCTCATCATTCAAGTGGGTCAGAGGGGGGGCCCCACTGTGAGCGCTCTGCTGGAGAACGGGAACAATTAGACCAGGAAAAGTCACATAACACAGGGAGGAGGTCACGGGGCGTCGCTATGGAGACCGTGCCACTGTTCTGGATATGGCACATGGAGCTGTAATAAGATCTGGAAGGTGAAGCAAAGATGGTGTCGTATTGGTTTAAATGGTCCGTGTTTGGTCGTCCAGATTTAAAGGTCTTATATTACACAAAATTGACTCGTTATAATGCCGTTACCGTTGTGTTTCCACCTTGTGATGTCATGAAGTGGTAGTTTTCACGTTAACAGCTCCAGATTGTCAATTCTAGAGCTGAAATCATCCAAATGAATCTAGTTTTAAAACACAGCGGAGCACTTCCTGTATTACCACATGACATCACAAGGTGGAACAAAGTGTTTTCAGAGGAACTCAGCCTAAATATGCAGGGTTTGTGTGTGAAAATGAAACAAAACACAACTCCAGGTCTGTTTGTGACAAAGAAACATTATAACATAAGTCAGAAAATAGCTTAATATGGGCCGTTTAAGACATTTATTTAAAGAGGAGGTATTGCACTTCTATGGGGTATTAATCACTAACACAAAACACACTTAGGCTCCGATATTACCTTTTATTTTTTAATGCTATATTCACAGAAAACAACATATTAAAATGTTTAATAACTTTTCTTTTTGCCGCTTTGAGTCTCCCCTCCCTTTGCTCTCCGCACTAAGTCACTCCCCCTTCAGAGCGCATTGCATCAGGATTGTGAAGTTGTAGTGTATTGCCTTGTGTCACGCTTTCTATATCTATGGAAAATTGCCTTGCGGGATCATGGGAGATGTAGGAGGATTCGAATAGTTCCTGGGAGATATCGCAAGATGACCACCTCCTCAAGAAACAAAAAAAAACAGATTTATGCAGGGCTAAATGTTTGAGCCAAGTAAAATTTGTGAGAATAGCCAGTTTCAGCAATACAAATACCAATAGCCAGGACGCTAATAGGTGTGAAATCACTCATTAGGGGCTTGAATGACTGTGCTAAGTAGGACTCCTGCACAGCGCACACTTAGGGTAGCACAAAAAGACCTATCTGACAAACAGAAACAGTTTCAGTTGTAGTTATCTCCTCCCATCAGACAGATATAAAGCCGTAAACTGAAGATGAGCAGCCAAACGTCTTGACTCCTACAACTTTTTGTCCATTTGACAGATTTGAATTTTCATTTTACAGCCTGGACAAAGCAGGGAGTTCGTGAGCGATCCGTAGAGGCCCATGAGATTAGAAGAGGCTCTGTGCAGAAGAGGTCTAGACACAATGGCCCGATGTCTTTGTGAGCAGATGGATGTTTTGTCTGTGTTTGGAAGCGCCGCTGGTATCAACAAGGTAATAAGCTTTGAGCTGCAGTGTAATCATATAAATAATACTGTGCTCAGAGGCAGGCTGTGAGGAAACTCTATTCTACTGCAACAGCCCAGAGCGGGGACAAGTACTCTGGAGCTATGAATACAAGTACTCCACTACTACTACTACTGCTGCTACTACTACTATTAATTGGTTTCAGGAAAATCATCTCTTCCTGGTTTGAAGGATTTCGTAAAGACCATTCCCCATTCAAAAGATCCATTCCATTTCCTAAGCAGAGACTCCCAGACTTCCCTCACCCCAGACACTTCCTCCAGCTCCTCCAAAAATAACATCTAATATTTTATTTGAATTGCTTTATTGCTATGGCGATGGAGGACTATTGCGATAGAAAGAGGTGGGTAGTACTCAGTTACATTTACCTGATATTGTACTTTTTAGAGCACTTTTCAAGCAGCAAACTTGTACTCCTACTTGAGTAATATAAATGTATCTTTTTATTGAAGTAACAGTACTCTCACGTGAGTAAAAGCTGTGGTTCCTTTTCCCACTGTGAGTAAGTCTAAAGTGACAAAAGCTTTATGTCGACAATATTAAATGATTTGTTTGTGTTTTTTGCTGCTTTCCTTCAAATATGATTTACTTTGTCTCACTTTTCTTCTGATGCTTTGAAAATAGCAGATTTCGTGCACTATTTAATGTTTTGCCCTTCAAATTACATTAACTTCAAAATGATAAATCAGATGTTACGCCCCCACAGTTACTCGTTAAGTTACTCTTACTCGCGCAGTAGTTTTCCCAAATACTTTTTACTCTTCCTATTATTCTGAAGTGATGCTAGTCTTACTTGAGAAAAAACTGTATCCACTCTACCCATCATAGGTTAAAATCATAGACTGTATATAAAAATGGACATATGTGACCTGCTGGGTGCCACGTTCCAAAAAAAAAAGCGATCGTGGGCCATCCATCGACTCTGGAAATGTTCGTTTCAACCCGCTCTAGTGTTTTTATTTCGCTATTTTGTCCCTGATTCAAGATATGAACATGAACAGACAATTCAGTCGCCTTCTTTCCATACTATGCAAGTTTTCTGGAGGAATGGAATCGTCACATCCGAAACGAAGCTACATATGTGAAGAAAAAAGAAAGCAAAAGTCAGAGTCCATTATGCTGTTCTCATCCTTAAACATGTGCAAAGTGCAGATAAAACCCTGTAATGTTTGCGGTTCTGCTGTTTATCATCTAATCTACAGGTGCCGCAGAACGAAAACACCTGGATTTGAGCGGGACACGGGCGCTTTTTTCTGCAGCGTAAACAGGCGTCTTCTTCTTGACAGCCTCCTCTGTTTCTGAAGATGTGGGGAAAGCCTGAGATGGTTTTATAACAATGATAAATGTTGATGCGGTTCACAATGAGATGCAGTGGGTGATTCTTCAAACGTGTCTGTGCTATCAGGACATCCAAATGAATACAGATGTGAGGCAGGAGCAGAGGCGACACCGGGGGGGGCGGGGACAGATGCAGGGGACGGCGTGGGGAGAGACGGGAGGGCGTCTCACTCGTGTACCGCCGGCCTGCTCTGATATGACATTTGTGTGATGTGTTTGTGATAAAAGACTGGAGATGAAGAGTAACGCGTCATCTGTACACGGCTCCGGCATCCCTCAAAACAAACACAATTTAGTCCTAGAATCAAAAGGTTAAAGCTGCGCGAGGTAACTTTTCTGGTAGGTAATATACAGCGTCCGTGAAGTCGCTTTACAATATAAAAAATGTAGTACAAAAGCAATGGATGAGATACAGTATCTTAATCAGACTTCCAAAGTTTTTGTTTTTGCCGCTCTTTTTGCTCTCCACGCTAAGTCACCCCCCCTTCAGAGCGCTATCACAGCACAACCAGCATGCTTCCCGCTAAACCACAGCACATCGCATCAGGATTGTGAAGTTGTAGTGTACTGTCTTCTGTCATGCTGTCTATATCTATGGAAAATTGCCTTGCGGGATCATGGGAGATGTAGGCTTGTGGGCTGAGACTTGGACCAGCTCGTACTGCAAAACCATAAGGAGGGTACAAATACGGCCCGGGAGAGATCGCATGAGTAGCACCTCTTTAAGAAAGAAAAATAAACAGATTTATGCAGGGCTAAATGTTTGAGCCAAGTCAAATGTGTGAGAATATCCAGTTTCAGCAATACAAATACCAATAGCCAGGACGCTAATAGGTGTGAAATCACTCATTAGGGGCTCGAATGACTGTGCTAAGTAGGGCTCCTGCACAGCGCACACTTAGGGTAGCACAACAGACCTAGCCTACAAACACAAACTGGGTAACACTTTATAATAACTATAGCCTCTTTAGCCTTAATAAAGCATGAACAGACATTTAATTAATAATGAACAAACACTTAATTAACAATGAGTCATGCTTAATAACTATTTAATCACGGCCTTAATTAACACTTCATTAACAAGTGTTTGAGTTAATACTTAACTAACCATTTGTAAATGCTTATTTAAGGAGTAACTAAGTGTGAAATAAGTATGAGTAACTGTACACAACACAGGCCAATTAATTGCTAATTCAGTGTTAATTAAGGTTGTAATTAAGTACTTATTAAGCATGGATCATTAATTAAGTGTTTCTTCATTATTAATTCAGTGTTTGTTCATTATTAATTAAGTGTTTGTTCATGCTTTATTAAGGCTAAATAGGCTATAGTTATTATAAAGTGTTACCAGAAACTGTAAACATAGTAGTTTTGAGTTTCAGTGTAGCTAGCTCCTCCTGCCAAACAGATATAAGGCAGTGTCCACCAGCAAACTGACCAGAACTGAAGAATGAGCAGACAAACATCTTTACTCCTGCAACTTTTCATTTTGCAACCTGGGCAAAGCAGGGACTTCATGAGTGTGTTCACAGTTTAGACCTAGAATCAAAAGGTTAAAGGTGTACTAGGTCACTTTTCTAGTAGGTAAAATACAGGTCTCTTTACAATATAAAAAATGCATTACAAAGGCAATTGATAAGATATTTTAATCAGACTTGTTCTCTTGTACTCAGTGGCTTCCAGACGTTTTGACCTCATTTAATACACCTCCATATGGGACCATCAGTCGCACGAGGCACATCGGGACGGGACGGGATTTCTTGCCATGTTCACTGTAGCGGAGCCTCATCGGTGGTTGCAGTTACATCTGTATCTTTTGCATTAGTTCAGTAATGTCCCATATCTTTGTTCAATGCTTGATATCTTCAACATAACCCCATAGAAAGAAATGCAGAGGTGAGGTATCTGGAGAACGTGGTGGCCAGAGAAATGGTCCATCCCTTCCAATTCAACGGTCTGGAAATGTTTGATTGAGGAGGTCACGAACATGCAGACTCCAATGTGATTACAAACTTTTATAACCACCGAGTATTGTCTTTGTATTTGCATTTTTAAATTGTAGAGACTTTATGGATACCCTGCAGAATGGAGACTTGTTTTGTTAGCCATGGTTAGCACGTAGAACAGTGTCTAGTCTAACCGGATTCACACTTTTCACAGCACCTTGGTGACTGTATATGTCATGTATATAAATATAAATCTGTTAATTAGTTTCACAACAATGTAAGTGTGGAGCGTTAAGTATCTGCTCAAGAAACTGAGTATAAATTGATCAGCATGTGCAGTTTGAGGTTGTGCTGCGAGTGATTAGTTGTATTATTTGTGTCGCATGAGCTATTAAATTCTTCAAGTGTTTATTGTGAATTAACGCTTGGGATAAACATCCTTATTGACCCTGAACAGTCCCAGTTTTGAGCCCTGCGTCCCCTGTCCCAGCAGATTTATCCAAACCAGTGATTTGTCCCAGTTTTAAACAAGAAATGTCCCTGGAGTTTGATCAATCTGATCTAAACCAGGCCTAAACTAGAACTGAACTAAGACTAAACCAGGTCTAAACTGGGTCTAAACCAGGATTAAACCAGGTTTAAACTGGGTCTGAACGGGTCTAATCCAGGTCTAAACCAGGATTAAACCAGGTCTAACCAGAACTAAACCAGGCCTAAACTGGGTCTGAACCAGGACTAAACAAGGTCTAAACCAGGATTAAACCAGGTTTAAACTGGGTCTGGACTGGGTCTAAACCAGGTCCAAACCAGGATTAAACCAGGTCTAAACCAGAACTAAACCAGGTCTAAACCAGGACTAAACCAGGTTTAAACCAGGACTAAATAAATGATCCAGGTCTAAACCAGGTAATCCTAGGTCTAAACCAGGTATAAACCAGGTATAAACTAGGTATAAACCAGGACTAAACCGGGACTAAACCAGGTTAAAACCAAAACTAAACCAGGACTAAACCAGGACTAAATGAAAACTAATCCAGTCTAAACCAGGACTAAATGAAAACTAATCCAGGTCTAAACCAGGACTAAACCAGGACTAAACCTAAAACCAAACCAGGACTAAACCAGGACTAAACCAGGTCTAGACCAAAACTAAATCAGGGCTAAACCAAAACTAAACCAAAACTAAACCCGGTCTAAACCAGGTGTCCCTATTTTTGACCAATCTGATTCCCATCAGCAGTAAAAAGGAGAATATATTGTCATGTGTTTAGCTGAAGTACAGGAAACTGTTCTTGTAAATGAGCAAAGTCCCTCAGATTACGACTCAGAAACGCTTTGAGAAAGGACAATGTTACACGCACCTTTCACATTTTATTCACACCAACCATCCCAAACCCGGGTGTGTCCCCAGTTTTAGAATTTTGAAAATCTGGTGACCGTAAGTGTGATGGCCCCTCAAAGTGAAAATAAAAGCAGCTCCGGAGACGCTGGGCACATAAACAGGATCGATATCAGAGGAAACAACAGCAGCCATAAGAGTACAGCCACATGCTACCTGACATTCCCCCGTGTTCAACTTCAAATGGAGCCAATTACCGACGCTTGGCTCTGCTGCTGTAGTGAGGGCGATCAGACAACAGACTTTAGCATGGTTTCCTGCTGATTCCATAAAGCTGCACTCAAACTTCTGCCAAATTGGTGCCAAGTTTAGAAACAAACACAATTCACTGACCTCTTCTATTTTCAGCAAACAGCAGGATATGAGGAACGTCTGGGTTTCGGCGACTAGGGATAGATACAGAAATATACCAGGATTCACTTGTCTGGAGGTGTAGCTAATCTGAAGTACAATATATGGACATATTTTCATGCAGACTTTAATTACATACAAGTTGTAATGTCGTTATCGTTACTAAAATGGATGTATTACACAAAATTGAATCTTTAAGCCATGTTATAATGCTGTTACCTCATCAAAAATTCACATATATTAGTACATCTCCAAAGCTCAAAATGCTCTGTTCCACCTCGTGATGTCATGATGTGGTAATTTTTTGAAGTTAACAGCTCCTTTTGACCTTTAGTTCAGTAGAGATTGACAATTCCTGATCTGAATTTATCCAAATGATTCTAGTGAAGGCGTATGGAGTTTAAAAAAAAAACACAGTGGAGCACTTCCTGTATTACGGCATGACATCACAAGGTGGAACAGAGTGTTTGAGAGAACAAGAACTCAGGGTGAAACATATGTGAATGAAAGAAAACACAACTCCATGTCTGAAACGACATTGTAACATAGATAAAAAAAACAGGGTAATATGGGTCATTTAAAGGTGAAATATGGCGCGAAATCGATATTCAAGAGTTTTGGACCATGTTATAATTGTTTCCCATTTCTCGTTTCAGTGATCCATGCATGTATGAGTCATCTTTATTCTCCTGCAATCAAGATGCAATTACTCAAAAAAAAATCCTCATTTCCTCCAACCTCCATCTACGCCCATCGCTCCGTGCCTATACTGAGAGTTTCGTTTTAGTCGACGCGTTTTACTCATTGTATCTGAGGTGAGATCAATTACATTTTATTTGTACATTATAGGTGATCAATGAGCTCGTATTTTTCCGGGCTTGAGACGCAACCGCAGACTTTATATATAAATGGACATAGCTAACCTGCTACTCGACACATTCCAAATAGAGCATGTCCTCTCTCTCTGTAACTGCTGCTGTCAGACTTGTCATTTTGATCTAAAAATGTTCATATTAACCCGCTCTTGTGTCTGTAAATCAGCAATCGACAAATCAGACGCCTTCTTTTCCTCGAGGTCGTTCCGGCTAGCATTAGCAACAGCTTTGATTGACAGTGTTGCTAAGCGCCCACTCCCTGCTAAACCAGCGGTAGTTTTTTGGAAAAAGGCCTTTACCTTCAACAGTCTCGCTCTGGATTGGCTCTTTAGTTGCTATGATACACGCGATCAGAATTATAAAATAGGGAACTCGACTCCAATTTCACTCCTATACCCGCTACTCTCTGTTATGACCCAAAAGTGGACCAAAACATATCGAATAAGGACACAGGAAACAAAGACAAGGGTTTAAAGCTGTTTATTACTTTTTAACTTTCTGGTTCTTCTTAAGTTTTTTAAAGCAGTTGAAAAGAAACAAAAAAAAAAAAAAAACCTTAACAAACCCTTGTTCTCAAAAATCCAAAGTAACAAAGAAAAAAGACGATGGTGAGCCGGCCCATGTGAAATAAGGATGGTGCGCTGAGCAGGCCAGTCCTACACAGGGGCCTCGGAGCTGCCAGTGTGTGTCGCAAAAACCTTCCCTACACAAAACAAAGAACAGAAACAGGACTGACCAGGCCAAACAAAAGAGGCTAAGCTAACAAAAAGCTAAGGACCTGGTGTAGGTGTGCCAGCAGGGGGCAGCGCACAGGAGACTGACGGAGAGCGGCGAGTCGAGAGAGAACCAGCACGACGGCTCTTTACAGGCTCCTGGGCAAAACATAAAAAAAAACTATAAAAAGAATACTTTGCTAAATATATATAAAACAAAAAAAAAAGAAAGAAAAAAAAATAGATATACACATGATTAACTATAAATAACATAAATATATATATAACAACAAAAAAAGGACAAACTTCTATGAACTGAAACTGGGAAAAAATACAAAAATGTAAGCAATTAAAATTTAATTCCATCTGACTAGAGCCAAACGCTATGTGTGACGTTACCCTGACAGTCCACTTCTTTATTCAGTCTGTGAAGGCAACAGACGGAACGGGCACCAAACTGATATCCATCTGTTTAAGAAATGCAGAGCGACATCATTCTGGATTTGCCAGGCAGCTGACGTACCATACTGCGATTTAAAATGTCCATAATATAAAATAATGATCCACGGTGTCATAGATTAGAACTATAGCTAACAAAAGTATAACCTCAAACGAAATCTCGTCATCTCGTCTTTGGTCGGTAACATCGTCGGCCAACAGAAAACAGGGCAAACATCAGGTGGTTTTACACTAGCTCTGGTTTAGCTCTGGTATTAGCAGACTAGACCTGGTTTAGTTGTGTAACTGCTAGGAGAAAAAAAAAAAAGATATTTACAAATGTGATGTTTGCTTAATATTGGGCCTGTCACGATAAAGACGATATCGACGTAACGCTCAATGTACGATAGGTGGAACAGTAGCTTTTGGCAACTTTTTCTTTGCACTTTTTCTTATTTTTTGTAACATTTCAGCAGTGGAGAGTTGAATAAATAACTTCGATCTACATACAGAATAGTTTTGGGGGTAAATGCTGCTTTAGCGTTATCGTGTCAGTGGCATAAATTAGTTTCAATCATATCGTTTATCGTGTATATTTTCTCCAGCGATATATCGTCCTTCCGCATGTGTTTTCGTGACAGGTCTAATTAATATTGGCATAGGCAGAACTCCAAGCTCGCTTCTAGTCAACGGCACACTCTACGTGACTTGCGCTAATTGGTAATGTGTCGGATTGGACACACCGCAGAATGTATTTTTAGCTCCGGAGGGGATGTTACTGTAAATTAGCCATGAAGATAAGACGTCACAAGCGGAGGTCTCGGTCCATAGAACTGTCAGCGACATAAGAGACAAATTAAAAGAAATTATGAATCCACGACTTTATTTGTCAAGGAATTTGTTTATTAGGAACTATGTAGACGTTGTAACTAGGGATTAGTGTTAGGTTAGGAGCTCTGGACTAGTCCTGGTTTAGTCCCAGACACATCTGCAACTTGTTCATCAAGGTTTAGCCTAAGTTTAGTTCTGGTTCTGTCCTGGTTTAGTCCTGGATATATCTACAACCTGTTTAGTCTTTGATGGGTCACTTCTGGTCCAGTTGTCGGTTAATTTAGTCCTGGTTTCGTCCTGGTTTAGTCCTGGTATAGTGCGTCTTTAGTCCTGGTTAATTTCTAGACACATCTACATCTCCTGCAAGGTTCACTTCTGGTCCAGTTGTGGTTTAGCCCTGGTTTTGTCCTTGACACATCTACAGCCTCTTCATCTCGAGTTAGTCTTGGTTTAATTCAGTCCTGCATGGTTCAGTTCTGGTCCAGATGTGTTTTAGTTTAGTACTGGTTTGGTCCTCGCTCAGTACTAGTTCAGTCTTGGTTTATTCCAGGTTTAGTTTTTGTTTAGTCCTGGTTAATTCCTGGACACATCTACAATCTTTTCATCTTGGTTTAGCCTCGGTTTAGTCCTGGTTCATTCATCTACAACCTGCTTGTCCTACAAGGTTTTGGTCCAGTTCTGGTCCATTTGTAGTTTAGTTTAGTCCTGGTTTAGTCCTGGTTCAGTCCCGGTTCAGTCCTTCTTTAGTTCTTCTTTAGTCCTGGTTAATTCCTGGACACATCTACAACCTGTTTGTCCTGCAAGGTTCAGTTTTGGTCCAGTTCTGGTTGAGTTTAACCCTGGTTTAGTCTTTGACGCATCTACAGCCTCTTCTTCTCAGTTTAGGCTTGGTTTAGTCCTGGTTCTTTCAGTCCTGCATGGTTCAGTTCTGGTCCAGATGTGTTTTAGTTTAGTCCTGGTTTGGTCCTGGCTCAGTACTAGTTCAGTCTTGGTTTATTCCTGGTTTAGTTCTTGTTTAGTCCTGGTTAATTCCTGAGCATATCTACAATCTGTTCATCTTGGGTTAGCCTTGGTTTAATCCTGGTTCATTCATCTACAGCCTGTTTGTCCTGCAAGGTTTAGCCCCTGGTTCAGTCCCGATTCAGTCCTGGTGCAGTCCTAGTTTAGTCCTTATTTAGTCGTGGTTAATTCCTGGACACATCTACAACTTGTTTGTCCTTCAAGGTTCAGTTCTGGTCCAGTTGTGGTTTAGTTTAGCCCTTGACACATCTATAGCCTGTTCATCTTGGTTTAGCCTTAGTTTAGTCCTAGTCCTTTCAGTCCTGCATGGCTCATTTCAGTCCTGGTTCAGTCCCGGTTCAGTCCAGGTTAAATCCTCACTCAGTCCTGGTTTATTTCTGGTTTACTTAAGCAGTTACAAAGCCTGAAAATGAAGGGTGTCATTGCATCCTTGGGCAAAACACTTGACCTACCTCACGCCCAGTATCTACAAACACTAGAGTATGAATATATATGTGAATAGGTGAGTACTTCCTTGATGTAAAGGACTTTGAGGGCCTTGAAGGTGGAAAAGCGCTATATAAAAATGTGACCATGTGTGTTGACCTGGTGTGTGGTCAGTATCTCTGTTATTACTGGGCCTATCCATATGAAACAAAAACTGGCACAAAGTTCAGCGTCTTCTCTGTCTGTGAATTAAAAAAAGTGAAATTCGTTTTTCACAATAGCCTCAGACAGCGGTGCCATTACCCAAAGACGTGATTGTTGTCGGACATAAAAAGTAATGAGATTAATATTACAAGTTTGTGGAGCCAATCCCAAACAAGTAAAAAGGTTTAGTAATGTTGGGTAATTGTAAGTATTTAGTATTTTTACACACACTCGGCTGGCCTGGGAACACCTTGGGGTCCCACCCGGAGGAGCTAGAGGAAGTGTCTGGGGTGAGGGAAGTCTGGGAGTCCCTGCTTAGACTGCTGGATGGATAGATAGTATTTGTACATTACCACAGGTTCATCACTGGGCTAAAACTTGATGACAATTACATCCTAGTAAAAGTTTTCTGCTGGCTGTCATACCTGTCACCATTTTTGTTTCTGCTGCTCCAATTATCACCACTAAAATCTGAACAAACATAAATATTCATGGTATTGTGTTGTTTGAATAATGCAACTGTCAAAACAGTAACTCCATGTGCTCTGGTCATGCCACACCGGGCCTCACCTCCCAGTGCAGCAGAGGAGAGTCCGCAGCACATTTACATTTTACTTTTTAACTCATTTGGCAACTGCATCATAAGCTGTTTAATGGAAAATGCATCTAATGGTTCAGTCCTGGTTTAGCCCTGGTTTAGTCCTGGTTTAGTACTAGTTCAGTCCTGGTTTAGTCCTGGTTTAGTCCTGGTTTAGTCCTGGTTCAGACCTGATTTAGTCCTGGTTCAGACCTGGTTTAGTCCTGGTTCAGTCCTGGTTCAGTCCTGGTTCAGACCTGGTTTAGTCCTGGTTTAGTCCTGGTTTAGTCCTGGTTTAGTACTAGTTCAGTCCTGGTTTAGTCCTGGTTTAGTCCTGGTTTAGTACTAGTTCAGTCCTGGTTTAGTCCTGGTTCAGGCCTGGTTCAGACCTGGTTTAGTCCTGGTTTAGTACTAGTTCAGTCCTGGTTTAGTCCTGGTTTAGTCCTGGTTTAGTCCTGGTTCAGACCTGGTTTAGTCCTAGTTTAGTCCTGGTTTAGTCCTGGTTTAGTCCTGGTTCAGACCTGGTTTAGTCCCTGGTTTAGTCCTGGTTTAGTCCTGGTTCAGACCTGGTTTAGTCCTAGTTTAGTCCTGGTTCAGTCCTGGTTTAGTCCTGGTTCAGACCTGGTTTAGTCCTGGTTTAGTACTAGTTCAGTCCTGGTTTAGTCCTGGTTTAGTCCTGGTTCAGGCCTGGTTCAGACCTGGTTTAGTCCTGGTTTAGTCCTGGTTCAGTCCTGGTTCAGTCCTGGTTTAGTCCTGGTTCAGTCCTGGTTCAGACCTGGTTTAGTCCTGGTTTAGTCCTGGTTCAGTCCTGGTTCAGTCCTGGTTCAGTCCTGGTTCAGTCCTGGTTCAGTACTAGTTTAGTCCTGGTTTAGTCCTAGTTCAGTCCTGGTTCAGTCCTGGTCCAGTCCTGAACTCTACTCAAACATGTGTGAATGAAACATCACAACTCCACATGTGTTTTTGAGGAGGTAACGATATTCTAACATGACTTAAACCTTGCAAGAGTCAATTTTGTGTAACATAGGACCTTTCATTTAGTAAGGCTTGTGGTGGGACCCATTACTGCGCCTCGGGTAAGGACAGGGGGCGCTCTGTGACACTTATCCATTTACTTGTTCCTTGTGAAAGCCGTACTTCATAAGATTCGAAACCTCAACCCACGTAACTCTGAGGCACTACCGCGACTGAAGTTCGACCAGAGCAGTGAATCAGTGACCTCTTACACGTCTTTCAAATTCACATCCGCCCATTAAACCGACTGCATTTCTCTTGAGTTTCCAGGACTTTCGAGGACTTTTTGTTCCCTATCTTTTGCCAGTCAGGCCTGATCATGCAGTGATGTCTTACTCTGGGCCTTATAATGATATTCTAATCTAATACTGTAGGGCCTGCACTGGGCTAATTAGGGGGCCTTATTGAGTCCTGTCTATTTGCATGTTTTCCATCTCCGGCGCTTGTTTGTCTCATCCATATTTAAACCATCATCCGCATGTCAGCCGCCCAAGCCGTCAGCATCAATATTTTATGTCCAATCGTGAATTAATTTGCAACTGAGACTTTGTGCGTAACTTAAAAGAACATTGTTTTTTTGTTTAATTTTTTTTTTACGGGACTGGGGTAACGAGATGCAGCGGGTAGCTTTTTCCAAACATAACCCACATTCTTGTTCGGCGTTGACTCGAACAACAGGAACGATTGATTTGTCAAAGAAAGGTGAAGAAAATGCACTTGTAAAATGAATAATCAAGCGGAGTATTGTAAAAGAGAGCTTAAAAGGCTCATATTACACTATTTTCTGATCTGTTATAATGTCGTTTCCTGATTAAAAACATGCTTAGAGTTGTGTTAATCCAGCATTTTCATTGTTGTTTCGCCTGGAATGTTCCACAGCATGGCATTAAAGGCGCGAATGACCCCGGGGAACATGCTTTTCTTTTGCCGTACTGGAATAAAGTGTAATTGCACATCCACTACAGTAGGTGGCAGTTGCGCTCTCATTGCGTGTGAGTCATTGTTGGATGGAGGAGGATGGATGGCACTAACAGTAAAGAGCAGGAGTGAACATGAGAGATGGATGAGATCGATGGACGATATGGATGTGCACTTTCCACAGTAACAGCAGGAGTGAACAGAGAGAACAAACCCCACAAGAGGAGAGATATTTTTTACGTCGTTACGCTATCGTCGCGACAGACTCGCGAAGAGAAAAAATTGGGATGTATATGTAAAATAGAGGTAGTTATGTGAAAAAATGCTGTATATTCTGATACTTTACTTAACATGATTTTTATGGAAAAAAAAGAATAAAGGTCTAGTTGAAAGTCTGGTCTAGAGTGAGCTCAGTCCTTAAAGGGTTAAAACAGGACGAATATTGGCAACAATCATCCACTTTGTTAATGTCACTTCAGTAAAACCAGCAGCACTGGAAGTATTTGTATTTTTTTTTTTTGTTATAAGTTGATCTACAGTATATTTATGCATTTTTTTTTTTTTTTTTTTCTGTCTTGTATATAGTACTTACAACATTTTATAGACAAATTGTACTATTATAGTTGCGGTGGCGAGTCGGGGGTGTGTGAAAGTTTTTCATCTTCAAATAATTGAGAAGCTCTGACGTCGACAAACAGGTGATGCCACAAGGCCAAGGTTATCATACATATTTTTCATGGTGTTATTAGCGATTACCTGCAACTGAATAAGACATATATATGTAAAGCCATAATATGCAACATTTTTGGTAAAGTATTTGTGCCCCCTACGGAAACAGTGGTTAGCCAACCCCACACCAAAATCGTTAGTGTTCCTTTAAAGGGCCCATACGGTTTGATCCATGTTATAATGTAGTTTCCTCATCACAAACAGACCTGGAGTTGTGTTTTAGTTCATTCACACATGTTTAACACCCAAACCCTGCAGATTTACTCTTCATTCAAACAGAAAATACTCTGTTCCACCTTGTGATGTCATCTGGCAATACAGGAAGTGCTCCACTAACCTCTATACAGCTTCACTAAAGTCATGTGGATAATTTCAAACCTGGAATTGCTAATCTCTACTGAACTAAAGGTAAAAGGTAACTTGAAAACTACCACTTCGTGACATCACAAGGTGGAACAGAGCATTTTAAGCTTTGGAGATGTACAAACTAATTATAAAGTGTTACTCAAACATGTGTGAATGAAACAAAACACAACTGTAGGTACATTTTGATGGGGTAACATGGTCTATTTAGTATAATATATATCGCCCCTGGGAATGTTGACGACATGAATGAAAGATGACACCGTCTCATTGAGCAGCGCGGTTTTCTCACATGTTTTAGCGATAATTACCATGTTCTAGACAATAATAGGAGCGACAGTGATTCAGCTGGAGCGTATTACTGCAATTAGACACTGGCCTTTTAAGTCATTGTCTCTGTAGCAGAAGTTAGGTCTGTACTTTCTATAGAGCAAAAGTGCTGAGTTGAACATTATCCAGACCGCATGCTCCGACAGTAGCAGCAGAAAAAGTTAAAATAATCATTCATTTTTGTTTTATTTATGCTGACAGAGAAGATGTTGAACTTTGTGCCGGTTTTTGTCTCACGTGAATAGGGCCAGTAATTATCTTAACCATTAACCGGGTCACAAATCTGCAACGTTTCAGCTAAAACCACCATACAATCCTGCAGCGTGACGATCCAGGTAAGCGAATAACATCTCCACGGCGACAAGGCGGACCCTCCACAAAGAATGTTACATGATACACGATAAAATGTCTAAGCTAAAGAAAAGAGTGATTGAGCCCATATGATTATATTCTATATGGACCTAACAGAGGAGCGACGGTGATTCGGCCGGAGCGTATGACTGCAATTAGACGCTGGCCTTTTAAGTCATTGTCTCTGTAGCAGAATGTACGTTCTATATCCCTAAAGTGCTGAGGTTTTTTTAAATTATACTGACAAAAACGTTGAACTTTGTGCCAGTTTTTGCTTCACGTGACTAGACCCAGTACTTACAGAGATATTAACCGAAAACCAGGTCAACCGATCTGCAATCTGACAGTTAAACAGCAGCTATACATCTCTGACCTGCCATCCTGTCAACAATCCAGGCAAAGGAATAAGATCTCCATGGAGACAGGGTGAAAAGGTTACATAATAAACCTTTACTGGACTAAAAAAAAAAAAGGCACTGAGCAGTACAATGCAGAGAAGGTTTCAACTGTTGGCATCTGGACCATAGACTGTACATATAAATGGACATAGCTAACACGCTAGCCGCAGCGTTTCAGATAGTAAGTGAGCATGTGCTTCCAACTCCATCGATTCTGGCTTCGATTCACTTAACGTTGAAAAATCGTCACCCCTTTCTCTGTAACTGCTGCTGTCAGACTCATCACTTTGGTCTTAAAAAGTTCGTATTAACCCGCGCTACACGATCCTGGTATTATGAACATTAAAAACACAGACAAATTAAGCGCCTTCTTTCCCGAATCACGCCCGCTAGTGCTAGCAACAAGCCTGCTCCCTGCTAAACCAGGGGCGTGGGCGAGAAAAGGCGTTAACTTCAACAAGCCTCACTCTGAATTGGCTCTTTGGTCGCTACGATACTCACGGTTGCAAATCATGGAACTCTCGCTCGCCACGATGAGTTTCATTTGCCCGGCGCTAACGCTATCGGTGACGTCAAACTCACTTAGCTCGAGCTCCCATCAAGAAGACACCGAGAAACTAGAACATATGCTCTACTGAGATGGAGTTCTGCACCTGAGGGAGGGATTTAAGAGCGAAACTGCTCTTTGGGGCAGGTGTAGTATAAATGCTAATCTCTCAAACCAGCAGCATCACTGTCCCACTCCGGATGAGGGTGACACCGTCTCATCGAGCAGTGCGGTTTTCTCAGAGCCCACATGTTTTAGCGATAATTATGATGTTCTAGACCCTAATAGGAGCGACAGTGATTCGGCTGGAGCGTATTACTGCAATTAGACGCTGGCCTTTTAAGTCATTGTCTCTGTAGCAGAATGTAGGTCTGTACTTTCTGTAGAGCTAAAGTGCTGAGTGAACACTATCCAGACTATACCAGCAGCCAGCCCCCGAGGGAGAAATAAAACCCTCCAAACTTTTCATCCAAGTTCATTGTCGTCCACGTCCCTTCTTTTAAAACCCCCTCTCCCCTTATGTGAGCCTATATCCTTCACTGTTTAAATGGATATATATGTAGTATATCTTAGAACTTAGTACAGTTACAGTGGAGCAGACTTTGAACTTTAAAAAAAATGTCTAGCTCATTATAACTGCTAATCTTAGAAAGTGAAAAATGCTGCAAGAACGTTTCTCCGAGAGCCCAGGGAAACTGACAATTTAAGATTCATGAGGTTGCATAATGGTCAGTTATTAAACAGTTTGGGGCGGAAATTCCCAAAACACAAGACACTGATGTGGAATTTTCAAGTTTAAAAAAAAAAAAATCTAAGCATTGCCGACTTTTGCTTATACAGGATTTTACCACAGAAACATGGATTTAGAGGGATAAAGGTTTTTTTTCGGGGGGATGTTTTGTCGCTACATGGACCAACTTTTTTGATATTAGTATAACTGGTGAGCAGAGTGGCAGAGTGGTTAGCCCTGCACTTCATAAGGATGTTGTGGGTTCAGGTCTCCAATGTAAGACAGTCACTTGGAAGAAAACTCATAGCTGCAAGGGAACATTCATGCAAAACTGACTTTTTTGAGCTGTTACGACATTTTTCCCTTATCAAAACCAGGCCTGGAGTTACTGCCGAGTTTCAGATACATCGCAACATTCTATAGGACAGTCACATTTAGTACAGATGGGGGCAGCTATAATGTATATTGTTAAAATGCAGATTTTTGTTGTAATAAACTGAGGTCTTGGGTTGAGTCACGAATCAAGTCATTTTAATTTGAGGCCGTTCTTCCTACTTTACAACTTTACAGCAGTGTACATGTACTTCATATACTTCTGTGTCACCCACACAAACAATCTACACATCAAATGAAAGCTACGGCGCTCCTCTTCCTGAATATGCAAAACATTTTCACCTGGAATCACCACAGCGCTGTCAGGAAAGACGTTTTTACGGAAAAGCCAAAAATGTCCACAAAATAAGTGAGATGCTACATGTTCAATCTGCTGCAGGAAAGTATTCCAAACGTCAAATCCGCTTTGTCACTTTTTTGCATTTCTCTGGTCGATTTCAGACATAATAAACTTAAGTCAGCGCCGACTTTGTTTCTCAGTGATAAACACACGCGTTAGCTTCTGATTGACACCAGTGTTGTCCAATAAGGTGGAGGTTGTGTGTTACTGGAGCGAATCAGCGCTACAGGTGACTGAAAGTTTATGCCCCACTCTCCCCCGTGTACAATCAACCAGTTACATCTTACACATTTAGTGACGTTTTCCTCTTACAGCCAATGAGCAGCTGAACACGACGCTGTTTGACACGCCGTGGTTTTCTGTGAACAGATGGAGCAGGTCGAGGGCGTAAAGAAAGTGAGTGAATCCAGGGCCTTTTGTGCAATAGTTTTGCTTCTAAACATGACGAAACGGACAAAACGAAATTAATTTCCCTGGTCTGGGGATTAATAAAGTATCTATATATCTGGTGCACTTTATTATATTTATTATCTTTGTGATTTTATACCTGTGCAATTTATGTTATGTCTCTGTTTTTATTTTTGCTGTTGGACAAATGAATTTCCCTGGTCTGTGGATTAATAAAGTAACTATCTATCTATCTATCTATCTATCTATCTATCTATCTAGGAAGTATCTATCGGACTCGGATCGGTTCGTATCTACCTACCTACTCCACCTACCTGAAACAAAAGGAGCTTCTACATGATCTGGACTGGAGCATTTCGTGGCTGAAGACTGAAGACTCCACATTGGACTGAGGTAGTAAAGGAGCTTCATAATTTTAGACTGGATGCTGTTGCTCATCGGCAAGTCTGCAGTGGACGCTCTGGCACATTTGTGTTCACCTGCATGAATTAGACTTCATTTGTCTGTTGTTTGACAGGCGTCGTTTTATTCTGCAGTTTGCATTATTGTAGGTAAAAATATAAGATGTGCACAGATTATTATGCGTCAGAGAAAAAACACAAATGGATTTGTAAAATAGAGGTAGTTATGTGAAAAAATGCAGTATATTCTGATACTTCCTTTAACATGATTTGTATGGATAAAAAGAATAAAGGTTTAGGAGAGCTATACTGGTACTGGTAGTGTGCTCAGTCCTCAAAGGGTTAATAAAAAACAGAATTTACAAAAAAATAAGTAATAAACATCTTTGAGCCTTTACCTCTGCTCTCCTGTGTCCTTCTTAAATATGTTCTGATCCATCCCTGAGTCGTGACATATATCTTCATGAGTTTTTTAGTTTAGTTTGAAGTATTCTACATTTAAAAATAATTGGGTAGTCTTTATTTTAATTAATTTGAGTTGTATTAATGTTTTCAGATTTTAATAAAAGTGACTGTCAGCTTTGAGACTTTTATCTTTCAGACACTTGATGATGGCAAATGATTGAAAAGAGGAAGCTGCTTTCACCCACAAGAAAACGAGAGCGAGGATGGTAGATGTTTAATGCCATACTGTGGAACATTCCAGGCAAACGCAATGACTCAAGCAGAAAAAAAAAAAGTTACACAGTGCACCTTTATTTGACAGCGTTAGGCAACTGGGCTTCGGGCCTGAACAATGGCCAGTTAACTCGGAGCAGACAGCCAATTTCAGAAGCACATTTTCAAACGCGAGGCCTAAATGAATCACACGCTGACAGGACCTGGGCACTGCATTTTTACACACAGTAAACTCTGCCACAGACCCAAACATCTCCAGGACTGCAAACACAATCAGATATATGACATCCAAACTGGGATGGCAGTTTTGTCACTACTGTTTGAACTTATCAGCTCAACAGTGACCAGCTTCAGCGCTTCAGTACACGCAGTACACGCAGTACACGCAGTACACGCAGTACACGCAGTACACTGTCTGTTACACACTCAGCCGGCTGCTCATCCACAGCTTCTCTTCACTCTTTTGTCAGTTATATAATTAGAATCTATGACACTTATGGATCATTATGTTATATGGACATTTTAAATCGCAATACAGGTGGCCCTCACTATATCACAGTTCACTTTTCACTGTTTTACGATGTTTTTTTGTGCAGTTTTGCATGATTTTTTTTTTTTTTTTTTTTTTACAGAGTATGAGCCTGCATTGTGTTCTGTGTCCTGATTGGCTGAGGGACTGTAGACCATTGTGTTCTGCGTCCTGATTGGCTGAGGGACTGTAGACCATTGTGTTCTGCATCCTGATTGGCTGAGGGACTGTAGACCATTGTCAGTCCGTGCCGTGTCTCCTGTACAGTACATTACAGTTCAGACAAATTTACATAAATGTTGGATCGACACTACAGCGGAGCAGTGCCAGGACGAGGAGGCGTGGTCAGAGGAACTGTGAAATACACTTGAGTCACTATTAATAATGTCTTATGTCCAACCTCATAGTTTGATCATTAAAATTAAATTTGTGATAGTCTTTCTAAAAGCTGTCGTTTGTATTTACAGTAGGAAAACAAATGTTTGGGCCCGAAAACACGTCTTCATCTTTGGTTTCATTCTATAATACTGTACTTATTTTTTTTATTCTTTTTTTTTTTTTTGGTATATGAAGGTTTGAACTTTGAGAGTGTTTAAACAAGAGAGAAATGTGAGAAAATGTTAATGCCTGTGTGAGAAAAGTGTATAAAGTGTGTGGTGAGGGGTTCTACAGCCGCAAAACATATAGAATAATTGTAAAAAAAAATAAAATAAAGCTGAGTACTTCGCAGATTTCGCCTACTGCGGGTTATTTTCGGAACGTAAATCCTGCGATAAACGAGGGAGCACTGCACTGTACTAAAAAAGTACGCTGACTTCCGGGTTGGACAATTGTGGGGCCCAATGGAAACCGATGTAGCTGTGAATGTTTCTATGGATAGCTGCAGATTAAAGATTACTCAAACATACATGAATCACTCCAAATACACCTTCAAGAGGATAAATGGGACAGAGAAATAACTATACTAGGGTTAAAAGCTCTGCAAAGTCGATTTTGCATAATAGGTTTGCTTCAGATTAAAACGGCAATGTAAAAGGTTTAGGTTTCTTTCCCTGTAGAAACATTTGTCCTTTGACCCACGCATCAATTCCTGAAGCGACCCGTCAGCAGCACGAGCGCCTGGGGACCTCCAGATGTTAGCCAGGCTCGGTCAGGAGTACATAGCTGGAGGATTAAAGGGTCTGTATCTGATTTTCATCTGTTCTTGTCGAGATAAATGTTCTTTACGCCATGCATCATATGGTAAAATCAGCTAAATAAGAAAACAATGGAGACATATCGTGTTTTCTCTGGTGATCACTAATACAGAAGCTGCTGACAGGGTCCAATCAGGCACGTTGTTACTAAGAATCATGGGAAACCAACTGCTTGACTCTATCTCAGACGCTTGATTCTCTGACACGGTGCATTTTCAAGAGAGACAAAACAGCAAATAGTAGCAGAGATTGGAGAACTATATGAAACAGCTGCATGACACTGTAACAGACAGTCGTTTCTGTGTCACTGTGCAGAAAGGACAAAGTGGGCGGGGCTAAAGATTCAAACTAAAGCATGTCACTGACTCATGGTTTGAAATAAGGTGCAGGCCCTTAAAGCAGAGTTATTGTGCAAAATTGAGTTTTTCAGAGCTTTTAACCATGTTTTAGTTGTTTCCTCTTCTCTTTTACCCTCTGGACATTGTGTTTAGTGTGATTCATGCCTGTTGGAGTGATCTTTACACTGTATTCAAGACTTACCATCGGGCACCGCAGTGAGTGAGCATGTTTCTTTTATTAAGTCTTCATAGATCAATATTGCCATGTAAAATGTCCAAATTACAACATAAGTTCCATCTAAACTGTCAAACTGTCAAAACCAGACTTACAGAGACTTTATCCTGCATTTGTCTCCAGTAGGTTAGACGACTGTAACGTCCTGTTCACTGGCCTCTCCAAACGAGCCTTAAGACAGAACAGTACATCCAGAACACTGCTGCTCGGGTCCTGACTAGAACCAGGAAGTACTTCACACATGTGTCCTGTGCTCAGGTCTCTGGCTCCTGTGGCTCAGAGACTTTAAAGCAGCTCTGTGTGAACAAGTCTCTCCATGAACCAGCACCAAAGAACATCTCCCACATGTTAGAGCCACATGAACCATCTCACACTCTGAGGACTTCAGGGTGATGTAGACCTGCAGTCCTGGTTTAGTCCTAGTTTAGTCCTGGTTTAGTCCTGGTTTAGTCTTAGTTTAGTCCTGGTTTAGTCCTGGTTTAGTCCTAGTTTAGTCCTGGTTTAGTCCTGGTTTAGTCCTGGTTTAGTCCAGGTTTTTAGTCCTAGTTTAATTCTAGTTTAGTCCTGGTTGTTTAGTTTTAGTTTAGTCCTGGTTTAGTACTGGTTTAGTCCTGGTTTAGTCCTGGTTTAGTTTTAGTTTAGTCCTGGTTTTGTTCAGGTTTAGTCCAGGTTTAGTCCTAGTTTAGTTCTAGTTTAGTCCTGGTTTAGTCCTGGTTTAGTCTTAGTTTAGTCTAGGTTTAGTCCTTGTTTAGTTCTAGTTTAGTCCTGGTTTAGTCCTGGTTTAGTTTTAGTTTAGTCCTGGTTCAGTCCTAGTTTAGTCTGGTTTTGTCCAGGTTTAGTCCTAGTTTAGTTCTAGTTTAGTCCTGGTTTAGTCCTGGTTTAGTCTTAGTTTAGTCCTGGTTTAGTTCTAGTTTAGTCCTGGTTTAGTCCTAGTTTAGTCCTGGTTTAGTCCAGGTTTAGTCCAAGTTTAGTCCTAGTTTAGTCCTGGTTTAGTCCAGGTTTAGTCCAGGTTTAGTCCTAGTTTAGTCCTGGTTTTGTCCAGGTTTAGTCCTAGTTTAGTTCTAGTTTAGTCCTGGTTTAGTCCTGGTTTAGTCTTAGTTTAGTCCTGGTTTAGTCCTGGTTTAGTCCTAGTTTAGTTCTGGTTTAGTCCTTGTTTAGTTCTAGTTTAGTCCTGGTTTAGTCCTGGTTTAGTTTTAGTTTAGTCCTGGTTCAGTCCTTGTTTAGTCCTGGTTTAGTCCTAGTTTAGTTCTAGTTTAGTCCTGCTTTAGTCCTGGTTTAGTCTTAGTTTAGTCCTGCTTTAGTCCTGGTTTAGTCTTAGTTTAGTCCTGGTTTAGTTCTAGTTTAGTCCTGGTTTAGTCCTGGTTTAGTCCTAGTTTAGTCCTGGTTTAGTCCTGGTTTAGTCCTGGTTTAGTCCTGGTTTAGTCCTAGTTTAGTCCTGGTTTAGTCCCGACCTCCTGCTGGTCAGAGTCAGGACTAAACCTGGAGAATCGGTGTTTCAGTTTTTTGAGCTAAAACCTGGAACAGTCTGAAGATGTGAGACAATGTGACAAGGTTTAAATCCAGGTTCATAACGGTTCTGTTTATCTTTGTATATGACTGAAAGTTTTTTTATTCTGCTCTGTTCTTTTTTAATGTTAATTTTATGATGATTATTTATCATGTTTTGATTTGTTGTGCTGTGATTTTAACGTCTTTCTTATTCAGTAAAACACTTTGAATGACTTTGTGGATGAATTGTGCTGTAGATATTAACTATGTAGGAGACACAAGCACAATCCGTCTTCTTATCTGACACTAAACTTAAACTAAAGTGATTGTTTTAGGTGTTACGGGGGGGAAATGAAATAGTACGAAATAGTATTATTGTCCAATCGATTAGCGTGAATACACAGGAGCACGTTGAAACCACGGCGCGGCGGGCGGTGTACTGAACGCCTGCATGGTCTGTGTGATAGATCCTCTCCATTAGTCAGACATCAGCGGGCGTCGTAATGTTCAGGGCTAATTGCAGGTAGTGAGGAGAGGAAGAGCATTAGTTGTGAGCTGGATGCCTGAAGGGAGAAGCCCACCTCACAGTAAACTAATGGGCCGTGAGTAAACAATGTGCACTTCGCTCCACTCTTTGGCTTCCAATATAAATGATTTCTTCACTAATAATATCATAACCTGCGGAGAGCAAGAGGAAGAGTGTGAAAGATGGATGGATGCTTTAAAGACGGTGACAATGCAGAAGGCAGGAGGCTGAGGAGACAGATGTTAACATTCTCTTTCAGGGGCGACAGTGGAGATGTGACGGGACGGGCAGAGGCAGGTGGTAGAGTCGCCGAAAAGTCAACTCAAGTACATAAGTAGAAGTAAAACACGTATTCAAGAGTAGTTGTACGAGCCGGAACACTTCGTCGGACGCGCTGAAGTCCTCTTACGTAACTCCTGCCGCGACAAGGCCTGTCCCTTTTCACGAACCCCACGAATTCGGGCGAGAATGTGTCCGATCGCGTTTCCATGGAGATGCACACTGCTATTTCCCATCATGCACCTGACAGTAGAGGGCGCTCTCACATATTTTAATGCCGTGATTGTCCCACACCTGACCTACTGTGTGTCTCAGAGGCTTTAAAATCTCTCAGATCCACCTATAATCAGGCAGTAAAGGCACTCGATGAAAAAAAAAAAAAAAACCTCCATTATCACCACTGTAACATCTTAACTAAATATAAAATGTTCTAATTTTGTATTCGAATCTAAGAAAATGATTCAAAATTATTAATAATGCAGCTCCATCTATATATATATATATATTTTTACTATCCTTTGCTCTGAACAAACTCCCCGATCCACTCGTTCCTCCCTGAACCGAAATCGCGTAGTTCCAAAAAAATCCTCTGCCTTTGCTCAGTCGGCTTTTTCTTTTCAAACCGTCAGACAGTGAATCGGCTCCAGACAGTCGGAAATCATCTATGGATTTGAATAGTTTTACTACAAATTTGAAAAAAGTACATTTTAAATAATCAAATGTGTCACATGAGTCGAGTTCTTTGGTGCTGCTCTGTCACTGTATGAACCTGCACAGAGTGAGTTTTATATTACTCTGGACTGGGGGGGACATACTGTACTGGACATGGGGCATTTTTTATTGTATTTAACTGTTAATGTTTATGACAAACTGTTAGTCGTATATTGTAATTGTCAATTGAAATGTGTTTTTTAATGTGTGTTCACCTGCCCAGGGACTGCAGAGGGAAAGTAGCAGTAGCTAAATGTGGAACAAATCATCTTTTCTTTGTAAGATTAATGAATTTGTACATGGTCAAATAAAGAAGAGAGAAAGAAAGACCGCGGGTGACTTCTATGGGAGAAACAAGGTATATATTTTCTTAAAGTCATGTAATACAAGCTGCAATTGGGGAAAAAATCACCTTGAACCTTATATTTGCCAATTGATATTCAAAGGGAAAGATTAATTCCTTCAATCTAAACGGAAATAATCGTCTGCGACCATGACACCTTGACTCTTCTTCTATTAAATAATGCAGAATTAAAAGTAAAACTGATTATTTCAGTGTCCAATGCTGAAATCAGCATTGTGTAGCATTGGTGGTTCAGTGGTAGAATTCTCGCCTGCCACGCGGGAGGCCCGGGTTCGATTCCCGGCCAATGCACATATCCTTTCACAGACGCACTGTACAGGAAGGGCCAGAGCAGGCTCTATCTCCTGAGGAGACTCAGGTCTTTTGGAGTGAGAGGGGTCACTCCTGAAGACCTTCTATGACTCTGTGGTGGCATCAGCCATCCTGTACGGTGTGGTCTGCTGGAACAGCAGCATCACAGAGAGGGAGAGGAAGAAGCTGGACAAGGTCATCAAGAAGTCCAGCTCTGTCCTGGGCTGTCCTCTCGACTCAGTGCAGGACATGTGTCATTCAGCCATATTTCACCAAACCCATGTGCAATACTCACTTCACAAGTCACTTTACGGAGATATATTTATATGTATGTGTGTGTGTGTGTATATTTATATGTATGTGTGTGTGTGTGTATATATATATATATATATATATATATATATATATATATATATATGTGTGTGTGTGTGTGTGTGTGTATATTAGAGTTTATTCTTGAGTCTATTTCTTAAATTATTTCTAGCTATTTATCTATTATCTTGTTTTATTTTATTTGTACTATTTTCCTTCTGTTCTCTATGTGTGCGGTGCAATGCTGGAATTTCCCCACTGTGGGACTAATAAAGGCTTATCTTATCTTATCTTATCTTATTAAAAGTATCACATGAACAAAATCTACTCAAGTACCCGCTTAAAAATGCACTTTAAGAGTAAAAAGTAAAAGTATTTCACAGAAGTGTTGTTCATTTGTCAGTGTCAGTGTTAAATATCGTGATGCTGATGAAAAAATGATTCATATTTTGGTCGACAAGAATAATACAAATCAATTTCTCATTTTTTCTTATGAATTTTGTGTATTTCTTTTTGTTTGCTCAAAGTCGAAGCTTGAACTCGAACGTGGTAAAAATAACCCCTCAAATCATACATCAAGTACTTTTTTACTTTTCAGTCCGGTTCGATAATGTAGTGCAGTGGAAAGTACAGATACTGCTCTCAAATGTAGTGAAGTAAAAGTAAAAAGTATCCACTGTAAAACTGACTCTGGTAAGGTGCAGATAACTAAAAAATACCAAAAAAAACGAAACAAGTTCAGCTTTTTACAGACTCCATTTTGGTTTCCATTTTTCCCTTTTAGATCTATTATTATTCCAATTCCGGTTTCGTTCCAATCCACTCCGGCGAGTTGAGGGGTTTATTCAAACAGGGGTTTCTTCATTAAAACGTGAACATCTGTGAACGGCGTCTCTCGTGTGACTGTGCTTCGGTAGCTGGGTGCAAACAGTGTAATGATACAAAAGTGTAATGAAAACATCAGGGGAGGGCGTAATGGCAAATAGTCACATGGTAATTTTATTGGAGCCAGATCACAATTTCGATTTTATCTGGACTGATGCACGATTTATGTTTTTCTATTGCTTTTTAAGAGAGTGGAGAGAGTGGAGAAGTGGGTGGGGATAAGTGCATTAAACAGAGAATAAATGAATCACGACATGACGATGTGACAGATTCAGATTCAAGATACTGCCAGACGGGTTTTTTTTTCTTTTTTCTATTGGTTACTTTGTACTTTAATACAAAATACTGAGGAGGAAATGTGACTAATGTTGAACCTGATCAATTCTTTTAGTGACTAGACCCTATAACTACATATACTACAACGAAATGTTAATTTTAACTGCCCCTCGTCTGTATTAAATATAATTGGCCTAGAGAATGTTGTTAGAGCAGTATTAAAAAAGTCACAGGACAGAAATGAATCTTTCCTGAACATCTTTAGTATGATCTTGAGCTGTATCAGAACAAGTATAAGACACATTGGACCACTATGAACCTACTGGACACTGAGGATTACACAGATATAAGACACATGGGAACAGAAATTGCACTTTTTTTCACAGTTTGTCCGGGGCCCCGACTTATATGTGAAAATATACAAATATATAATTTCACATCTTCGTTATTGTCACACTGACAGCTGCATGAGGGCGCTCTAGACTTGTGAACCAGTAAATACTACTCCTAAACCATTGCACATTTTATATTTCAACATTACGGTAATTTAAAAGACATCTGAGAAAAAAATGCCCCTAAAAGAAAGTTGTATTCTGCTGAGTCTGATGAGCCACACAGAAGAGGAAACGGAGCTTCATCTACATCCAGATTTGGCAGAGCTGTTCAGAATCTACACTGAGGATGAAGAATTCAGTGGATTTAGTGATTTGGAGTGAGATCCAGAGTAAACTTGTTGCTTGTTTTTTATGCTTTAGTATCTGATTAACTGTTAATATCTTACATTTACAGACCAGACACATGTTCAGTTCTGTCTGTGCTTCATGAGGCTGAATAAATATAAATGTGTTATGTTAGCGTCTGGACTGATATTCAGCCTGTTGTTCTCTATTATTATAACTTGTCTTTAACGATAAAATGCCTGTTATTGGTCTCGGATTTTGTAAAATACATTTCCCAAAAAATGCGACTTATAGTCTAGTGTGACTTATATATGTTTTTTTTTCTTCATTATTATGTTTTTTTTATTTGTTTTTTTTTTTTTTTGGCTTGTGCGACTTATATATGTTTTTTTTTTTCTTCATTATTATGTTTTTTTTCTATTTTTTTTGGCTGGTGTGACTTATATATGTTTTTTTTTTTTTCTTCATTATTATGTTTTTTTTTATTTATTTTTTTTGGCTTGTGCGACTTACATATTTTTTTTTTCTTCATTATTATGTTTTTTTTCTATTTTTTTTTGCTGGTGCGGCTTATATATGTTTTTTTTTTTTTTCATTATGTTTTTTTTTTGGGGGGGGGGGGGGGTTGTTTTGGGCTGGTGCGACTTGTGGTTTTTTTTTTCTTCTGGTGCGACTTGTATATGTTTTTTTTCTTTTATTTTTTTTTGTTTTTTTTTTGGCTTATGCGACTTATATTTGTTTTTTTTTTTCTTCATTATTATTATGCTTTTTTTCTTTTTTTTTTTTTTGGGCTGTGCGACTTATATATGTTTTTTTTTCTTCATTATTATGGTTTTTTTTTTTTTTTTTTTTTTTTTTTTGGCTGGTGTGACTTATATATGTTTGTTTTTGGGGTTTTTTTCTCATTTATTATGTTTTGGGTTTTTTTTTTGGCTGGTGTGACTTATATATGTTTTGGTTTTTTTTTCTCTTCATATTATTATTTTTTTTTTTTGGCTGGTGCGACTTATACTCCAGAAAATACAGTACTACCATTTAATATTAAAAAATACATTGTATTATCTAAAGAAAGATTTATTTATTTTTTTAATTAGTATCATCATGGTATTGGAATTGGTATCAAGTACCAAGTCTATTCCTGAATATTGAAATTGAGTTTGAAACAGTACTCTCTGCCTCGTCACTATCGGTCGTCCACACAGACCAGGCAAAGGTCTCACCAGAGAACACAGAGACCGCCGTGCTAGCATTATTAAACCGCCCTCTGATCTGATTAGAAAAACCATCCATCCATTTCCTTCTGTCAAGCGGGTCGCGGGGGCAGCAGTCTAAGCAGGGACTCCCAGTCTTCCTCACCCCAGACACTTTCCTACAGTCCCTCGAAATAGATAAAAAATACATTATCTTAAATTCAATCTATTTTATGTTGACATGAAAGTACACTCACCGACTTTAGCGTTTTATATTCCAAGTCATCCAATCAAATCCTCTTGATTTATGGCACATTTGATTTCCTTAGATCTTGATTTTAGAGCTGATAAATCCGTCAAACAGTTACACGCAGTACAGCAAATGAAATATGTTAATGAAAAATGTATTGGCGTTTTGCTTCTTATCGCAATCTCCGTGGACCTCGCATCTTGCTGAGGCACATACAAATCTCCCCCTGCAAAGAAACACGTCTGCAGATACAACCGGGCATTTCAATTAAAGCGCAACACTTTCTACAGAGAAGTTGAATGCTCCCTACAAATTGCATAATCCCATGGTACGTCGAATAGAAAGACCAGACTTTTTACTGTCTTAAAAACGTGAAAAACAGAAGTAGTTCATTTTTAAACAGTTCGCAATGGTCCAAAGTTATTCCTCACTTACCTTATCTTACCACTTATCTTATTAAGCGTCTTGCTGAAGGACACAACGACAGCATTCGTCTGTGAGGGCTGGAATCGCACCGCCGACCTGTGAGTCGCTGGATCTGACCGCTCAACCAATGAGGTTTATGTCGAGAGTGGGATTCGAACCGGCGACCTTCTGTGGACAACCGACTGATCCAACTCTCACAGGCCAGAGCCGAGTTTTGCTGTGACGGTAATGCTAACGCTTAGCATGCTAACGCTCACTTCCTGATTAAACAATAAAAGGCTTTCTGATTAAATGTAGACAGTACGCAGTTGACTTATTTTGACCTCAAGAGCTGCTTATGCAATATATCTGCACTGAAGCAAGAGAAATTTTGTTAAAAAAGAAAAAATGTATGTATTTTTTCACATTTAAAACAGTAAAAATGAGGTAGTGCCTTTAATCATGAAGACAACCTGTAGATAAGAAGCATAGCAAACATCAAACGGAAAACCCCATAACCTTAATGCGTTTTTTTCTGGTTAAATCCAATGACTTTCTAAGCAGTTTGTTTAATTTATTAGCCAATTTAAATTTTTACCACTGCGAGACATGAGATGTGCACTTTATTTCACTGCCTTATTCTACATTACGTTTGAGGACTTAGATCAGCGTGGACATGACGTATGATTTGAACTGCAAAGTGAAGTTAATTAACCAACCTTGAGATAGCACCTCCCAGATCATAGTAAGGAATAGGCCGGATAAATCAGAGGAACGACCAGCGGCTGACAGCTAACGGCGCTCTGCATATGGAGCGGGCGAGGCACAGAACATACGACGAAGAGGGAGGAGCTGACGAGCACATTTTGACTGATTTCCTCCCTGTAACTAAAATATAAAACAGGCCCCTAGTGTGTTAAACTAATATTCATCTTTGTCCAATGAGGTTCATCTGCTTTTCCGTTAATGTAATTTAATAGATTCTTTTTCCAGACCAAGGTTTAGTTGGTTTTCATACCTGAGACTTCTTCTTCTTCAGAAAGGTCACGTGATGTTGGAGGCAGGACGACAGCGCCATCTGCAGTCCGACTTCTTCAGGACAGTATGGCGGGTGTGTGAGAGTAAAAAAGGCCCCCTCGTCCCGGTTTAAAGTCCCGTGGGCACGTTTTTTGTATTTCGATTGCCTCCTTAATCCAGGGACGATGTTTGTCGTGCTCTGTCCCGATGATGTTCGCTTCGTCCCAGTCCATGATGTGGATTTTGTCTTGGATGTAAAATCTTAAAACTACTTTGTGAAAAATTCCTGAATATATTAAATACATATGAGTTATTAACTACTTTCTGTTCCTACATTTCCATTGTTTATTATAATATGCTTTGATAATTTGATTTTCTCTTTTATACCACTATGTCCAGATCAGGTTTTGCTTCCAGATACTCCCACTTAAAGGTGCACTACGTAACTTTCCCGGTAAAGGCTGAGCCACATGTTGTTTCTTTGGAGGTGTTGGAGCTGCCTGTCTCTATGGTGATAAATAACTTCAATGCCATATTGTGGAACATTCAAGGCAAAGGAAATAACATATCCATGGTTGCGTACTCTTACTTACAAATTGCACCTTTTGATTACTGCTACTGCTACTACTACTACTGCTGCTACTACTGACAAAAAGTTTAAAAATACCTAAGCATTATTCCTCCCTGTGCTAACTTCTAATGAAACTTTTAGCAGGTCCCACTCACAGACTATATATAAATAGACGTAGCTAACCTGCTAGATCACATGTTCCAAATAGGAAGTGAGCACGGGCGCGATTTGGCTCCATCGACTCTGGCTCCAATTCACTTTCTATTGAAAAACTGTCACCCCTCTCTCTGTAACTGCTGCTGTCAAACTCGTCATTTTGACCTTAGTATGTTTGTGTTTTTATTGAACTACTTCATCCACAAATCAAGATATGACTATTGACAACAGACCAATGTCCCGCCTTCTTTCCCAGAGGTCGCTCCCGCTAGCGTTAGCAACAGGCTTCATTTCTTAGCATCCACCCCCTGCCAAAGTGGGCGGATGAAGGGGCGTTACCTTCAACATCCTCACTTCTGAATGGCTCTTTGGTTGCTATGATACGCGCCCTCGTATTTCCAAACACGGTTGTTGGCTCCAAATTAGCCGCTATAACCGCTAGCCTCGATTGGCTTCATTTGGCTGAAGCCGGACGATGTGGGTGACGTCACACAGTCCACTTCTATATATACAGTCTACAGTCACGCTAAATTCGTTACCTGTGACTTGTACAAATGGCGGTAGAGGGACACCCCCGACTGAGCGATCTAATCTGCGTTCTCCGCCTCCTCTGAATGCGTGTGAGCGTGTGTGTAACTGAAGGACGCCGCTAAGCCTGGAGATAGCCATTGATCCAAAGCCTTTGACTCCAAAACGCAATTAGCAGATTGGCTGTGACTTTGTGGGTGGTTATCAGAAAGCAGGAGAGCATTAAGATGTGCGGATCTGAAACACACAGCAACGATTATTTCCTAATTACTAGAGGTTGGATTCCTGCGACTTAATGTCTTCCCAGGATCAATTACAATAAAGGTGGATCTTGCAGAGCTTGCGTTGGAAGGGGGGTTACATAGGTTTAAAATTGAAATGTGCTTTCTCTGTGTTGATTGGGTTCAGTTTGAGCGCTGTCAGGGTGTAGGAGTGGACTGGAGCACTGACAAATTAGCTGTTCACTGAGAGTTCAACCTGTGGCTAATCTCCTCCCACTGTATCAACTTCTAATTGAGGAATATTGGACATTCTCCAGTACAAATGTTGAGCTGTGTGTACTTCTGTTTGAGAAGACTCGGCTTTCATTGTTAGTGTAGTATAAAATCATATATTATTGGACTTTTTAAAATGTTTTTCTTTCGTCCACCATCTGATAAAAGGGAGCTTTCAAGTTCATAGGTATATAAAACAAACAGAAAGCAGTTCAGTCAAGGAGAGCGAATTCATGGAGCGAATTTCGAGTCGAGTATGACCAAAAGTGTCATAGCAACCAAAGAGCCAATCCAGAGCGAGGCTGTTGAAGGTAACGCTCCTTCCCGCCCCCATCACTGGTTTAGCAGGGAGCGGCCACTTAGCAACGCTGTCAATCAAACCTGTTGCTAATGCTAATGGAAGCAATCCTGGTCTGTTATCAGTGGACATATCTTGATTTATGGGCGAAATAGCTAAATAAAAACACAAACATTTTAAGGTCAAAATGACGAGTCTGACAGCAGCAGATCCAGAGAGTGGTGCGACAGTTTTTCAATAGAACGTGAATTGAAGCCAGAGTTGATAGAGCCAAAATTCGCCCATGTTTCTGTTTCTGTTTGGAACGTGGCGGCTAGCAGGTTAGCTATGACCATTTATATATACAGTCTATGTTCTGGACCAATTTCTATTCCAAACCAACCAAATTTAATAAGACTGCCTCATGGACTTTTTTTTTTTTTACCTAATGACAGGCCCATAAATCTATTTTTTCTGATATATGCATCAGCTTTGACAAGGGAATTGCAGGAGTACTTCAGCTGATAGAGTGTTTCCGAACATTGGTGGTTCAAATCCCGCTCTCGACATAAACATCACCGTTTGAGTGTTCAGATCCACTGCCCCAGAGGTTGGCGGTGCGATTCCTGTTCCCACAGATGAATGCTGTCGTTGTATCCTTGGGCAAGACACTTAACCTACCTCGTCCCCAGTTTCTGCGTACACTGATGTATGAATGTGTGTGTGAATGGTTGCTTGATGTAAAAAGTCCTTTGAGTGCCTTCAAGGTGGAAAAGCGCTATATAAAAATGTGACCGTGACCATTTACTATTGTCAAAACCCAGCAAAGAGTTAAGCTATTCTTGGGTTTCAGACAATCAGTTGTGTTCTGAGTTGAAGGACTTTGAAGGACTCCCCATTCAAAGTAAGTAATATTTTGCCGGTTGCCATAGCTTGAAACCCATAGACACCCCAAAAACAATCTAAGTGGGGTTTTAAATCTGACTTTCCTCTAGCTTGTTACTTCTTATAAATAGAAAATGCCTCCTATGACTCAAAATGCAAAAGTTCACCACAACTTTAGCTGTGTCTGAGCTACCTATTAATGACCTTTTGTTTTGTTACTATTGCAAACTTCACCTCATTTAAAATTGATGAAAAAATATTACTCCTCACTTTCCTAACACATTCGTATTCCAATTATTCACCACGATGAGTTCAGAAGCACTTCTCCCAACTTTCAGACACCACAGCGGAGTCTTGCCGTCGCGATAAAGCTAACAACAACTAGCATGCTAACAGCTTCCTGGTTTGTGGACAGTATAAATGCTCTATAGTTAGATACCGAAAGTACACAAGCGCTCCTTAAAAGATACCTGGACTGGGGCAAATCAGTATTTTCTTTACTGCATGAAAAAATCTGGTTCATTCAAATACAATGGTGCAGTTGAAGTAATCAGTAATTATAATACTAGTTGTTTCCAGTAATAATGACACAGAACTCAGTGACATTAAGCCGCATTTGTTTTTTTTTCTTAGCTTTACCTACCAACAACACTGCTGTTTGTAAGGGGCCTATTAAAAATGTATGGAGTTCGAGGCGTCTCCACAGCTCTGCTCCCTGCTCGCGATCCCAAAGGTGAATGATGCAAAACTAATTGGGTTGAATGACACACTTCTTTAAATCACTGTAACACATCGACATAAATGCAGCTCATTAAACCCAGGTGAGACGCAAAGACTCACCGACACAAAAACAGCCGCTACGCTCTGGGAACTGGGAAAAACTGCACTTCAAACATGGGGTGCCTTGATACTTTTTTTGCAGCTGATGTCTTCAACGCTCCCTGGGGATAAGGGGAGGTGAAGCTAACTAGGGGCACTGATCTGTCTGGTGCTTTGTTATTCAAGACTTTAATCTTTAACACAATCTAGCCTGAAAGAACTGATTTAGTTGGATCTATAACAGTTGAGCTGATGTTGTGCTGTTTAACAAGTCACTCTCTAATAACATTAAGGTCACAAGCTAGCTAGCATTAGCCAACAGTTTAGTCGTTCTCACCTAAACAGGACCATGGACGCTCGTATTGATCACAGGGTCCTGAAAATGTGTAGTTTAAATCCATTTTGTATTTTTTTTCTTAATCTAAATATATATCTGGCTGGGTTTGTTAATGTGTGCATTGTGTCACCATGGTAACTGCTGAATATTCCTCCATAGACACGCATGCAGTACTCCCCAGCTTGACGTCACGGCAAGGCATCAAAAGGTTGCATGTTCTACAATTCGCTGTAGAATTCATAATCTTAGATGGTGGGCAACGGCCACATGTACTGTATTTTCCAAAGTATAAGTCACACCCGAGTATAAGTATAATATAAAAGCTGGAAAGATGGCGCCTCATTGGTTTGTTCTTCATTTATAGACAAAATAGTGAAATCAAAAGGATGATGTAGAGCGGGTTAATATGAACACAAATGGAGTCGATGGAGCCGTATCTGGCCCATAATCACTTCCTGTTTGGAATGTGGCGGCTAGCATGTTAGCTATATCCATTTATGTGTATATGCAGTCTATCATGGTCGTACAGCTGGAAATAAAGTGTGATTTTTTTTTGCTTAGTGGCTCTTTTAAGGCTTGGTTCTCGAGATATTACTGAATCAGAAAAACAGAATGAGCTTGGGTTGCCAGATCCTGATGACTAAAACCAGTTTGCAAGTGAATTGTGATCCATGAAACTGAGATAAAAATAAAAATAATTCAAACCCAGGGAGTAAGATTACCGTATTTGCCAGAGTATAAGTCGCACCAGCCAAAAAAATGCATAATAATGAAGAAATTTTTTTTATATTTCACATATAAATCGCATCTGAGTATAAGTTGCACCCCCGGCCAAACTATGAAAAAAAAAGTGTGACATATAGTCTGGAAAATATGGTAACTCTATTGGACATTTGCAGAGGTTATTTTGAAAGAAATAACCAAAATATGTTGGTTAAAGCGCCACTGTGTAATATTTCATCCATGAAATTGACTTAAAGAAAAGCAAACTAAATATAACAACACTATTCTAAGTATATCGACAGGAGGAAGGAGGATTACTCTCGTCTATGTGACATAAAAGATTGTTTTTTTTGTGAATAACCAAATATTCTCCTTTGCATGCGAATTATAAACTGCCTTAACAAACTAATTTCTTCACCGCCACATTAGATTAATAAAAGTCTTGTGACAGCTGTTACATTCCAGTACATGTGCATCATTTGTCTTATTAAATAATGGTTTTAAATATAAAACTTGACAAACGCACATGCATGAACCATCTTCGGAGAGAACATCGTGAACATTACTGAGCGACACGTTTTTGCTGATGAAAGTGTTGTTTTGTAGAGACGCAGTAAACAGCTGAGCAGGCAGGAGGCGCTCACATGAGAAATAAGTCCGACGCACAGTGACCGCAGGCAGAGAAAGAGCTGCGGTCATCACATAGCGCAGATGAGACGCGACCAACAGCGCACAAACTAACACAGCAGATTCAAAAGTCTTACATTCACACTGTCGGGATCTGAATCTTTTGGATCGTTTCAAAGAGCCGTTCGAGACTGACTCTTTTACTATGTATATATAAGAAAATGGACGAAAATGGCTCTCACTCGCGTCGCCTGCTCTGCTTTTGTGCTGATTCTTGTGTTGGCTCAGTGTTAATCGGTATAAAAATTAAGATATATTAGAAAGAAAAAAGATTTGGCTCTTTTGAAATACGAGAACCGGGTCGAAGCGTTCAAAAGAGCCGACTCGTTCATGAACATCACATCGCTGTAACATGTCCAGGATTTGGTTGCATCTTTCAATTTACAATACTGTAAAATGATAACTGTGAAATAATAAAAGTTTAACAGCGCTGGAATGTCCTGGACTGCAGCACTGTGCTAGTTTAGCCTTATACTTGTTGAGTTATTAGTTATCAAATGTGTGAGAATACTTAGAAAGAACGCTCTACTGATGAGTTTGATGCTTAAACAAGAAAAATCCACCGAAAAAAAAGAAATAAAGCAAGAAAAATCCAACTAAATCCAGGCACATGAGGGGTATTGTTGCACTGAAGTGAAGGGCAAGCTAGCATTAGTTAGCATAGCTCTTTTCACCATTTGAAAAACTTGGGTCCTGCACTCATTTGTTGTATTTGCATATTTTAAAACAGTAGAATAGCAACTTGTATTGAGATAGAATATTGTGCCAAGTGGGGGAATTGTAATTGTAATTTGTATTTTGTGTGGTTTGTGCGTGTTGCTAGTCTAAAGTAGCTCTGGGACATTTTGTAGGTGGTATATTGTTAATGGACTTTTGGTCAAACTCACATTTAACCAAAATTCACCCACGAGGAGTGTTGTTACATCTGGTGTGGAGCCTGTATGACATTGTGAGAGTGACACAGTATAAGAGCTGAATTGAGACTCTTGAATTTGCTGGGCACATTTGACACATTTGAAGGTTCCTCTTGGTAGTAGCTTCCAAAAGGGTCTCACTGTCTTTGGCTCAGGGTCTGCTTAAGTTAAGGAGGAGCTACACACCACAGCCACTGGATTAAAGTGAACACAGACTCAGGCATGAAGCAGATACAGAAATAAAGTCATTTCTCACGAATTGCTGACTTGATCGTGTGAAAAAAATCAACGTATTTACAGTGATGACATGCTTGGTAAAACAGAGCTAGTGCACATTAGCAACAGCTGTTTCCTGTTTATCAATCCACGACACTCAGTTGAAGATAGAAAATATTATATTTCCAGTTCATGGTGCATCTAACAGCGAAACCCAATAAACCAGCGATACCCAAACTTTTTTTTTTTTATCGAGGGCCACAGGCAGTGCGGTGCTTTATACACAGCTCTGACAGAGCCGCTGTGTGTTAATAAGGCTTGAAACACATTCATTTTAGGTCTGTGTCGCACGGCAATGTGACGTTTGAGGTTATAGTGGTAGAAATAGTTTATTTTGCTGTTAAAAATGCTGCTTATGATCAATTGGGCCGGTTCAGCAGGAGGCCTGAGGGCCAATAAAAACTGGTCTGAGGGCTGCATTTGGCCCCCGGACCATAGTTTGGACACCCCTGCAATAAACCCAATGAACCCTGCATTTGGTTTTGCTGGACTTGGTTAGGACTGGCTGGAGGATTTTACCTATAGTTTGTGTTTTGGGTTGAGAAAATAGGGCAAATTTAGATTTTTCCGACACGATTTGCGATTGGGATTAGATTTGTGATTTATGTTTTAATAATCAGATTCTGTTCAAAGTTCTAATTTGAAAATGTGACCAGGAAAATTCCCCCCAAAAAAACTGAAACATGAACTGAAAAACGTTTACGAGAATCAGCATTTGCTCATCGGACACATCGGAACCAAACCTAGAACGATCTCATATACGAAAGAAACTTACATTATATCTGTCCCTTTCAAACGTCGCATATATATATATTTCTATTTCCTGTCAGCTTTTCTTTTTCCTCTTGTTTACCTTTTCTGACAGTGACTCCAGAGGTGAGCAGAGTTAATGATGCTAGTGTCTCCTCTGCCGCCCCATAACGAGCACTGATCCTCCTGCTCCTACCAACACGCCCAACGAAAGCAACTGTGCGAGCGCTTTAGCTGGTAATTACACCCTCTGGATATTTCACCTCCCCACCCACCCACCCACGCTCACCTCCACCCTACCCCCGGCAGGACCCCCAAAGTCACACAGCCTGACGAGAAAAGGACTTGAACCAATTAGAAGCAGGGATACTGTATCAAAACATTACTAACATCATTATATTTAAGATTTTAAGTGCGTAAATTGACCTTGTTGGACATGGGCAGCAAGATATGACGTGTGTAGAGGTAATTATATTGCGGTTACCTAGCAACCATAGTGTACACAAGGGCAAAAATGGTCTAAATTAACACATTAGTTATGACGAGACACATACGACGCCTTTTCTTCAAGTTTTTTTTTTCTATAAACTGCCACTAAGCATTAAGCATTTGACCCATCCCAAGAAAAGGACAATATGAAGTAGGGATACTGTGTCCTCAGACTGTCCCCCCTTAGACCAGTCGTCCGGGGCCAGTGTCCATTGAGGGAGGCAGCTGGAAGAAGGCGACTCCAGTTCAGAAGGAGAGGAGAGCTGTTCTTATAAAAGGACCAAACTATATCTACACCAGGAATACTCTTGAACCATGGCTCTGTTTTGGACACTGCAGTATTCATTCACCCCCCCCCCTGACTCCTCCCTTCCCTCGCCTGGCTGGATGACCCGGCGCCCGGCTGAGGTGGCTCCCGTCCTGCCGTGGATGGGCCCCTCTCTGTCCCTTATAGATGCACATTAGTCCTGGACACATCTGCAGTCTGTCCGCCCATGGGAGTGGATCTCTCCTTCACTGTGGTTCTCCTCGAGGTTTCTCTTTTTCCCGCTGTGTTTTTTGAGTTTTTCCTTGCCGAGAAGGAGGATCTAAGGACGGAAGGGGATGTTCTGGGACAGTTCTCCATTTGCTTGTTTTCTGTTGATTGATTTGTTTGTCTGTTTCTGTTTCATTGTTGGTTTTCTAACTTTCTGTTGGTTCAATCAATTGACTCAGCGATGTTAAGACAATATTATTAAGGTTAAAGACGGATATTTGACTTCTGTGGGGTAATAAGTGAGCACATAACACATGAACATCACCGTGTTATCTTTTATCGTTTTAAAAATGTTATAGTGACTGAAAACAATTTATGATCGTGTTTTATGAGCTTCACTTTCGTTTTTGATGCGTCCCTCCTCCCTTTGCTCTCTGTCGCTCTTTCTTCACTTCCCCTTCAGACCGCCATCACGACATGCATTCCACTAATGAAAGTCCAGCACATTGCATCAGGTTTGTGAAGTTGTAGTGTATTTTTTTTTTGTATGCTGCTCTTTTATATTGATGAAAAAATGGCCATGTGGGAGCTTTGTACAAGGGCCGTGGGGGTGGGCACCGCTAATCATAAGGAGGGTTTGAATAGATCCCGAGAGCTTGCTAGAATACTTAGACATACAGGGATAACTTAAAATCTTTTCATGCATGTTTTTGATGAGGGAACGATGTTATAATATGGTAAAAAGCTTCAAAAGGTCGATTTTGCCTAATACCCCTTCTGCATTTGACCCATCCTGAGAAGAGGACTTGAACCAGCTGTAAGAAGGGACACTGTATCATTAGAGACCGCCCTTCGCTCAGTCAAGCGGGGCCGGTGTGCAGTGAATCGCTGAGAGAGACGCCTCCAGTTCACATGGACAGGAGCCGTTTCCTGCTTCAAACTGGATAACAAGGAGTTGGTAATGAGGAAGTCTTTAAATTCGACTCCGCTGCAGTTTGGATTGGACGAATTGAATGAAACGCATTGAGTCAGGAGGCCTGTTTTGGCTGTTTTGGCTGCTTTGGCTGCCTTGAAACCCAGTCTAAGGACATGTGTCTTTGAAGAGTCGTAATCGTCCGTGCAGGTGAAATAATTGGATCGATATGTCAGGATTTGGCCTTTTTTTTTAATTTTTTTTTTTTGCATGGAAAGTTTCTGTATGATGTTGTAATCCAGACAAAAGGGCTGGTAGTGTCCTGGTGATGGACCCAGGCAGATAAAGGGAGGGCATCTGATTTAACACTGAAATTAAAGTCAGATACTTGCTTCTCTACATGTACATGCTCTTTCCTGGAAGTATATCTATCTTTGACAGATCTGTGGAGTGACAAGTCTGTTTAAAGTAAGAATTGATGGTTTTTCAGTCACCTTTAGCAACAAACAAAAAAAAAAAAGTTCAAAAATATGATATATTTAAAGCAATATTGTGGTACATTCTAAGCAAACTACTCACATCTCCCTGGAGACAAGCAGGTGATGTACTAATGAAATATGAACCTTTTCTTAGACACCAAAGTTTAAGAAAAGTGAATTACAAGTTACACAATATTCTAATTACCTTTGCTGGGGGTGTCCACAGGGGCGGTGCCAGGGGGGGCATGAGGGGCACTAGCCTCCCCTCGAATGGTCAGTGCACCCCCATAGAGGGAGGCGGCTGCAGGTGAGCCACGGGATTGTTCAAGTGAGGAAACAGTCGTCCAATCATCAACGAGAGCCAGGATTTCATGGGGAAAAGGGACAGATTCAGGGACACACACAAAACATAATAGACAAATACTAACAATGACAAGAACTTAATGGCTAGAGCTGTAACAAAGTCCATATTAACTTTTATAAATCACTACAGGGGCTAACTACATTTAAACTTATGCTCCATTGTTAAAAGGCTCAAAATGTTGCGTGAGAACCCACACCCACACCCGCACCCACACCCACACCCACACCCACACCCACCGCCTCCACTGCTTCTGCCGCTGCCTCCGGCTTTACAATTAAATGTGCGATTGGATACAAGATACGGAACTTGTTTTTAGTACAAAGAGAGCTGTAATAAAACTGTAACTGTTTGCAAATCCTCCTTCTGGTGAGGAATGCTGTAGTCAGTTTAGGATTTAAAGGAAAGTCTTGTAGAGCTGAAGAGTGTCTGCAGCAGAGTGCAGCTCAGAGCCTGTGTCTGCCAAACACTGGGTTATTACAAAGAGCGGAGAGGGCAGGAGAGGAGAGGCCTGCTCAGAATGCACAAAATGCAACACACTTTTGTCAAACAGATGTAGTACAGCAGGAATATGCAGCTTTATCGGTGTATTTCAGGGTACTTCACTGTGTCAAACAGTTACACGCGGCTACTCGAGTATGAAGAGTCAGTCTCCTCATTTTGATTTATAATTGTATGTTAGTCTTATAATGCGCTTTTTAAAAAAAAATAAATAAATTTATCGAGGGCCACATCTCAAAACATATTAGAAGCTGTGGGCCACAGACCGGTGATCAATACAGTGCGGTGCTTTATACACAGCTCTGACAGAGCCGCTGTGTATTAATAAGGCTTAAAACACATTCATTTTAGGTCTGTGTCACACTGCAATGTGATGTTTGAGGATATAGTGGTAGAAATAGTTTAATTTGCTGTTAAAAGTACTGCTTATGATAAACTGGGCCGGTTCAGCAGGAGGCCTGAGGGCCAATAAAAACTGGTCTGAGGGTCACATTTGGCCCCGGAGCCGTAGTTTGGACACCCCTGATTTAAACCTTCATTCATTTTGTTAACCTTTTGGTCCTTTTATAAGTTTTGTAATGAGTATTTTTGTTCATTCGTTCTTGTATTTTATTTCTGTGGCTGTTTGGAGACTGAAAATGGGCTTCTCCACGCGCTAGTGACGTTTTTGAATGGTTCCTTAACATGAGGAACCGGATCAAGAACTGAATCATTTCTTACTAAATCTGATGCATTGTTACCATAGACTATATATGATTTTTACATGATCAAGACAAGAATCAGCACAGGAGCAGAGCAGGTGACGCCAGTGAGAGATTTGTGCACAAAAACATATCTGGCATCATAATCACAGTTATTATTATTTTGTAGTGCGACGTTTTCTTCATAATTTGAAAGAGTAAACACTCCCACTCTCATGTTGAACCATTTTAAACACGTCTGAGCCTCGGTCCCGTCTCTCTGTGATTAGTTTGTGGATAAAATGAGGTGTCGCATTTTCTTCTGTCATATAAATAAATATAAAAAGAGCCAGTCTTTTGAACAGCTCTTTTATGGGATCCAAAAGATTCGGATCCCATAAAAGAGCCCAAAGAGCCTTTTTGTTCTGTTCTGCCTCGGGTCCACTTTTCTGTTTTTTTACTTTTCATTATTTTAGGGCATGGGAGCTTTTTTGTTTATTTTAAAAGAATGAACATCAAGCAAAACCAAGAAGAAAATATCTAAATAAAAGACATTAAAAAGTTAAAAAAAAAAAAAAAAAAAGCTGCACCATGCAACTTTTCTGGCTGTACATCACCAGTTTTCTTTGGATGTTGTATCTTCAGTAAATACAAATAAATACAGGGTGGCCACTTATTATAAAACCACTTATTATTCCTTTAATGCAGACATGTCAAACTCAGGCCCGTGGTCCAAATTTGGCCCTCGATATAATTATATTTGGTCCGTGAGATCATATTAAATACATATTAGAACTGGCCTGCCGGGTGCCCCCAGTGTAGTGCTAATACTACGAATCCCAGAATGCTTTGCAAATACATTGGCTCCAGCCTCTACCACTTCTCATCTGTTACCTGTGGCCTCACTCAAATTTAATGCACCCCTTCGGAAAAACATGCAGATATTCTTAAAATTTTTCAATAAATATTTAGTTTGGCCCGTGACTTAGTCCCAGTTTTTCATTTTTGGCCCTCTGTGAATTTGAGTTTGACGCCCGTGTTTTAGTGCCATTTACGCTTGGGGCATCTCTGGTATTAAAATGTCGACGGTAACACGCTGGGTTTCTGAATTTGACCCATGTGACTCAAAGTACCACTGTACAATGAGGGTTCGCTCCTCGGTGCTACATTTGCTCATATTAATGTCGGAAGAGTAGTTTTAAATGCTCTGAAAAAATAAAAGAAAAATATTTAGAAACAAAAGAGTTATGACTTTTCTTCAACTGTCAGTGACTTTTGGGCCACCCTGTACATAAATGCATAGTCATATGTAATGCTTGATGAAACACTCAAATGAGAGCACAGGTACAACTCACATGGTCCAAGTTAGTATAATACAACTTTCTGATCTGACTGGTCTCCATGGAGAAAGGCTGTAGTGTGGAACATTCCAGGCAAAGTAAAAACCAGCTCCAGGGAAATCTTGTAGCTCTTGCCCCGTGCAGGAGAATGACATCATCACGTTCTAGGATCTGAAAAGAAAACTCACAAAAGAGTTCTCATCTGTTCTTTTAGCAGCCTCACCGTGAGCCCCACATGCTCAGATTGCACTGACATAAGTCCTGACTTCTCCCTCTGAGTCTGATCCGGTGGTAAACTCAGGGCGTGTCTGTGTTATTCTCATGTGTCACCTGAAAACTCCAGAGACGCCATCTTGTCTAAATGAAAGAGCATGAGGCGGGTTATTCTGTTCACGTCTTTAAACATACTTCACATCATTATTTAAGATTGGACCAAAAATGTTGCTTTGTCTTTTCTAGTTTTCTCATTTTGGTGAAGTTTATAATTCTCTTTCTTACTTCCTCTCTCTATCCCTCCTCTTTTCCTCTCCCTCTCCATCCATCATGTCTCTTTTCCTCTCTCTCTCTGTTCCTCCTGTTTCTTTTCCTCTCTCTATTCCTCATGTCTCTTTTCCTCTTCCTCTCTATCCCTCCTGTTTATTTTCCTCTCCATTCCCCATGTCTCCTGTCTCTTCCTCTCTATCCCTCCTGTTCTTTACCTCTCTCTCTCTTTCTCTGTCCCTCCTGGCTCTTTTTCTCTCTCTATCCCTCCTCTCTTTTCTTCTCCCTCTCTATCCCCCCTGTCTCTTTTTCCTCTCTCTCTCTGTCCCTCCTGTTTCTTTCCCTCTCTCCATCTGTACTATCTCTTTTCCTCTACCTCTCTATGCCTCCTCTCCCTTTTCCTTTTCATCTCTATCACTCCTGTTTCTTTACCTCTCTCTCCGTCTCTCTCTGTCCCTCCCATTTCTTTTCCTCTCTCTATCGCTCATGTCTCTTTTCCTCTTCCTCTCTATTCCTCCTGTTTCTTTACCGCTCTCTTTCTTTCTCTATTCCTCCTGTCTCTTTTTCTCTCTCTATCCCTCCTCTCTCTATCCCTCCTGTCTCTCTTTCTCTCTCTATCCCTACCCTCCCTTTTCCTCTCCCTCTCTATCCCTCCTCTCTCTCCCCATCCTCCCGCTCTGTTTCCTCTCTGTCTTACTTTCTCTCTATCCTGTTCTTTCCTGTCCTCTCTTTCTTTCTTACTTCCTCTTACTATCCCTCCTCTCTCTTTCCTCTTTCTCCTCTCTCTCTCTACCCTCCCTCTCTCCTCCTTCTCTTCCTCTCTCTCTCTATCCTCCATCTATCTTTATATTTAAGATTTTTGACCAAAAATCTTGCTTGTTCATCATTTTAAATCAAGTTTATACTTTTCCTTCCTGCTTGGAAACGAAGCAGGAAGTAAAGAGATAATTCTATAAGTGTTACCTAGCAACCATAATGTAAAAACACTTTGTTAAATGAATGTTCAAACCATCAGAAACATGTCTTCCTCGTGCATTTTGGATGGAGAACAGCTGAGGACATGAGGAGAGGGATTCTGTGTTTTCTTTACAAACGTGCACTTAAAAATGACGATGAATAATCACGATTCCACCAAACCAGGTCATAAAGAGAAAAATACATTCCTCTGTCCAGTTCCTTTTAAACGGCAGAATCGGGGTGAGCCCAGACCTGCCCCCGTCCCGTCATGTGTGGAGACGTGGGATTAGAAAAGTGTCAAGGTCAATAGAGACGAGCCTGGGGGAAGAGGACAAAATGGCCGCCTGACTTCTCTGTCTGAGGCGGGGAGTGAATCACCTCCACAGACCCGACTCAGCTCTGACAATTTCTCCAAGCGCCGAGGTGCAAAAAGGCCCTGAAACCTGTTTTACTCCACCTGCTCTCTCTCTCTTTCTCCCTCTTTTCCTCTCTCTCCCTGTCTGTATCCATCCTCTCTCTCTCCATCTCTCTTTCTTCTGTCTTACTTTCTCTCTCTATCCCTCTTTTCTCTTTACCTCTCTCTCTATCTCTTACTATCCTCTCTCTCCATCTCTTTTTACTCTCTCTCTTAACCCCCTCCTCTCTTTTCCCCTCTCACTTCTTCTCACAATCCTCCCGCTCTCTTTCATTTCTGTCTTACTTTCTCTCTCTCTCTCTCTCTCTCTATCCCCTCTTTCTTTCTTACTTCTTCTCACTTTCCTCCCACTCTCTTTCCTCTCTGTTTTACTCTCTCTGTGTCTCACTGTCTCTCTGTCCCTTTACTTTGCTCCCCCTCTTTTCCTTCTCTCTCTCCTCTTTATCTCTAGCTATCTCTCTCTTTACATCTTTCCTTTATCCTCTCTTTTCTGGACCTCGCTCTTTTCATCATATTCTGTTCTCTCTCTTTTTTGCCCCCTCTTTCACTCTCTTTTGGTCTATACATCTCCTCTCTCTCTCTTCTCTACCCCTCTTTCACTCTCTCTTTTCATCACACATCTCTTCTCTACCCTTCTTTCTCTCTTTTCATCACACATATCTTCTCTTTCTCTCTTTTCATCACACATCTCTTCTCTCCCCCTCTTTCTCTCTTTTCATCACACATCTCTTCTCTCCCCCCTTTTCTCTCTTTTTTCATCACACATCTCTTCTCTCCCCTCTCTCTTTTCATCACACACTCTTCTCTCTCTCTTCTCTCTCTCTTCTCTCCCCCCCTTTCTTCTCTCTTTTCTTCACACATCTCTTCTCTACCCTTCTTTCTCTCTTTTCATCACACATATCTTCTCTCTCTTCTCTCCCCCTCTTTCTCTCTCTCTTTTCATCACACATCTCTTCTCTCCCCCTCTTTCTCTCTCTCTTTTCATCACACATCTCTCTTCTCTCCCCCCTCTTCTCTCTCTCTTTTTTCATCACACATCTCTTCTCTCCCCCTCTTTCTCTCTTTTTCATCACACATCTCTTCTCTCCCCCTCTTTCTCTCTCTCTTTTCATCACACATCTCTTCTCTCCCCCTCTTTCTCTCTTTTCATCACACATCTCTTCTCTCCCCCTCTTTCTCTCTTTTCATCACACATCTCTTCTCTCTCCCCCTCTCTCTCTTTTCATCACACATCTCTTCTCTCTCTTCTCTCCCCCTCTTTCTCTCTTTTCTTCACACATCTCTTCTCTACCCTTCTTCTCTCTTCTCTCTCTCTTTCATCATCACATCACACATATCTTCTCTCTCTTCTCTCCCCCTCTTTTCTCTCTCTTTCTTTTCTTTTCATCACACATCTCTTCTCTCTCTTCTCTCCCCCCCCTTTCTCTCTCTCTTTTCATCACACATCTCTTCTCTACCCTTCTTTCTCTCTTTTCATTACACATCTCTTCTTTACCCTTCTTTCTCTCTTTCATCACACATCCCTTCTCTCTCTCTCTCTCCCCCTCTTTCTCTCTCTCTTTTTCATCACACATCTCTTCTCTCTCTTCTCTCCCCCCCTTTCTCTCTCTTTCATCACACATCTCTTCTCTCTCTCTCTTCTCTCCCTCTTTCTCTCTTTTCATCACACATCTCTTCTCTCTCTCTCTCTCCCCCTCTTCTCTCTTTTTTCTCTCTCTCTCCTCTCTCTCTCCCGCTCCGTCTCTCGTCGGCGGTGGCGACATGGCTCGGGCCCGTCTCCATGGTAACCTCACGCAGTACTTGAGCGGTGCAGGTTGTCGGACACTTTCAGGCCTGTGGACGATGGGACAGAGGACTGACCTGCTCCTCTGCCTGATTCACATCGACATGGACCCGGCCCCTGGAGCATTATGGGACGTTTATGAGGCAGTGCAGCACAAACCGAGCTCGTCCCATGAGGGAACGAAGTACAAATATGTCAGTACTTTAGGTTTAATGTGGATACGTTTTACTTTTACTTCAAGTATTTGTACTTTAGTCTGAAGAACGAGGGTTTCTTTTTAACATGTTCAAAATCACTACATTTGAAGCTTTATAAGATCAAAATCTGTGGGAAATACTTTTACTTTTTACTCTTTAACCTCCTAGGACCCACATTTTGGGTTGGGTTTTTTTTTTTTTTTTTCTCCACAAGGTCCTGGTGTCCACATATGAGGACATATACTGCCTCCTAGTGGTGACAGCTCTTCAGGTCAAAATAAGTCCGCTACGCACTGTCTGCATCTTATTAAAAAAAACTTTATTTTCCAGTAATCAGGAAGTGTGCATTAGCATCCTACTTGTTAGTAACAGTGTGACAGGAAAACTTCAGTATTTTCTCTGAGAGTTACAAAAAGTGCTTATAAACTCATCATGGTGAATAATTAGGATGTTCAGAATGCATAATAATTAATAGTGATTATTTTGAACCAATGCAAAAATATATATATATATAAAATAAAAAAATAAAAATATAAATAAATACATAAATTAAATACATAAATGAAACTAGCCAATTGTGTTTTTCATGTTTTTAAAATCAACTATAGTGCATTTATTTATTTATTTATTTATTTTTTTGCAAGCGTTCATACTAACAACATGGACTGCATATTTACAAGAGAGAAAAACACGTAAGTTAGGGAAATATGAGATGTGAAATAAATGTTTGACGCTCGGTACTTATCAACGAAAAGGGACAGACGCGACAGAGAAGTGTAAGTTCAACATAATATGGGCGCGTAACAAACAGCCCATTTGTCGCCTAGTTAACAGCAACTTTCACTTTATGCACTTTAAATTGCACATACACTTTAATAGCACAGTTTTAACAATATTGGCACTTAAAAAAAAACAGTTTGCACAAAAGTATTTTAAAAAATGCGTTTCTGTGTTATGTAATTTCTAGTGTTTTTAGTAGAATAGTGTTTTAAAAAATGTTGAACTTATCTCCTGTATCTTGTGTCCAGGCGTCAAAGAGGTCCCTGCGGAAACGAGCTCCCTTTGAAAAGGTTCCGGGGCAGGACCAAGACGCGAAATGTGTGGGGGAGACATGGTTTAGGGATTTTAACTATCTTTGGTGTTGGTTTTAGGGTTTATTTGTGCATATATTCATAAAGTTTATGTGGTTTGTTTGTTTTTTATGAAGGTTAGAGTTTAAAGAGCTAATGTTATCTTTTTTTTTTAAACACCCCTGGTATTTAACAGCAGTTGAACCTAATCATTAAAATAGTATAAAAGGCGCCTAAAGAATAGTGATGGTGAAACTGAAACCTCATGAAACATTGAACCACTTTGAGACAACTGCACTGAAAATGACTCACTGCTTCGAACCATTTGACACAGTCAGAAGAGCGACATCTGCTGGATTTGTCTGTGTAATGCATTTGTGTGGAAGTGAAGCTTTTGTGAACCTGGCTCCTTCCTCTAACCCCCCTCCCCTTTTCTGTGACTTTTATCTGGATGAATTTTATCAGTTCCATTTTATTTTTATTCTCTTATAACTTATTCTTCTGTTTATTATGACATTGTTTTACATAATTTTGTGTGAACTTGTGTTTAAATAAGGTGCTTTTCCCACTTTGGTGAACTCACGTTTTTAAATGTGCTATACCAATAAAATGGCTACTTTCTAATAAAAAATAAAAACTGTACTTTTCAAACTGGTGTCTTTGTGTCCTGTACTTACATGTATTAGTTGTGTTGCTGCTGTTTGTCGGCTCTCGAGCACAAATCAAACACTTTATTCGGCCTTATTAAGTCAAAGTGTCCCATGAATATGACCGAGCTCTTTTTGGTGGCAGTAGCTGTCCCTCCATGTCTCTTCTTACTGTCTCACTCACTCTCTCTTTCAACCACTCAAACTCACTCTCAAGACTCACCTGCCACTTCCCTAAAACTATGACTCTGTGTATTCCAGGCCTAGGTGTCTGCTGACGTGACTCTGTGTATGTGGTGGAGTGTATCTTGTGTTATGTAATGTCACCAAGTGTATATAGATGTATCTGTACTAGATGTGATCTGTTCTTACCTGTTGTATCGTACCTGCTTTAATATAAACTTTCCCTTATTGAATAACTAGTACAGTGTCAACAAAATCTCCTCCTCTCAAAACCCACACTTCTTGGGAGGATTCAGACTCTTATACACAATTAAAAGCCACCCCCATCTAAATTCCCGCGAACCAGCTTGAAACTGTAGCTCGACACGTGACTCTGACACTTCTGATGTAACGAGGCCTCGGTTTGACTGGTCATGTGATTTTTGGCGTGGTGAAGCGCGTATCGAAACAATGCTCGGCAACACTTCTGCTTCATAGGGTCAGTACAGTGTCGAGCTGAGAGTCTCGAGCGGAACATCTCTACTAAAGAATCATTCTCTGTTCTGCTGGAGGAGACTCTGCTCCTCTAACCTCCCTTTGCACATCGCACTTTGCACTTTAATGACTGAAGAAAAGAAATAAAAAATCGTGGATCACACCCGTGCTGCTGTCTTCTGTCCACATGCTACCGCTAATGGTCAGCCTACGTTACAGGGCGACAGGAGCGGAGTGTTTGTCCACTGAGCAGAAGGTTGGGGGTTCGAATCCGTGTCCTCAGGCAAGACACTTACCTCCACCTGCACCTCCCCGCCGTGAATGTGTGAGTGTTTCCTTCATGTACAGAGCTTTGACGCTTCACGGTGGAAAAGTGCTGTGTAAAACGTGACCATGATCACTTACCATAATCTTTATTACAGAACAGACCTTTAGTTGGAGTCAGAGCTTTGATTCATATTGTACATGACGTGTGAAAAAAGAACAGTGGACCAGAATATGTCAGACAAATGAATCGTTCGGTGGTGTTTCAAGTGCACAGGACAGTGAAACAAGTATTGAAATAAATGTCTTTTTGGAGGTAGACGGGATCTACAGAGAACAAGTTAAACTCTGTTGTATCAAATAGCTGCTTCCGTGACTTGTACATGATCAAATAACCGGCACAACTCAAACTGCAGTGGCTGTGTTAGAAGAAATAGAATAACTGCATATTGTAATTACTGGGGATGGGCGAATGGAGCCTCGTGAAGCACTGACACCTCAGTCGCAATATTGTCTCAAATGGTTCAACCAGCAAACCAGCACACAGCCCATGATTTGGGAACCCAAAACTCTATTTTCTATTTTATTAGAAATCATAAATAGTATATATTCTGTTTATTCTATTATACAACAATTTATATATCACATGTTTTAATAATAAATATAAGTTTTGTGTGATCCCAAACCATGGATCGAATGCCATTGAAAAGAAAGTCGTCAAAAGTCGCCAAAATCACCACTAACGTCACACAATACTCCTCACTACCCAACATTTTAAAGAAATATTGGTCCATCTTTTATACTGTAGCAGTTTAGTATTTGTCAAACCACAGAAGTGCGCTGAACACTCTGAAGCTCTGAACCAATCACAGAGCGGAACACTCACTGAGCCAATGAAACGCTTCGATTCACTGAAGCGACTGACACGCAGATTGAAGCAGGAGGGGGAGGGACCGACACTTCGACACTTTGGTCACTGCTGCGAGACAAGCTCCGGGGCAGAGCTTCGGAGCAATTTGTTTCAGAAAGAACGTCTCGCGCTCCAGAGCTCCGTCTCATTTGCCCGTCACTAGTTATTACACATATGCAAAATGTTTTCACTCAGAGTAAATAAATGATACTGCATTTTGCCAATTTTCTTCTTCTTTTTATAACAATCATAAACCCTGACTCTGGTGGTGTTTCTGGTGGTATTTTGTCATCATGTTGTTCGTAGCGGGCCTTTAGATAACAGTGGTTAAGTATCAGCTGGTGTTCGGACGCAGCCACGCTCTCATTTGCAAACACATTTTTTTTTTTTTTTTTTTTAACAAAGGGAAACATGACCATTTCAAACCCACTGGGCTCCTCTCTGCTCACGGGAATGTTTTATCCAAGCCCTATTTAAAAAAGACTAAACAAATTGAACAGTAGGTGTAAAAAGTGTGTATAGTGTGTACAGTAGTATATGGGACTACACACTGTGCTTGTGATGTACTGATGCGATGTACAAAGCTCATAAACATACTTCAACACTGTGTTTTTTTCATTTTAAAGGCTGTGTGTTGTGGCGGCGGCTCGACTTCTCGGGGCTGATGTGTATAATTAAAGCCTGATAATGGCTGACATGTTTGCGTGCTGTTTTCTCAGCCTTGTTAGCAGCTCTTAGCGCTTCACCTCTCTGTTCAGTTATTGTCATTTACACCAAAGGGCCCGGCTCACTGTGCTCGGTGCAGGGCCGTCTACAGGAGACACATCACACACCAGACACACAGCTGTGATCTGGAACCGCACCTCATCTTTAATCATTTTACAATACCATCAGTTAATAAAGAAAATCACTTTGCATTTGCCATTTTATTGGATCATATTCAGAGTCCGGTCGGCAGTGGTCACCTCCCACATGCATGAACCAGACCCGAACCAGACCCGAACATGACCGTCCCGTCAGATTTCTTTATATCCGTGACGCATGTAAAACACTGATCACTCAAACAAAATGAAATACCTTCTTCAGTACAAATCTTTAAACATCACTCTGGTTGTATTTTATTTTATTTTTTCTCTCTTAAAAGCGTCATTACTCCCCCTTCGAGCCCCGTGCCACTGCTGTCGTCTGATGATGATGTAACGCAGGAGAGGTGACGGCGTGTGTCAGGGCTCCCTCCACGCCGCCGCTGTTTGTATGTTTGTATGACGACATCTACAGTAACACAACACAGGCACGAAACACACGCCTGACACACACGCATGAAACACACACACTCTCTCTCCTCTGAGCGCTAATGCTAATAAATGCTACTGAACCAAATCCAAGTAACTTTCCTCTGTCTCCCTCACTACTCTTCTTGTCTCTCTCTATCTCTTTCACAGGTCTGCATCTTATTAGAAAAACGTTTTATTGTCCGGTAATCAGGAAGTGTGCATTAGCATCCTAGTTGTTGTAATAATACCATGACAGGAAAACTCCGGTCTTGTCTATTGAAAGTTATACAAAGTGCGTATAAACTCATCATGGTGAATAATTAGGATGCTCAGAATGCATAAGCTGATAGTGATGATTTTACATCGCTGCAAAAAGTGAAAAAAAAAAAAAAAAAAAAAGCGAATTTAATTGGACTAATCTGTTTTTCATGTTTTTAAAATTAAGTACAGTGCATTTATTATTACTTTTATTTAGTTACTTTTAATTTTGCAAGCATTCATACTTACAACATGGACTGTATATTTACAAGAGAGAAAAACACGTAAGTTGGGGGGCGACAGCGGCCGGAGGGGCTGATGGCGCAGACCGGCAGCCACGCTTCAGTCAGTCTGCCCCAGGACAGCTGTGGTAGCCAACCATTACCAAGTGTGGAAGTAAATGAATAATGAGTATAGTGTAGTGTAGAGGTGTCAAAGCTTTTTGCACCGAGGGCCGCATACTGAAACATATTTGAAGCGGAGGGCCGATACAGGGGGTCAAACAGTAGATTTAAGACACTGTACCTTTAATAAGACTTGGAAGATTATTTTTAGGTCTGTGTCACAATGTAATGTGATGTTATTCAGGTTATAGAGGTAGAATCTCTTCAGCTTGTAGTAAAAAATATTTCTTGATCAATTGGGCCAGTTTAGGAAGAGGCATGAGGGCCAAAAAAATTGGTCTGAGGGCTGCATTTGGCCCCTGGGCCGTAGCTTGGACATGCCTGGTATAGTGCTTTGAGAGGCTGTAAAGTGCATTATTAAGTGTAAGGCATTATTATTATTAGTAGTAGTAGTAGTATTATTGTTATAAGTTAGGGAAATATGAGATGTGAAATAGACGTTTGAAGCTCGGTACTTATCAACGTAAAGAGACAGACGCAACAGAAAAGTATAAGTTCAATATAATTAGGGCGACAGTAGAGTAGTTTGCCCACTGATCCGCACATTTGGGGTTCAAATCCGGGCGTGTGTCAGAGCCATCTCTCTCCCAAAATGTGTCTGGCCGCAGTACAAAATTGTCTAATAATCAGGAAGTGCACGTTAGCATGCACGTTGTTGTAGTTGTTACCATTAACGTGACGGCAAAACTCTGCACTGGTTTGCTCTCCCTCTTTCGTGCTTATACCACTGAATGTTACTGAATCCAGTTCAATCCAGCCTTTCTCTCTCCCTCTCCCTTTCTCTCTCTCTCTACCTCTCTTCTATCCATCCCTCCCTCCTCCGAGTCCCGCTTATCCCCTCGTACTGGACCCAATCCAAGTCCGCCCGCTCCAGCCCGCTCACCAGAATCATCACATCTGGTTTATACCTTCGTCAGCGTTCTTCCTCTTTCCATCTCTCTCTCTCTCATATCGTCTCTTACTGTCTGTCTCTTTCCATCTTTCTCCATCTGTCCGTCTCTCTCTGCTGTCGCTCATATGGGATTTTCCACGGCATATGTCCGCTGCTTGAAGTTGCTGCTGTTTTAATCCCGGCGTTGTGTCCAGGGCTGTCGTCTGAGGTGAACACGGCACAACTGGGACAAGTACGACAAAAAAAACTACTCTTTTAATGTTTTTACTCGTATTTTGTGTTGTGTCGTGCTACATATTCAAATTGTACAAACAGAACAGAGAAAATAAACTTAAAAAAACCTACTGTGCGCTGGCTCGCCTCTCCACAGACCTGAAATAAAACCTAGCCCCATGATGTCGCCTTCTCTGCAAAGCAATAACATCTCCATGGAAACGAGCGGGGGGCGGACCCACGCTGAACACTCCGGCTGTAAAACTCCTCACCACACACTTTATACACTTTTCTCAGACAGGAATTAACATTTTCTCACATTTCTCACTATCAAAGTTCAAACCTTCATAGATAAAACAATAAATAAAAAGATCAAGACCTGTTTTCAGGCCCAAACATTTGTCTGAGAAATAAAAAAATATAACCATTTTCCTATACTGTAAATTAAAATGACAGCTTTTAGAAATACTGTAATGAATTTTATTTTAATGATCAAATTACGAGGTTGGACACTTAAGAAATGATTAATAGGTTTTGTTGGGGAGAAAACTTGCAAACATACAGCACTTTAGAGTCACACTTTGTCTGAACACATTCTGTACTGTACAGGAGACACGGAGGAGACTGATGGACAATGGTCCCTCAGCCAATCAGGACGCAGAACACGATGGTCCACAGTCCCTCAGCCAATCAGGACGCAGAACACACGATGGTCCACAGTCCCTCAGCCAATCAGGACGCAGAACACAATGGTCCACAGTTCCTCAGCCAATCAGGACGCAGAACACGATGGTCCACAGTCCCTCAGCCAATCAGGAAGCAGAATATGATGGTCCACAGTCCCTCAGCCAATCAGGACGCAGAACACAAATGGTCTACAGTCCCTCAGCCAATCAGGACGCAGAACACAATGGTCTACAGTCCCTCAGCCAATCAGGACGCAGAACACAATGGTCTACAGTCCCTCAGCCAATCAGGACGCAGAACACGATGCACGTTCATACACCAAAAAAAAAAAAAAAGTAAATTTGCACATAAAAAATCCATGAAAACAGCGAGAAAGGTGAAGCGCGATATAGTGAGGGACAACTGTATTTGAATTGTACTAAAATTATGATACCTACAGTACTTTTACAGACAATTTAGGCTTCAGAGGCTTCTTCAGTTCTGACAGTTCTGGTTATTGGTACGTCAGGTACTTCACACCCTAGTAATTTAACAAACTTAATACTTCTTACTGTGAACAAACAACCCGTGTGCAGTCAGCTCCTCCCTTCAGACAAACATGAGGCAGTGACCGATAAACTTTTATCCACTTGACTTACTTTAAAATATAACTTACCTGGACAACTGAGGGATTACACAAACTACTTCTACTACTACTACTGCAATTCTGCTCCCATCTTGACGACTACTTTTACTGCATCCCAGCTAATAAGAGTCTATTACGCAGTCTGGCTCAGTGCATCCCTCGTTTGAACGCTGCCAAAAGTCCTAAAAGCCTTTTGCGGTACTAGTATTTGTAAAACAATCAATGACTAATTACTACACACAAAGCACTTACGAGAACTGCTGCTGCCAGTGATTACTACTACTTTAAAGGTACAGTGTGTAACTTCCTGAAGCTGGCATGTCACCTGCCTCATTCCATCAAAATAGACAGTTAAAACCATACTTTGGAACATTTTCCAAGGGGATAGACACGCTTGATGGCAGACTGTGGAACGTGATAGCCAAAGGAACAATATTTCCAGGAGGAGACCCAGTGAGAGTCAGGTTTGTGGAGATGCAAGCCCGCTCACAGTGAGGACACATGTTTTTCTGCTCAATAAAAACAACCACTATTAAAAGAAATAGCAATATATTGGTTGGCCGATATATCGAGCCGATATTTGGGAAGCGCTTGCAGATCAGGTAGAGAGTTGAAATAAGTTTATCTGATCAGATAAGTTACAGACAGAAGGCTCATGTGTTACATTTCAAGGGAGTTTTTCCAGTACTTATAGCCTGAGAAAGGTACTATCTATAGAAGGCAGGTTTTATAAAGACTTAACTCGTTTTACATAGCTCTTTCTCTTGTTATCAGTACACAGTGGGGTAGAATGCGTCCCTAAATAGATGTTCGTTGTCACTGTAAAGATGTATTACAAGGCCTCTTGTCAACCTGAAAATGAAGAGCTATATCATGTCTCCAAAGAAACAGGTGCCAGTGTAGACTTCTCAAAATAAGCATGTGTCGCTTTCCTACAAAGTTACAAGTTTACCTCACTGTTTAAGACACACAGTATTCAATACAAAGTTTAAGGGTAACATAATAAAACAAAACCATGCTTTGAATCCTTTCTTTTTTTTTTTTTTTAATGTAATGTAATTTAATTTAATTTAATTTAATTTAATTTTATTTTATTTTATTTTATTTTATTTTATTTTATTTTCATTCATTTTATTTTAATTTAATTTAATTCATTTTATTTTATTTATTAATTTATTTTCATTATTATTATTATTATTATTTTTTTTTTTTTTAATTTAGTTCATTCAACCGTGGATATATTACGTAATAAGTACAAGAAGAAAAAAAAAAACACCAGGGCACTAACCTATACCATTCAATATTCCTTAATCTTTCGGGAGGGAAAACCTCATGACCCATCTCCATAAACTAACGATGGGAATAAAAGTATAACACATCATCAATAACTTAGCAAACTGTAAAATTTTGCAAACCGTTCATACTATCGTCATAAAGACTGTATAATAGAGTAGAATTGGTCGATATTCTGCTGTCTAAAAAATACAAAGCTTCATATATTAAGACTTAAATATGCACAAAACATGACGACGCAGCTCTATTATAGGTTTTTGGTTTATATGTTGGCTAAAAAGGTTCATACTGTGGCTTTAAAATGAACCTTTGAGGTACCACAGAAAAAAAAAAGATTCAAATTTTGAACTTCAACACTGTACCTAAGAGAAAAAAGTTGCATATTATACATTTGGTTTTGACCTTAACACAATCAAACACATTTCCGCCGCTTCGAGCTAAACTTTTTGTGAATGTTCTTCTTTGGTTGTGAAGTGAAATCCCATCCCACACCGTCAGCGTTGTCATGGCACCTTCCCATAAATAATAGATGTGGAAGCGGCGCACTCAAACTCACTTTACCTGATGCAATAGTCATTAATTATACAGGACAGAGGAGTAAAAACAGGCGGCCCTAATAGGATTTCATTGGTGCATTGAAAGCCTCGGAGACTCCTCAGGCTGCTCCTGTCCCTGTGGCTCATGTCAAACTGTCAACAACGATTCAGACACAACTATTCAAATAATAGAGTCGTGTGAAGTATAACGAAAAGTACAGAGATGTCGATTCATTTAAGCTGATTTAGCATTTTAAACTTATAATAAAGTGTTATAAAGCTGTTCATATATGTTACTATAATGTTGTTTCCTCATCACAAACAGACCTGGAGTTGTGTTTTGTTTCATTCACACCGACCCTGCACGTTTAGGCTGAGTTCTTCTCTCAAACAGAAAACACTCTGTTCCACCTTGTGATGTCATGAGGTAATACAGGAAGTAAGTTCTCCACTGTGGTTCTAAACTCCATACAGCTTCACTAGAATCATTTGGATTATTCCAGCCCTGGAATTGCCGATCTCTACTGAACTAAAAGTAACAGGAGCTGTTAACTTGAGAACTACCACTTCATGACATCACAAGGTGGAACAGAGCATTTTGAGACTAATACTAAAGTGTTACTCCAACATGTGTGAATGAAACAAAACACAACTCCAGGTCTGTTTTTGAGGAGGTAACAACATTATAACACGGCTTCCAGCTCACAGAAATCCATTTTACGTAATATAGAACCTTTAAATAAAATATTTATACTCTGTCTCCATGGAGATGTTGCTTTGCTCAAAATGTTCCACAGTACAGTAACTTGTTCAATTACAGATGTTTTATGCTAAACAATTACCTTAAAAACATACATACTTACAATGAACAGGGTTGGTCTCGCCACAGATCTTACCTGTAACTCTCTCCATGGACACAGATTGGATGCTGTAGTGTGAAAATTCCAGGCAAATTGCACCGGCTCCAGAGACAACATCACCCCTGTCCTCAAACAGCTCCACTGGCTCCGCGTACAACAACACATCCAACTCCCCCCTCGCTGGACCGAGCCTTGGCTGCAGCCGCCGCCGCCTCTGGAAATCACTCCCACAACCCATCAGGAACTGGGACTCCCTGCAGCACTTCAAATCACTGCTCAAAACTCACCTGCTCAATCTGGCATTGCCCCCATGATTCACACTGTCGATGTCTACTGACGATAATAATAATAGTGATAATAATAATAATAGTGATGATGATGATAATAATAATAATAATTGTAATAATAATAATAGTGATAATAATAATAATAATAATAATAATAATAATAATAATAATAATAATAATAATAATAGTAGTAATAATAATAATAATAATAATAATAATAATGATGATAATAATAGTGATAATAATAATAATAATAGTGATAATAATAATAATAGTCATAGTGATAATGATAATAATAATAATAATAATAATAATAATAATAATAATAATAATAATAGTGATGATAATAATAATAATAATAGTGATAATAATAATAATATATATAGTAATGATAATAATAATAATAATAATAATAATAATAACAATAACAATAATCATAATTAAAACTGCAAGCAGTGATAAAGGCCCTCGCCACCCTTGCGACCGCGGGGCACACGCCACCGCGGAGTTTGCGCCTCTCCTTCCCGCTTACATCGCCCCTCCCACTAAAAACAGCGACTGAGTAATACTACTCCATTCATTCCAATGAGAGCATTTATGACATTTTCACACCTGCACGGTTGGAAATAGAGGTATGTCTTCATTGGCTTTTTTGTTCAGTATGATGAGTGGAATATGTGCACCAAATTTGAAGGGTCTATGATAAAGTAAATTTTTTCATCCCAGGTCACCAAAACCTATGTATTTCAATGAGAAATATCAGACGTTGCCATGGCAACACACTTACAAATAGAGATATGTTCTTTTAGGCTTTTTTGTTCAGTATGGGAATAGGGATGTCCATGCCACATTTCAAATGTTTTTGAAAAAGTAAAATTTTTTGGGTCCTCTTCAAAATTTCAAGGGGGCGCTGTGGAGCAATGGATTGTCTCAGTTATGTAAACTGTATATCATTACATTCAGATGAACAATGTGACCAAAATGTATATTAATGCCGGTTAACAGGCCACTGCATGTTCGCGTTAGGTGCAATTTAATACTTGAAAAAAACGCTGTTTTTCTTTGCATGTTGGCCACACCCACATTTTATGACGGAGAAAAATTCAAGTGAGTCGGCTTTAATCCCACATGGGTGTAGTTCACTTTGTCCAAGTTTCAAGTTTGTTGAATGAAAATCCATGGCGTAAAAAATTCAAACGTGACAGTTAAAATTTCAAAAAAAATGGGGTTCCGCCCACAATGGCCGACTTCCTGTAGGGTTTAGGGTGGGGTCATAATATATAATTTTTTACTTGTCTTGACATGTTCTATGATTGTACCAAATTTAATTTGTCTACGATGAAAAAGGTCTCTCATTGCCGTAATGTATTTTGAACTTTGAGGTGGCGCTATTGAGTCATTTTGAAGCATTAATTTTTTTCCACATCAAAACACAAATTTTCTCACCACCCTTGAATTTTAGGTCATAGTTGGATTAGTGCAGAGCATCTATTTAGTCGACAACAAAGTCCAGTACTCTGAACCCCATTCATTTCAATGACACATTTATGACGTTACCACGGTAACATGGTTGCAAATAGAGGTATGTTCTCATTGGCTTTTTTGTTCAGTATGTCAAGGCAGATGTGCATGCCAAATTTCAAATGTTTATGACAAAGTAATATTTTTCAGTCCCATTCAAAAGTTCAAGGGGGCGCTGTGGAGCAAAGTAATATCTGACTCATGTAAATTGTATATCTGTGTGTTCAGTTCAACATTTTGAACAAAACGTATATTAATGCCGGGAAATAGGATCCTGCATGTCTGAGTTATGCGCTTTTTAAAAGTTCAAAAAATTGCTTTTTTTTTTGCAAGCTGACCACGCCCACATTTTATGACATAGAAAAATCCAAATGAGTCGACTTTAATCCCACATGAGTCTAGTTCATTTTGACCAATTTTCAAGTTTCTTGAATGAAAATCCATGGCGTAAAAAATCCAAACGTGACAGTTAAAATTTCAAAAAAATTGGGTTCCGCCCACAATGGTCGACTTCCTGTAGGGTTTAGGGTGGGGTCATAATATAATTTTTTACTTGTCTTGACATGTTCTATGGTTCTACCAAATTTAATTTGTCTACGATGAAAAAGGTCTCTCATTGCCGTAATGTATTTTGAAATTTGAGGTGGCGCTACTGAGTCATTTTGAAACAGAAATTTTTTTAAACATCAAAATACCAACTTTTTCGCCAACCTTGAATTTTGGGTCATAGTTGGATTAGTGCAGAGCATCTATTTAGTCGACAACAAAGTCCAGTACTCTGAACCCCATTCATTTCAATGACATATTTATGACGTTACCACGGTAACATAGTTGCAAATAGAGGTATGTTCTCATTGGCTTTTTTGATCAGTATGTCAAGGGGGACATATGTGCCAAATTTCACTTGTCTATGAGAAACTTTGTCAAAAAAAATGAATGGGGGTTGTTAGGGGGCGCTACCGAGTAATTTTTCAATATTTTTATTTACGGATTTCAAAAAACAAAATTTTTCACCAATATTGAATTTTGGGTCAAATAAAATTGAGTTTTCGTTAATGTTCAGGGGGTCAAAAGTGCCTTCAAAGCGGCAAGTATAATAATAATAATAATGGAAACTGATTTACGACCCATTTTTTTTCTCCTAAACCATAAAAGCTACAGTCATGTGACTTTCTCACATTGTGCCCCATCACAAATAAGGCCCCTGTGAATTTTTTCACAAGTCCACGACAAATCGATTGTCTTGTATGAATTTTTGAAAAATGAAATTTGAAGAGGGCGCTAGAGAGAGCCATTTTGTGAGATAAAGCCATGATTTGCATATCATTGTGTTCAGCTCACAAATGTGCATAAACGCTGTATTAGCGTTTCCTCAACAAAAAATGTGTGAAAGAGAAATATTTTATTGAAATATTCCAAAATTTGTGATTTTGTATAAAATTCCCCATGACCACACCCAACGTCATATTCAAATATAATTGATGATCTTTAATCTCACATGGGTTTAGTGGGTTTTGGCCAAATTTGAAGTGTTTGTGATGAAAACTGTGCGAGGAGATGTCCTGAATGTGAGGGTGTGCGCTTTTGTCATCACCGGGTTTGATCCAATATGGCCGACTTCCTGTACATTTAGGGCGGGGCCATAATATCATTTTTGTCATGTCCCGACACGGTCTATTTTTTGATGCGAGTTTCAGATTTTTACGTCGACTTTTTTCCGAGTCGGGCTCCCATAGGCCCAATGAAAATCAAAGTTTGAGGTGGCGCTATCGAGTCGTCTTTCGTTATTTTTTTTCGGGGTCTTCGTTGACAATTAGAGCTTGGCGAGTTCTAATTTTTGACACCACTCACTGGCATGTCGGGGCGTGTTAACCACTTGATTTTTGCCATTTTCCCCGTTTCGGACGCGGTTTTAATGAGTCCCTCGCCGGGACGTTGTCTCCGGCTCGGGCCTAATAATCATAATAATAACAATAAACATCATGAAGACTAACCCTAACCAGAAAAGTTACATAGTGAACCTTTAAGCAGTTATATGAGATAGAGGATTAGCTTTGAGCGCTCTTTGTGGAATCTGCATTTAGTTATCAATCTAAAACAATTGATCACAAAACAATTTTAAAACAATTTTTCCCACCTAGAAGAAATTATATAAGTATTTTGTTTATTTAATTAATTAATTAATTAATTAATTAATTAATTAATTTATGTCTGTTTTTATATTAAAGCTACACTGGCAAAAAGTCAATTAGCAGCTCTAAGACAGAGTGAACCACTCACCCATTCACACACACAGTCATACACCGGTGCACACAGACACTGGGGGCGATGTGGTTAAGTGTCTTGCCCAATGACACAACAAAAGCATTCACATGAGCGCTGGAACCAGTGGATCCGACCACTCGACCAATGACGTTTATGTCGAGAGCGGGATTTGAGCTGCCAGCCTTTGCCAGCAGCATTTCACTTTAGGATTAAAAAAGAAATCAAACAAAACATACAACAAAACTACAGATTTTCCATAATGACCACATCTTAGGACAGGCACAGATTTAAATATTATAAAGTCATTTCATTCACACATGTTTGAGTAACACTTTATTATTAGTCTGTACCTCTCAAAAGCTCAAAATGCTCTGTTCCACCCTGTGATGTCATGAAGTGGTAGTTTTCAAGTTAGCTGCTACCTTTCAGTAGATATTGGCAATCCCAGGGCTGAAATACTCCAACTGATTCAAGTGAAACTGTGAATGAAACAAAACACAACTCCACAGATCAGAAACCAGCGTAATAAACCACATCGTGTTCGACATAGGCGCATATTTGCATCTAAAGACCTAATCAGTTCGTCTCACGCACTGTTCCGACATACAGCGTTGTGCGCATTTGAATTGGTGCTGTGAAATATCGTAGCACCAGCAGACAGCGCAAGAAAAACTGCCTCCCGCCGCACAGAAGGTCATGAGCGTCTTCATCATGAGGACGGCTGCTCTGAAATATGAAATCCCGTCCTCTCTGAGCGAAACACAGGCAAACCAAGCGCACGGGGCAGCTTTAAACGCTCTGTATGTGATTTCCGCCGTGTATTTGAGAAAAACGTGTCTCGCTCCATTGCAGATATACGGTATAAGTAGTTCTTGAGGTCAAAATAAGTCCATTGTGCGCTGGTAAGTTGCCGTTGCATTGGTCTGGTCTTTAAGAGTTGTGGAAAGCTCTTATTAAGTCATTGTGGTGAGTAATTAGGATGCTCGTAATGCGGGAAATAAGTTTATATCATTATAAACAGTTTTAAGTGAACTTGGAACATTCTTGTTACATGTTTAAGTCTGTAAAAATCAACTACAGTGAATGTGACGGCTGATAAAATGCCCCAAATAAAATACCGACAAAATGCAATGGGGGGAAATTACAGTGTTGCAACGCAAAGTTCAAGAACTGCAAGAGAATAGCTGCGTAGCATCCAGAGTACACACTTCTCCAATATTTCAAGAAAATGTGGGTCTGGGCACTGTTGAATCTCCCTGAGTGTTGGTGAGCGTGATTGACAGGTGGATCAGCCAATCAGGGGCACACGTGGGCCGTCAGTATCAAAACTAATATGGCCGCTTATGAGGAAAAAAGAAAAAAACATGGTGGATATCTGCAGAATCAATGATCTGAGGTGAGGGAAATGAGCTTTGTTTCACGTGCGTCACTGAGATAAACGAATCCGATTGGACGGCCGTGTTTCGCTTAGGCTTGAGGCGCGATGGAGGGAGTGCGGACCAAACTGATTCCCCTCTGTTTAAATACACAGATATATATCATTCTGTATATCATATAAAGGCTAAAACTACACCTCTAGTATTCAACAAAACAATAGTGTCCCTGGTCTCTCCCTATCGGCCCGGTCCCTGCCCGGGTCAGTCTCCGGTTCGGTGACTCGCTGGCCGCTCTACGGGACAGTGTTGACAGAAGAGGCGTCTTAATCTTGGCCCCGGACCAAACTGCAGTCACTGGGCCAAATGCTCCCAGCCTGGTCCGGTCCTCTCTGCGGTGATCGTGCCAGACACAAGCCCAAAGACAGTGGCACAGAGAGGAACATATGCAGCACTGTGGGGTTTTATACACACCAAGCAACAGTCTGGAGCGAAAGTGACAGTGTATTTATGAATGGCAAAGAAAACAGATGGGCTTATAGGGACAGTAGAGACATTTTGGGTCTTTGATTTGAAAAGGGTTTGCGTTAATATGCCACAGTTTGCAATATGTGTGTATAACTGTGACACTAAAATTTCAAACTTGATTTTGATACTAAGGAATAGACTCTGATTCCAATACTGCAGCGATAATTAAAAGCACTCTTTAGACCAGGGGTCGGGAACCTTTTTTACTCAAAGAGCCATGAAAGCTAAATATTTGGAAATTTATTTCAGTGAGAGCCATATAATGTATTTTAAGACTAAATTCAACTAAATGTGAGTACAATAAGCCTCTGATTTATTCTTTTAAATAATGTTGTTGTAATACTCACCATTAATGCGACTTGTACTTGATGTTTTTAAGCTGTGAGAATGACGCTCACATGTACAAAGATCCAACCATGGTCAATACAGTAATACTCACACTCACATATTAAAGGAAGTGTCAGAATATACTGCATTTTTTCACACAACTACCTCTATTTTACATATCCATCCGTATTTATTAGTGATGGTCAAATGAGGCGGAGCTCCGGAGCACGTCTCGTTCTTTCTGCCTCGGAGCTCGTCTCGCAGCAGCCGCTCACGTGACCAAAGTGTCGCAGTGTCAGCCCCTCCCCCTCCTGCTTCGCTCTGCGTGTCAGCGCATAAATAGTTGTTTTTGGGTTTTTTTTTGTTTGTTTTTTTTATGTTAAAAACAGAATATATACTATTTATGACTTCTAATAAAATAGAAAATAGAGTTTTAGGTTCCCAAATCATGGGTTGTGTTCTGGTTTGCAATGGTTAAATTTGTCCACTAGAGGTCAGTATTTCTCCGAGGCCTCAGACACGTCGAACCATTTGAGACAATATTGAGACTGAGGTGTCAATGCTTCACGAGGCTCCATTCGCCCATCCCTAGTATTTATTCTTTGACGCATTGAATAAGCGACTGGGATACCCGTGGCTCCTGCCTCTCATTTGTCATTTCCGAGGGACAACAGAGACAGTTTACCGTAATGACGGTAAAATATCTAAAGAACCTCGTGACTCTGCTTTGAGACGCCGTTTGAATTTACATGAAGCACAGTTGGTTGCGGAGTTACGGTAATAAAAAGTCTGCCACCGCGAGTCTATCAGCGACGATAGCATCCGACGCTAAAGGGCTACAACAAGTGAGAGTATTTTATGTTATGTCTGCGAGCCATATGCAATCATCAAAAGAGCCATACCTGGCTCGCGAGCCATACGTTCCCGACCCCTGCTTTAGACAATATAATGTGATTTTCAACGTTAAATCATGGTACTTTCTTTTATATTCCCATGTGGCCTTATATCTGTGTAATGTAAGTAGGTTCATAGTGGTCCATGGTGTACACTAGTCTATGTGTCTTGTACTTGTTCTGATACAGCTCAAGATCATTCTAAAGATATTCAAGACAGGTAATTTCTGTGGCTTTTTAATGTGACTTTTTCAGTATCGATACCCGCTCAAATGAGTATCTAGTTTTAGTATCAATTAGTATCAGATTTTCAATACTTCTGACAACCCTACTCACCACCTTAAAACACATACACTAATACGCTGTAAGAATGCATGTTTTAAAGTATTTTTGAGCAAAAAACCCACACACCTGTTGAATAAATGGAAAATAGATAAGTTTAAAGCCATACTGTGGGACATTCCAGAGAAAGCAATCGCATCACCATGGATACCAGCAGGTTGCGTACCCCTGAGAAGAAAAGTTATAATGTGCAGCTTTATACAGACAGTAGATAGATCAAGAAATATCATGATATAATGTTCTAAGGATGGAGTTATAGAAAAAAAAACTCTATCTATAACTCCATCCTCAGACCCAAAGCAAACAGAAGAAACAAAGAGAACAATAGAGCTAGCCAGGATGCCAATAGGTACATTATGAAAGTACTTATTAAGAGTTGAATGAATACGCTAAGTATGACTCAGGCACAGAGCTCACTTAGTGTAGCTCAGAAGACCTAGCCTACAACCAGAACTGAGTTAGCTCCTCCCTTCAGACAGATATAAGGCAGTGTCCAAAAGCGATCTGACCAGAACTGAAGAATTGAATGGATGAGCAACCAAACATCTTCACTCCAACAACTTTTTCCCCAGTTGACAGATTTTACTTTTGACTTTTACTATGGACCAGACCTGGACGACTGAGGGATCACACAGACATATTTTTTTTTAGTTATTTGCTTAAGTCATTTGATTAGTAATTTGACTTGAATTTCAAATTAAGACCGCAAGATTATTCACCATCAAAGTAAACCCGCCATGTGAGGTGTTTTTGTATTTGCTCCAAGATAAATTGTGGTTGTTGATTACCAGGGGCATGTTGGCCCACTGGTCCTGTCCCGTGAAAGTAATGCTGTATCTTTCATCATTGTGACAGGTTTTTATGCAGTTGTGCTTTAAACTAACTTTGATTAATGTGATACTTCGTTTAACTGTTCTTTCCACACATGGTCGTCTTAATTGACTGTTCCGCTTCATAATGTAGGCTGCAGTTTAAGACAAGACTGAAAACCTACCTCTTCTCCCTGGCATTTAATACTAGCTGGACAGGATAGACAGTGAGCCTCATCATTTTGGTCTTAAAATGTTCATATTAACCAGCTCTACATGATCCAGGTATTTTTATTCCACTGTTTTGTCAGTTTTTTTGTCTGTTACTAAGTTTTCCTTGATACCTGCAGTCGTAATTCCAAATATGGAACTCAAATTCGCCCCGATAACTGCTAGCCTCGAGTAGCTTCATTTGGAAAGGAAATAGCGCAAGCTGCTGGGCTACAGTCCTCTTTGATGAAACCAGGTTGTCAGATGAAATTAATAAAGATAAATGTTGTAAATAACTCCATATTTGAATAATCCTGCAGACTGAAGGGCAGAAGGCTTAAAGTGCATATGACAGGTTTTCATGTTTATCTAATTATGACTTTATTTGGGGGGGATGGTGACTGTGGCAAATATTTATCATAGTTTTATGTCAGTTAAGTTTTGAAAAAGTTGAGAAGAAAGTAGAAAAATGCAGGAATTAACGTTGAGTTCTAAAAGAGTTTTCAGGATACTGCAGCAAATCCCATCCAAAATGCAAAGACAATTTATACATTTAACAAAATAAAGCCAAGTCTTGTCACCTATTTTTCTTTGTCTAATTACACTATTGAGTATTTTAGACAAGGTTTGGCTCTTGTTATATAATTATCTCTATGTATGTCCATGTCAAACCAGGAGGTAAAATTATTAACTTAAAAAAAAAAAAAAATTTTTAAAAAAACTCCACAAAACTAACTAAGATTTTTAGATAATATAATTCTATTTAAGATATTAACTATGTTTTGGAGAATTTAATTATCTAACCTACACAAAATTGACTCTTGAGCTTTAAGCCATGTTATAATCTTACCTCATCAAAAAACAGACCTGGAGTTGTGTTTTGTTTCATCCACACATGTTTGAGTAGTCTGTCTACATCTTCAAAGCTCAAAATACTCTTTTCCACCTCGTGATGTCATGTAGTGGTAGTTTTCAAGTTGCCAGGCTCAGACCTACCACCGCTCCAGCCTTTTTAATGAAGTTGTTCGAGGGTTTTTGTCCTCCATGGTGATGCTCCCATCCTCACACAATACTGCATAAAACAACACACTGGCCACAAAGCCCTGATAGAACACAGCCAGGAGCCTCCTGCTCACAAAGGATCTGAGTTTCCTCAAAAAGAACAATCTGGAGTGAGCCTTTTCTGAAAACAGCATCACTGTTCCTCGACTATTTCAATAGACTGGCCTTTGATGACCACTGGAGAGACAGCTTGTTTTTTTTTCTTTTCTTTCAAAGTCATTAATTAGTTCCTCTGTTTTGCCTTCATTAAGCTGTAAAAAAGTGGGAATCAAACCAGCTAACAAAAGAGCAAACTTAATTCCTGTAGGCCACGTCGTCACCCATGGAAATTAGGCTCAGAAGGGCGTTGTCTGAAAACTGCTGCATATAACAAGAATCAAACCTGTGCCTATATTCTGCCATGTACAAAGTGAATAAACAGGGTGATAAAACAGTGCCCTGTGGAGCTCCAGTGTTTGTCAAAGCTCTCACCAAGTCTTATATACGGAGGATGATTTAAAAGAACCCAAGAAACTTCATTAATTTATTTGCTATGTGATTGAACTGTATTAAACGTGCTTGAAATATCAAAAAACATAACGTGAACATATACCAGGTGCTGCTAAATAGTGTGGAGCATGTGCAGTAAAGCATCTCGTGCATTACCTCCACTGAAGTCAAACTGTAGTGGGTCCTGATGTGGTACTACTTGCTACTACTTGCTTCCTTAGACCCAGACCCAGAACAACTTTTTCATGTGATTTCAGGGCAATACGTCTAAGATTAGACAAGGTGCCACTCACATTAGGTTTTTGAGGGATAGGCATTAAACAGGAGGTTTTCCACAGGAGTTTTAGCACTTGATAAAGATAAAATGCAAGATAGGCCCAAGTTGCTTAGCACAGACTTTAAAGGTGTGGATGGACCATCTGGGCCACTGCCTCGTTAGGCGTCAGGTGCCTAAGCTGCTGTGGACATCGCCGACACTAAATGAGTCTTTCCCGACCATCAGCAGTAGTAGTAGCAAACATTTTTTTGACGTCCATGAGCAAAATCGAATTCAACAAATTGAGCAAAGTATTGGTTCAATTCATTCACATTAATCTCTGCGCTTGGCAAACTGGACCCTAAATCCATATCCAGTAATCGTTTTCATACTGTCCCAGAGAGGCTGGAATCACAGACTGAGCTCTCAAACTTTGAGCTCCTTTTGTGCACTACTCCTAATCTGTTCTTCATCTCCGCTATAGAATGCAAACTTTTTCTTGTTTATTGCCACTTTGACCTCTCTAGTCACCCACGGTTTATTATAAGCAAAAACTTTCACCTGCTTACGGGGCAGCACTAAATCAGCGCAAAAATTAATGTAGCAAGTTATTTTATCTGAAATGTCCTCCAAATCATTATGATCACCGTCCTCCATAAACACAGAGCAGTCCATGAGCCTCACACGCCTCCTCCACCAAACGTGCGGTCTTAGATAAGATAAGATATGCCTTTATTAGTCCCGCAGTGAGGAAATTCCAGTATTGCACCGCACAGTTAAAGAACAGAAGGAAAATGGTACATGCAATAAAACAAGATAATAAATAAATAGCTTAAAATAATTTAAAGAATAGACTTAAAACTTGTTAGGTTAAGATCTCGACCCACTGCAAAAGACGAGGTTTAAATCTGTTGTAGCGACCATAAGCCTGTGTCGCTTCGAGGGGAGTCCGGGTCCAGTGCCTCCATCTGATGCGCTGCTATTTGGAAAAACTGAATGACACGTGAAGTGCGTTTTATGGTGGTTTTAATCAGTTGGTGGAAACGGTGTTTAAGCAGGTTACACATACAACGATGGTTAGTTGTAGGCCTACAGAAAAATGGTACGGTAACAAGCATGAAAATAAAGCGGTCAACGAAAAATACGGCTTCCCGGCGTCTCCCCTCTCCACCTGTAGACAGCAGGAAACCCGGTGCCTTTAAACATCCTGGCACGTCACCCTTGCTCACGTGAACCCCGCCCCTCACGCATTACCATGGCAACCCAACACACATATGGCTCCTACATCACAACGATTTGACCAGTTGACAGATTTTAACTTCGTCTTTTCCTATGGATCATACCTGGACGACTGAGGGTTTACACAGATATCTCGACCCATTCTGTGCAGCGTAAATCCATCAATCTTCACCATCTCCATCTGCCAGGTTTCCATAAAACATCGTAGACTGCTCTTAACAGCTACCTTTTACCATTAGCTCAGTAGAGATTGGCATTTCCGGGGCTAAAATCATCCAAATGATTCTAGCGAAGGTGTATGGAGTTTAAAAACACAGTGGAGCACTTCCTGTATTACCACATGATGACATCACAAGGTGGAACAGAGTGTTTTCTGTTTGAGAAACGAACTCGGCCTTAATATGCAGGGTTTGTTAAACGTGAAAATGAAGCAGAAAACACCTCCAGACTTGTCTTTGATGAGGAAACATTATAACATAGATCAGAAAAGAGCGCAACATGGGCCCTTTAATAAAACGTCGTAAATGACCATATATATTTGAGTATTTCTGCAGGTTGGAGAGCAGGGCGAGCTTCAAACATCAGTGGCTCGTCTTTAGGGTTGGGGCGCTCATTTCCACCGTGTTGCAGCATCATTTGGGGTGGCACGTTTGGCGTTGGGAGACACCCCGCTGTGCTAAGCTCCCGCTCTTGGCCTCATCCTGAATCCCTCTTTTGGCAGCGTCACCTCCATGCTAGCACACATTCACACTCTGTTATTTATTTGTTTGTTTTGGCTCAGAAATAATTGCCTCACGTTGGCGAACCTACCCGCATCTCCCCTCTCCCGAAGCCGGCGTCCATGTGACAGTGCGCTCTCCCATAGCCAGCACGTGGCCATGATAAATTAGCCTAATGCCGTGCAAATATTAATCACATTGTCACTAGAGCTGAGCGGGGCAGGCATTTCAGTGCTGCAGCCTTCACCAAGCCCCATTTATCAAACTCTGCTCTGCTCCTCACATCCCCTCTCCCGAACACGAGCTCTTACTGCCCAGTTACCAGTCACCTATTGCTGTAACCAACGGCAACCGAGCCCTGAACGCATCTATTTGCTCACGCGCAGGTACAAATGAGGAAGAACTTACCAGAAGGGGCTAGTCGCTTTTATTTTGACACTATATAGTATATTTACAGTACTTGAGTAAAAGTTTCGGCTTCTCTTTCCACTGTCTACAAGTTTACAAGTTACACAATCTTATCAATGCTGCTACAATGAGGAAGATAAACCAGGGAAATTACTGTAAAAGCACAAATTATTCGAATTTTATCACTTATATTACGCAAAATTGACTCTTATGAGCTTTAAGTCATGTTATAATGCTGTTAACTCCTCAAAAACACACCTGGAGTTGCGTTTCATTCACAGTTTAAGCAACCCTTCATTATTAGTCTGTACATCTCCAAAGCTCAAAATACTCTGTTCCACCTTGTGATGTCATGAAGTGGTAGTTTTCAAGTTAACAGCTACGTCTTACCTTTTGTTTAGTACAGACTGGCAATTCCAGGGCTGAAATTATCCACATGATTCAAGTGAGGGTGTATGTTTAAAAGTAAAGCACCTGTATTACCACATGACATCACAAGGTGGAACAAAGTGTTTTCAGTTCAACAGAAAGATAAAAGTATAGCTGGGAACTTTCTCCATATCCCATACAGTACTGTGCAAAAGTATTTCCTCCCTTATTATTCCATACTTTTTCTGCACCTTTGTCACTCTTTATCCTTTTCAGATCCAACAAACTTAAATATTACTAAACACAAAATGCAGTTTCAAGTGCCAATTTTATTTATTAAGGGGAAAAAAGTAATGGTCCATGTGAAAAAGTAGTTGTCCCCTAAACCTAATAACTGGTTGAATCACTGTTAGCAGCAACAACTGCAGTCAGGCGTTTGCGATAACTGATAATGAGTCTTTCACATCACTGTGGACAAATGTTGGCCCCTTCTTTGCAAAATTGTTTTAAATTAGCCACATTGGAGAGTTTCTGAGCCTGATTCGCCTTTTTAAGGTCATGCCACAGCATCTCTGTTGGGTTCAGGTCTGAACTTTGACTAGGCCGCTCCAAAAGCCTCATTTAGTTTTTTTTAAGCCGTTCAGAAGTGGACTTGCTGCGGTGCTTTGGATCACTGTCCTGCTGCAGAACCCAAGTGCACTTCAGTTTAAGGTCACAAGCTGATGGCCGAACATTCACCTTCAGGATTTGTTGGTAGAGAGCAGAGTTCATGGTTCCTTCGACCACAGCGAGTCGTCCAGATCCTGAAGCAGCAAAGCCCCAAACCACGACACTACCACCGCCGTGTTTCACTGTTGGAGTGATGTTCTTTTTTATCAAACGCTCTGTTCATTTTATGCCAGATGTAAAGGACGATCATCAAGATGTTTTTTTTTTTGACAAAAGCGAGACGAGCCTTTATGTTCTTCTTTTTTTTTTGTCAGCAGTGGTAATTTTTGCAGGCCTGCCACTCCCCCGAGAAGGTTCACCGTTGTACCATACTTTCTCCATTTGTGGATAATGGCTCTCACTGTGGTTCGCTGGAGTCCCAAAGATTTAGAAATGGCTTTTTAACCTTTTTCCAGACTGAGACATGTCAATTACTGCTCTTCTTATCTGCTCCTTAAAGTCTTTGGATCTCAGCATGATGTCTTGGGTTCAATATGGCCGACTTCACCTTGTCAGACAGGTTTTGTTTAAGTGATGTCTTGATTTGAAGGTTCGGGGTGTGGTTATGAAATATAACTCAGCTTTCCAAAATAATATGATTAAACACAGTTACCTCATAATTTAACAAGGGGGGCAGTTACTTTTCCACACAGGATCATGTAGGTTTGGATAATATTTTTCTCTTAACAAATCAAATCACCACAGAAAAGCTGCATTTTACGTTTACTTGGGTCATCTTGTTTAATATTGAAATTAGCTTGATGATCTGAAACAGTTAATCAGGAAGGTGGCTGATACTTTTTCACAGCACTGTACTGTACGATTCCATGGAAACGAGCAGGGAGAGGCCGATCTCCAGACCCAATACGAGTCAGGTTTGTGGAGATGCAAGCCCATTCAGAGTAAGGACACGCTTTTCAGTGCAAAAAACAACCAAATAAAAGGAAAAAAACCTATTTATTACCTAAAAACTTCCATACTGTTGCTTCAGATGATTTGGAAAATATTTTGTCTGTCCTTAAATACCACATCGTACATTATTCCGTTGTCTTTCATTCTTTGACTTTGAGAGCTGATTCTTTACTAAACGCTTCATTTATACACATGCTCTCTGTTCTTGTCTTGACAGCACATTATGCTATGTACCAGTGTGATTACTAAACGTCGCGCCATTCAATGTCCTAATCAAGACTGATTGCCATAACTGCGACAATGACCTCTCTAAACACCGAGATTAATTACATAATTCAAGTGCTTTCTGTTGAGGCTATATTTGTACAGCGATTGTTTATAGCCCTGTTCTTTTGACAAACAGCTACTTAAAAGCTCTGCACCTGATTGTTACTGTCTTAAAAATGTGGAAAAACAAAAGTAGTTCATTTTACAGAGTTTGCAGTTGCCCAAAGTTACTCAGAGCATCCTAATGATTCACCATGATGAGTTTATAAGTGCTTTTCACAACTCGCAGAGAGTGGAGATCTGCTGTGTCGGTAAACACTCGGCATGCTAACACACGCTTCCTGATTTTCGCAGATCCACCGATATCTTTTTTCAAGGCTGATTCTGATACCGATAATTTCGAATCCAGAGCAACCGATGGCCGATAATCTCTGTCGACACATTTAGGCCGACACGTGGAGCCGATTTTGATTTATTTTCCCCGAATTATGTTATTTAACCTTACTACTAACTCCCTCCAAGCCTGTTTTTTTAACCACAAACCTGTAAGAGAGCGGTGTGCGTTTTGTGACTTTGCGTTAAAGTGTTAATATAAAGCTTTGTGCGTATTTTTTTAGGCAGCAGTTCGACCAAAACTAAATATTGGCCTGAGCTGGAAATACACTATAAAGTCCAGATATTGTCTCGATATATCGGCCAAACGATATGTAGGTCTATCTCTACCATAGACTGTACATATAAATGGACATAGCTAACTTGCTAGCTGCTGCGTTCCAAACAGGAAGTGAGCATGTGCGCGCTTCCACCTCCGTTGACTCTGACTGGCCTCTCTCTCTGTAACTGCTGCTCTCAGACTCGTAAATGTTCGTATTAACCCGCTCTACATGATCCCGGTGTTTTTATGGGTGTTTTTTGTGTCCGTAAATCAAGATATGAACATATGAAGAGACAAATCAGGCGCCTTCTTCCCAGAGCTCAATCTAGCGTCAGCAACAGGTCTGATTGACGGCACTGCTTCCCTGCGAAACCACCAGTGCGTGCGGGAAGGGGCGTTTACCTTCAACAGCCTTGCTCCGGATTGGCTCTTTGGTTGCTATGACACTCCTGGTGATACTCTGCTCTAAAAATTCGCCCCGATAACCGCTAGCCTCGATGCGCCTCGTTCGACCGGAGCCGAACGCGATGGGTGACGTCACACTCACTTGATCCACTTCTTTATACAGTCTATGATGCTAACATACACTTCCTGATTTTATGATTAAGTGCAGAGAGAGCTCAGTGGACTTGTTTTGACGTCAAGAGCTGTTCGTACAATATATCTGTACTGGTGAAAGACACATTTTGGTAGAAATATCAGGTACAGGGCTTTAAATCAACTTTCCGCACCATTTTAAAAGTCTTCCCTGTGTTTTTCCGTGCTGTATTAGTATGTAGCGTGCCAGATTTGTGGACACATTGTTTTGGCAGTGTCTCTGTTGTGCCCTGGGCTGTTTATTATTGTGTCGTCAGCGCTGCGTCGTGATCTGGATTAAATCTTCCTGTTTTGTGGAGAGGCTGTGACGGCTCCAGCATTGAGGTCATTGTAATCGCAGTGGACACTTTTCACCTGCTGCCTTCAGGGAGCGTGTGGGCCCCGGACAAGAAATCCCAAATATTAAACAAGAGTGAAGAAAATAAACAGAAAAGAGGGAGTTACTGTGAGTTACTACTTAAAGGGCCCATGTGACGCTGTTCTCTCATCTGTGCTATAATGTTCCTCATCACTAACAGACCTGGAGTTGTGTTTTGTTTCATTCACGCACAAACCCTGCATATTTATCCTGTGTTTTATTTTCTCAAGCTGAAAACACTCTGTTCCACCTTGTGATGTCATGCGGTAATACAGGAAGATACTAATTGCAACAGAGCATTTTGAGCTTTGGAGACACAGACAGACTAATAATGTAGGATTTCTCAAACATGTGTAGTGTGAATGAAACAAAACACAACTCCAGGTCTGTATCTAGGAGGTAATAACATTGTAACATGACGTATAGTTCACATGAATACATTTCTCATACTATACGTCCTTTAAAGCAAAACCATGTAACGTTCTGCAAGTGGGATCTGCATGATTACATGAAAATCGCCAGAACTGAAGAAGCGGCTTGGATGAGCAGCAAAACGTCTTCACTCCTACAACTACCCTTCTTTTAAAGCCCAAATGAAAAACTGGCTATGGGCAAATCAAACATGCACCCATCCATAGTAGCAATGTGATTTTAACTGTTCCACAGAGAGATATTTGCATGTATTGGGTAAAATATGAAGGGGGTGGGTGTAGAATATATATGGGTTGCGTAATGAATGGAATGTGCAGTATTTTGTATGGTGCGATAAATGTATTTGTGCAATTATATTAATGTGCAATGAACGGTATGTGCAATGAATGGAAAGTGCAATTGTGTTGAATGTGCAACTATGGGAACTGTGAATGTAGTGCAATTTTTAACTTGACCCTTTTTGTGACCCCAGCCCCTGGGACAACAGACGGAAATTAGCCCCTGGTGTATTTACTTTCATGTTTTCATGTTTGTTCATTAATACACATTGTCCCAATCAAATAAATAAATAAATAAATAAAACTATTTGTCCAGTTCACAGATTTAAACTTCGTCTTTTGCTGTGGATCAGACCTGGACGACTGAGGGATTACACAGACTTTATGCCATATTCTGTAATATATTGGAAACGATATTTCCATGGAGACGTGCAAGAGGCCCGCTCACAGAACACATGTCCAGACAGTGAAAACCGCACTTTGCAACATAAGTTTTCTGCCGTACTGTGGAATATTATAGTCAAAGGAACAACATTTACATACAGACAACAGGTACAGGACAACAGGGCCAAATATGAGTCAGATTTGTGGAAATGCAAGCCCGTTTAGAGAAAGGATGCATGTTTATCTACGTTTTTCAATGTAATAATTTTTAATCCTTCGGTTGCCAGGTAATAACTCTGGGTTCCATCACTTTAAAGATAGATATTTTCTAAATTGTTGAGTTCATGTAAATTACTTAAAGAACTGCTTCTGCCAGTGGTGGAAGAAGTACTTGATTTTGTTACTTAAGTGAAAGTACAGATACAGGGCAAAAATAAGTAAAGTATCACATGAAAAAATCAACATAAGTAAAAGTATTAAAGTAACCATTTAAACATGCACTTAAAGAATAAAAAGTAAAAGGATTTTGCTCAGACTTTGAGATCTAATAAAGCTTCAAATGCAGAGATTGTGATAAAGATTTGTGCTGAATTTTGTACAGGAGAAACAGCTGACTTCATTTTTTATTCCAGCTGTTTATTCGTATATTTTTCTTTGCTCAAATTATGAACATGTTAAAATAAAACCCTCAGCCTTTTCAGCAGGACTCAATCCATCATAAAAAAAATAAAAAATACTTTTGCTGTTTAGTCCAGTTCAAAAATGCAGTGGAGTAGAAAGTACAGATACCAGTTCTCAAATGAAGTGAAGTAAAAGTTAAAAGTATCCACTGTAAAATGTACTTAAGTAAAGTACAGATACCTAAAATACTTGTCTCTGCTAAAATGCTTCTTCAAATTACTGCTTTTTTTCACTGGCTTTGACCCAAGACGCTGCTATGGCACAAAGCTCGTCCTCTTAGAAATACAGGTTTGTCTGAGGTGTTTTAGACTAAATCAAGCTATTCATATATTCTGCGTCTTAAATACCTTCTGTACTTTTATCATAATTACGTTTTTTGAAGGGTTTGGTGCATTTTTTCATTTATTTGAACAAAAAATGATTCCACCATTTCATTACGCTCTGGACTTTAAACCTAAACATGCCAGAACTACTCAGAGAACAGAAGGAAGAGACACTTGATTGGTTGGTTGGCAGTTCGAATCCCGCTCTCGACATCCTTGGTAGCGAGACCACTGTCCCAGAGGTTGGCAGCGTTTCAATTCCAGCTCCCACAGATGAATACTGTCGTTGTATCCTTGGGCAACACACTTAACCCACCTCGCCCCCGTGTCTGTGTACTCCAGAGTATGAATGTGCGTGTGAACGGGTGAGTGGTTCCTTTTGAGTGCCTTGACGATGGAAAAACAGATACAAATGTGACCATCTACCATTCTCACTGCTGCTACATCACAGTTCGCACTTCATATCTGCTCCTTTCTGTGATCTTTACCGTGAGTTGTAGGTCAGTCATCGCAGCTATACCCTCGTCTCCTGGGGCACCCCGCTCCGACTGGCTTCTAATTTGGTTTTATTGGAGGAAATCAGTGTTCTAGACCAGAGCCTCATTGAGTGGCACCACGGGGAGCACTTTACCCATTAGTGACCAGAACACGACCTTCACGCGGTCCATCCATTAGAGCCGTCCTGAACCCCTTCACTGGGCATGGGCCGGCACAGCGCTGCCAACAGCACCCGGCCAGGCCTTTTGGAGTCAGGCTATTTGGCGAACAGTAGAATTCCTATGAAGTGCAAGGACAGAAGTGATATTTGTAGGGCGATGGTAGTTTTATGGTGAGAGTTCGTATGAAGAAGTCACGATGGAGACGAGCACAAACGTAATTTATTTTGTATGTATTTATTTATCGTTAGTTACACAGGGAGACCCGATGAGAGCAGTTAGACTCTCTTTTTCCTGTTCAAACTACAGACAAAAAATATCATACAAACAAAACAAATAAGCATAAAAGTCCATTAAAAACACATGCAGGTATGTGTGTGTGTGATTATTAAAGTGCATTTGTGGCACCAAAAGTATCCAGTTGTGTTTGTCAGTGAAATATTTTCCATTTTTGTGAATCAAAATAGCCAAAAGCCCTTTCCCCCCAATCTCAGTTCTGGTTTGGTCCAGACCATAGACCAGACATGCCCAAACTGTGGCCCAGGGGCCAAATGTGGCCCTCAGACCACTTTTTCTTGGCCCTCGAGCTTCCAGGTGAATTGGCCCATATTACCTTAAACGGTACTTTTTACTGTACAATTCTGAAAATCCACTTTCTGCCCATATCAGGTATTTAATGTGTCCCACTGAGGATGTAAGCATGAATAAAGGTCGAGTGGTTCAGTCTAACATGTAATAACACAGATTTGAAGTATTCACTGTACTGGTGATGAGTCTTTGGCCCTTAATTGGCTCTCAGCTTTGTCTCTGTTTTTTTGTGCGGTCCTTAATTAGAAAAGTTTGGGCAGCCCTGTCACAGCCTGTATAAAGAAGTGGACTGAGTGTGACGCCACCCATAGCATTCTGCTCCAGTCAAATGAAGCTCATCGGCTGAATTTAGTGCTGAAATCCATAAACTGTGAGTATCCTAGCAACCAAAGAGCCAATCCAGAGCGAGGATGCTAAAAGTAATGCCCCTTCACGCCCGCACTTCTTGTTTTGCACGGAGCGGGTGCTTAGCTACGGTAGCAGGAGCGACATAGGTATTTTCTTATCTTGATTTACGGACACGATAGCGACATAAAAACACCAGGTTCATAGAAACATTTTTAGACCAAAATGACGAGGCTCAGTGCAGCAGTTACAGAGAGAGGGGCGACAATTTTACAACAGAGCCGTAAGTGCGCCCATGCTGACTTCCCAATTGGAATCCAGCGGCTCGCAAGTTAGCTAGCTTTATATATTCTATCTTTGGTCCAGACTTATACAATCATGCTCATAAAGTTCCTGCATCAATGGTTAAGAAGTAAGCGAGATATTCAGGCAGTCTATCAAGTAATCCCTTTGAAATAAATGTCGCAGTGTTGTTCTCTTGGAGCAGACCCAAATGTTCATAGATCAAGATCAGTGACATGACAGGTGGCTGATCCAAACCACTTTAATCTGACTTTGACTGAAATATCCACATTTATTCAAAAAACAACTGTTGAATCGCATCATTATTTGCGGGAGATCTGCTGCACAAACTTTCATCTGACAACAGCTGGGTTGAATAATGGAAACTAGTGAGACATATCGTGCATTGTAGCGTTGTAGCGTATTTCTTTTTGTGTATTTTTTGAACTATCGTAGGCCGTAACCCAGGCCAAAACGAGAGCAAAACAACAGCAGCGTCAACTCACTCGAGCCAGTCTCCAAAACAGACCAGTGACGGACCGAAGGAAACTTAACGTCAACTCGTCGGCATAGCAACCAAGTGTCACATGCACAAGCCGTTACAGAGAAGGCATTGATCTACTTACAATACTTTCTGTGATTAATTACAGAGATATTAACCATAAACCAGGTCAACAAATCTGTAATCTGACAGGTCCAGCTCAGTGTTAAACTATACTACAGTGTTGTGATGTCCAGGGGGTTCAGAATAATGAAACATTAAAGTTTGGATGATTGTTCTAATAAAAAAATTTAAAAATCCCAAATAAATATGTATTCCAAGTTTTGAAAAAGTCAAAAGTCCTTAAAGTGATGTCCATGAAATAAAAATGTCATGTCATGGGGCGACAGTAGCTCAGTAGGTAGAGTGTTTCTGAGCTGATCTGAAGGTTGGGGGTTCAAATCCTGCTCTCGACAGACATATCTTTGTTTGAGCGATCAGCTTGGTGGTTTTTGTAGCTCTCACAGACAGTTACTGTTGTTGTGTCCTTGGGCAAGACACTTAGGCCTCCTCGCCCCCAGTGTGTGAATGGATGAGCGCTTGGAGAGCCTGGAAGGTGAAAAAGCGCTATATAAAAAATGGTAAGGCAAGTTTGAATAGCACAATTCGTACACGAGGTAATTTAAAGTGCTTTACAGAATAAGAAAGACACTGAAATCATACAAATCAAAACAATACGATTCAAAAATTCAAACCTGTAACAGGACTTTAACCTGAACACGGAACCTTTCTTCGTGAGGGACTTTAACCCTCACCAGGGACTATAACCACATCACAATATTACGCAGCAGTTGGGGACTCTAACCCTGTGCTTTTAGTATTTTTGAGGGACCCAAAACAGGGAAGCGCTGTACACACCCAGCTACTCAGGGACACGTCTGCCCACTACACCAGTCCACGGTGGGTCACAGGACTCAAACCTGTATACGGGACTTTAACCTGTTTTACTATCAGGACTTTTAACCATGTGTGTTGTGACAATGTGACAATTTAGCATGTTTTTGAAGCTCTATAATTCACGGTCGTTTTGTGTCGTTTAATTTGTCCGCCAACAGTTGGAAGCCAAAAAAAAATCTTGTATCAGTAAATAATCTAAACCTTTTTTTTTTTTTTTAATTTAACTTGGCATATAAAGGTCTAGAGTGAGATAGACAACATGGAAACATAGAAATGATCGTGGGAATCAAACCAGGACCTTCTCACTAGGAGGCAGAGAAGTGTTATACCAAGTCTTTGCTGCGCTCATTAAGAATAGATTTTATCAACACAAAAATATAGATTGCAGCTAAAATTGCAAGAGTTTGAAATAATTCTTTATTACAGCCCATCTTCTCCAGAACATCGGGGAAAAATAAACTAAGCATTTTCCAGCTATTTTGGGTGAGGCAGTTTATTCTTTTACTGTACGATGATGATTCATGCATTCCATCAGCAGCGATCTGACTTTATGGTTGGAGGGGGAAGCGCAGTATCCAAACTGCAGCTTACTTTTAGTTGAGGTCAATCAATATTTGAAGAAATAAAAAATCAATGTATATTTTTGATGGTATTTTCCCCTCCGTAGGGACACAGTGGAGAGTCGTTGGCGGTGACCTTTCTGTACTTTTCTCGACCCGGCTCAGAACTTCTCAACATTTCAGTGTCGTAGGCTGTTTCCTATCGTCCACACTCGATGTGGACACCACGATTAGAGGTCACGCCATTTTTAGTGGTGTTTCGAACGTTACGGTTAGTGAAAAAGTGGTGCACTCAGAGTTTCCCACAATGCACCTTGAAAAATCGTGGGCGTTGGTGGTCGCTAGACTGAGTCATTATAGACCACAATGCATTGCGAGAGTTGGAAAAACAGCAGCGGACGGCGACAGGTCTTTAAATGGACGCAACACGACTGAATGAAGCAGATAGAAGCGCTGGTTTATCGTGGTGTTGGTCTTGATTATGAATAAAACACCCCCATTGCTGTGTAAAATTTGATAACGTTAGCCACTTATATTAGCTTGGGCTGTTAAAAGAGCGAGAATTTCCACAAGTCCAGACAAAAAATGTTTAAAAATCTAGTCCGTTTTACGCTAGGGTGACATTCAGACAGTCTTTAGAAAACATATTCTTGTGCAAAATGCTGTAGCTAGCCTGTGCATTTTGAGGCAGTCGCCATAGATCCACTGACAGAACAACCATTTTGAACATTTCACACAAAAAAAAAATTGAAAATAAGGACTAATTTCACAAATTTATTAAAACTAAAAAGGCGCTATACCCGAATTCCTGTTTTAAAAAATGTTTGCAGTGGTCCAAACGTATCCCCTCACTTACCTTATGCATATATCCTAATTAAGAGAGAATTACAGCGTTCGGAGACCAAAGTGGAGTTTTTTGCCATCGGAATACAGCTAACAACAACCAGCATGCTAAGGCGCACTTCCATGATGATTGGACAATAACACACAGTTGACTGAATCTGTACTGGAGCCCAGACATTTTGCTAAAATTCATGGAAAAAAGCGCGTGTTCAAGGCCTTTAAAGAAGCTGCTTTATGCTTTACCTAGAATTTTCCACAGTAAGGCATACATCTAACATGTGTTGCTCGTTTCCTTGAAGTTACATAATTCGAGCGCCGTACTTTGGAACTTTCTAGGCAAAGCAATACATTTCTACAGAGACAAGCAGGTCAGTCAACTCAAACCCTCCACCCAAAAGTGGCATAACGCCTCTTTAAAAAAACCCTAATCCAGGGTCAAAGAGAGCACATTAACTTGTCTCTCTTCATCACTGCAAACCCAATGCTGTTTTTTTGCTTCTGACAGGCCTGACATTAAAAATCAATAAGCCGCCATAATTTGAGCTGTATGTGAAAAGGGTATGCTTCTTCTTTCTCAGAACTGTTGCCCGGCCAGTGTAGCTGGAAGCATAATTATTTATCGATCTCACCCTCTAGATCGACACACTCCCACGGAGCGCATGCAGAGTCAGTGAAAGGAAATTTATGATTGAGACAAAGCTAAGGCAGGCAGCAAATTAACTTCCACATTGATTTATGTTTACAGGTCAGGCCCCACACTGACATAAAGACCATATATTTTGACTGGAAGCCCCACTCGTCAAGTCTGCTGCCAATACCCTGTGCCATGGACGATCTGCCGGGGTCATTCTATGCATGGTGCCGATTATTTTACAGTTATATCAACCAAAAATGATCTATAAATGGGCAGGCCCTGTAGTTACAATATAAGAATATTACACGTATGGTCCCGTCGTTATATCGCGGGGGTTATGTTCTCAAATAGACCCACAATAGGCAAAGTCCGCAAAGTATCACTTTGATTTTTTACAATTATTATATATGGTTTGTAAGGTTGTAAAACAGGAGGAGCCTTCACCACACACTGTTATACATTAAAAACTTATTGCTGCTGCCATCCTAATGTTATTTTCCTCCTTCTTTAGGTAACAACAACAGATTAATTTATTCTGTAATGGCGCCGCTTAACTTCTACCTTCCTCAGAAGTCCAGTGAGGCTTTTTCTGCGAACTCACCGGTCAGCTTTCGGTTGCGACCGCAGGTGCCTGTTTTTCGGTACAAGAACGTTATATGAGTGCATACGACATTTGTGGGTTTTGGTGGAGAAAACTTGCAAACAGTACAGCACTTAAGAGTCCCACACCCGCGATCGAACATTTATGTAAATTTGTCAAGCTGAAGGGATTCTGTGCTGTACAGGAGACACGGCAACAGAGGAGACCTGATGGACAATGGTCTACAGTCCCTCAGCCAATCAGGAGACAGAACACAAACCATGTTCCATACTCTGTAAAAAGTATGCAAACTTACACTAAAAAAATATCAGCAAAACAGTGAGACCGCGAAAGGTGAACCACGATATTAGTGAGGAGTAGTTTTTTTTTTCACTAATCCCAAGTTTAGAGGTCGCGAATTCCATATTGACTAAACATGATTGTGTGAGATCAGGCGGGATCCTTGACCCAGAGGTTGGTGATGTGATTCCAGCTCCCACACATAACTGCTGTTGTTGTGTCCTTGGGCCCAAGACACTTACCCCACCTCCCCCCTTTGTGTCTTGCGTACACGGATTGTTTCGTGTGAATGGGTGAGTGCTTCTTTGATGTAAAGTGCTTTGAGCGGTCTTAAAGGTGGAAAAGATTGCTATGAGGAGGAAACAGCTCTGGAACGTAAGAACAGTTGCAAAATCTGAAAATTAAAGGGAAATGTATTCATATAGATTTTCATTTATTTCATGTTTTTTTTTCCGCCTGTGAAAGGAGGGAGTGTGGTATTTTGAATCCATCCCTAACCCTTTGGCACATCCCTCCTCCCATGGGCTCAATTTTGGGCACACAAGTTCTTTCAGGCAGAAAAGCTGAAGCAGCCAGCACAGTGTCAGCATATGAAATATTTTTATGAATATGCATTTGAAGGGCATCGTGTTTTTCATGTACGCATTTTCAAACATACACTCTGCATTCCTTTGAACTGTCAAGAAAACAACTGGCAATGTCAGTGCAAAAAGATTTTAATAGTTGGCTTGACGCTTGCCGCTCGATGTCTGTGGCTCCGTCCTCTCGCCTCACGTGCAAGAAGGTAGGCCCGCTTCTGTTTCCCGCCATTCACCCTAAACCCATGCACATATATTACTGTAGACTAATCCAGGAAGGTAGTTGCTGACCAAGGACGAGCTCAAGATCTGGAAATGGCGTCTCATAGCACGCACTGTCGGCATTAAGAGGATGGTGTCAACACTTTCCTTATCGGACAATTAAAGTGTATTTTGCAGGTTTATATTTACACAAACCGCGCGACCAGCCCCTGTGAGCGACTAAGCCACATCTAAAAGTGAGGGCTAGTAACATTTATTTTAGTTGTACAGCTCCAAAGCTCAAAATGCGCTCTGTGCCACCTTGTGATGTCATGAAGCGGTATTTTTCAAGTTATAAACAGAGACATTTACCTTCGTTTAGTAGCGATTGGCGTATGTTCCCAGGGCTGAAAATCATCCAAATGATTCTAGTTTGAAAGGGGACGGCACTTCCTGTAGTACAACATCGATGGACATCACAAGGTGGAACAGGGCGTTTCGGTCTAGCTGAGAGAAGAAACATAGTGGCGAATGAAACACAACAACAGATCCAGGTTTGGTGTGTTGCGATGATGAGCGAAACAACAGTATTAGAAAGAGATCGGAGAATCCATGCCGTTAACCTTTTAGACAAGCAGGGAATATACACCATTTTACTTTATTTTCTTTACAGTGTGTCGTACGGATTTTTTACACCCTGCCCTATCTTGGTTAACTGACCTTAACTACTTCCAGAGAAAGATTGAAAAACTGAATAGCACGAACACCGACGAATTCGAGTGAGACAAAATGACCACGCAGACCCATATATTCCGGATCGCCTTGAGCCATAAATAGAGTGTAAACCAGGTCTTCCCAGAACTGCACACAGACACTATACAGGTATTTAAACTAAACGGTAACTCCATGAATAAACGACTTCATCTGCCACACGTTGGCTCTTGTCAGTGCATTCTGTTTGTGCACACACGGAAGAAAAGAACTTGCGTACAATAAAGTACCCCTTTGCGGATTAACGACATCTCCCCGACGGAAGCGCGGTAAATCTCCGGGGGTTTCGCATTGGCGAGGCGGGCAGACTCGCGGTTAGTATTCGCTAACATTTACATTTAATACTTTATAAAATTGTACTTTTAAGAGATACAAGCAGGTTAACCCCCTGCGATTAGGCGAAATCCGCGAAAGTAGTTAGCCTTTACTTTTACGATTAGTGATTATGTATTAAAGACCCCTCACCACAACTTTGTCCATTTCTTAGACAGGCCAGGAACATTTCTCAACAATTCTATCTTGTTTTAATGGATTAATAGTGTGACACAGGTGTATTTCATGACTGCTTTTTTTCTTACTGTAGTATAGCGTTTCGATTCGAAACATTGCTTAAATTTGGCTGGCATTCATTTCGTGTCGCGGATGGTGGACAGCCCGGTTGTGTCTTGTCCATTCGGTGTTACTCGTGATTTTATTGAAGAGAAAACTAGGTCCGATGTTCAAAAGAGAGTTACAAAATGTTAATTCAAAGCTCTTGCAAAATCCTTTTGTTTACACACGTTCATTGCTTGAAAAAAGAAACAATACTACGATGATGCAAGGTTTTTCAGCAATACACGCCCCATACATCAAAGCATGAGCAGTGTGGGGCTCCAAGGACGTTGTGGACAAGAAGATAACACCTAGTTCTGGTCTTTGATTAAGCCACTCTCTGTCCATGTAGCCCTGTCACTAAGGACGGGTGACCGCTGACTTGAGGAGGATTGTGAAACCCATTGTAGGACTTTGCCTGAAGTTTTCTAATGTATAACGCCATGCAAACAAGAAGAAGCCCCACCTCACAAACCCATACATTGAAATGGACGATGCTAAAAGCTGTTAACATGCATATTTCAGGACCTCTCTTTGTCCTTTTCGGTTCACTTCACTTACCTGTGTGGAACTCATCTTAAAACCTTCCTGACTTTATGCGTCAGTGTCTTGGTCCCTCTCGTTACACTTACACCAGAACGAACATTTCTTACAGTAGAAAACCGCACAGCAACGTTTTCCAAGCGTGTTTCTCTTGCCTCAGGGCGCACTACGCTACGCTCTATAAAGTGACGGTACATAAGTTATGTAAAATCTTAACAACAGTTAAAGATATATTTTAATACACATTAATGCAATAAAAACTAAATGTAGCTTAGTATATAGATCACAAAAGAATAACCGTTTCCAGTATGAAACGGTATGTTGCGGTCCCTGTGTCGGTCGCGACGCAGAGCCAACTCTCGAGTTCATTACACATGTAAAAAGCATATGTAATTGAACTTGAAAAAGCTGCGAAAACAACCAGACTGCAAAGGGGTTGAACCGTGATATAGCGACGGGGGGAGGACAACTGTACGCTTCAAGCAGCCATACCTTGACTCCTACTTGAGCAATAGTTTTGTTGTCATGGGATTTGGGTTGTTTTGTGTGTTCTGTGCTTGTCTTCGTTCCTTCATGTTGTCGGCAGATCATCTCCCACTTCCGGTGATTCCACAAGTCGTCCTTCAGCCTTGTACCAGTTTATTCATCAGTGTGTCCTCGTGATTGCCTCCTTGACTATAATGCACTGCAGGCCTCCGACCCAGTCTCACCTCGTCCTGTTACCCGAACGACGCACCGCCGACCCCTTCCCATCCACCACTTGTTCACAACAACTACCTTTCCCATTTTGTACCTTTAAATAAACTCTTTTGCACTGTGTTCCCCGAAGTCCTGTATCTTTGGTCCTCCGGACCGTTACGAGACATTATTGAAGACTCGGGCGAGTCAGATCTGCATTTTTATCACATCGTAATTTTCTGTCAATTTACATGTAGGTTACCGCAGACAAAACTGGGCTCTGGTTTACTCTTCAGGTGGTTCGAATATCACTTTCTGATTGTAAATGTGTTTCTACAAGACACCACATTATGTCTGGCCGCGGACCCCTCTCTCCTCCCTCGCTCACACAGAAACTCATCTCAGCACCTCAACGGCAAACACAAGGACGGCATGATGGTCCTTTACCCAAACGTTTGTCTCTTGTCACTTCAATTCGGCAGTGAGTTACTCCCTGCATAATTAATGATTTCGCTGATTTATCCATACATGTACATTCCATTAAAACGCATTACTATTCCATCTACTTTAATTTATCCAATGACATAGGTACTCTGCAATCGCTGTGATCACGGGCCCTGCATCCGGCTCAATCGACTCTTCAATTCCAATTCACTTTACACTGCAAAAACTGTCGCCCCCTCTCTGTGCTGCTGTGGCTGCAGCCAGTACAGGTCATTTGGTTCTTAATCACTGTCATATTAACGCTGCTCTACATGATACCTGCTATTTTTATTTCGCTATTGTGTCAGTGAATCAAGTGATATTGAACATAACAGACAAATCTGGCGCTTCTTTCGCCTGAGGTTGCCCCCGCTAGCGTTAGCAACAGGTTTGATTGACAGCGTTGCTAAGCAATTGTCCCTGCTAAACCAGCGGTGCAGGCTTCAACTAGCACTGCCTCACTCTGGATTGGCTCTTTGGTTGCTATGAGACACTCGTGGCGAATTCCAAATATGGACTCGGGCTCCAAATTCGCCGCCTATAACCTCCTAGCCTCGATGAGCTTCATTCGACTGGAGCTGAACGCTTGTGGGTGACGTCACACTCACTTTGTCCACTTTTTATACTGTCTATGGTTAATCACCCAAACATCTAATATTTACCTATTTATTTAAAGTTTTACTGCATTTATTGAACACAAATAACATGATCATGATAAGTCACACTAGAGTGAATAGTTTTCAGGGACAGTGTATAGGTCCTAATCGTGTTATGAGAAAAAGATGGTGAGCCTATAATATTCAGGGCTATAATGAATAAGTCAAAAGTGTTATGTTGAAGTATTCATTGTAGACCATGCGCTACAGTAGGTTTAATGTGATCACATTTGAGCCAACTGAAATATCGTAAATTTCAGAAGTCGCTACTTTTTTGCCCTCACGCTTTGACGGCCTGCGACCTTATATAAACGGTGCCGGTTACTGATAGATTTTTCTGGTTAACAACCACCCGGGGGCACTCTCTAGAGGCAAATGCAAAACTGAGAAGATTATGAGCTGAAGAATCACCAGTTTTGATTTTGAACTTGTCATTTTGCGCATTAGCACACGCCCTCATCATGGAAAACACACGCAGAAAAGCAGAAGATGCAGCTTTTAAGTTGAAGGCAATGGATCTGGTCATCAAAAATAGAGTCACTAGCACGTTTGGCATTAATGAACCGATGGTGCGACGTTAGAGTCGGCAACTGAATAACTTAGTCAAAGTAAAAAGACGACAAAAAGCTTTCGGAGGAATATAAAAGCAGATGGCCTGTGTGTTGGTGCTGTTTTATTTCCAAACCTGCAGGTATGTTCGTCCTGGGTTGATGCCGTCCTGCTGTCTGAAATTAAAACTCAAAAATCTTCTGTGTGCCGTCTTTCTGTGTAAATATCTCAACATAAAAACCTGCAGCTTATATTCAGGTTGCAGCTTATATATGTAGTGCAAAATGTATTTTCTTTTAAATTTACATGGTACAGGCCTTATTCTTCAGGTGCGAAATTTACAGTACATTAAAATACATTCAAAATAGAAAAAACTGTCTATAATATTCCCACTTTCTCTGACCCTCTGGTCTTCAGAGTAAGCTAGTTGTCTTACTTATTTACTGCCCATTGCTGTTCTCTCAGCCTCTATAAATGCCTATACTTCACTGTCTGATGTAGTGTTACAGATATATTTAGTGCAGATGATGGCAGTTGTTGTGAGCCTCGAAGGTTGTACCCTGCTTTGATCCTAAAAGTAAAGGTTTTTAAGATACTTTTTCCCACTGTCCGAAAATCTACAAGTGACCAAAATCTTGATGTTGACGATATATAAAATGACTTTGAACTTTTCTGTTTCTTCTCGCAGCGCTCCTTCAGATATATTGCAGTTTCCCTCATTTGTGTTCGCCATTTTGTGCATTATTTAATATTTTATCATTACATTAACTTCAAACTATAAAATCAGGTCGACGCTACCCCTCACGGTTTACTCTTACTTGATGTTTATACAGTTGTTCTCAAATACTTTTTAACTCTTTACTTTGGGGGGGGGGGGGGGGGGGGACTATTTTCTTGGACTACTACATTATACTTCACTTGAGTAATGTTATTTTGAAGTAACTCGCTCTTAAGTCCAATTTTGGCTCCTCTACCCAACTCTGGCAGCAGGGGGCAGCACACACGTAAACAGACACTTCCGCAATACACAAACATCGGTTCTCCCATCATGCTTGTGCCTGTCCTTTTGCTTGTCTGGGTGGCACAGCTTTCGTTAATTGGGTTTTTGCGATTTAGGATACAGGCTTAGATCATTCGCAGTGCTCACCTTGCCCCTGTGTTTATACAGCTCCATTACTGAACTTTCAGTAAAAAACCGCAAGCAAACTGAGTGGGCATCTTAATTAGATTGTTTCTCTCCACTGCATTTATAATATGGGACTAATTAGCAGGAGACAAAAGGAGGCTGAAGAGGCGTTGTAAAAAACGGGGTGAATTTGGGGTTTATTTCAGATACCTCGAGTAGGTCACTCAGCAGTTCTATGAAGCAGATTAGCCAAATGTGTGCCCCCTACTGGGTTTAGCTTATCTCTCATTGGACAAGACTCTTTGAGTAAGAAGCCCCGAAATCTCCACAAAAGAATTTTAGCGCAAAGAAAGGTCAAGAGGAGTATTAAAAGCCTGTAAAGAAACCTCCAATTATACAAGCGCACTGTATTCAGACACTAAACCCAATACTGTTCAAAGGGGCCGGTTCAAAATAGGGCCTCTGCTGTGAGACAATAATGATTTGAGGTTAAAGAGGGTGGTAGTTGACTTCTATGGGGTAGTTAACTGCTAATACATAACACCATTTAGATCACCATCCATCCATTTTCTTCCCCTCTCCTCCAACTCTTATCTGGCACTGGGGCAGCAGTCTACTTCTAAGCAGGACTTCCCCCATAAACCCGTCCCACCCGACTCCCAGACTTCCCCCACCCCAGAAACACGTCCATCCAGCTCCTCCGGTGGGAGTCAAGGCGTTCCCAGGCCGGCCGGAGACAAGTCCTCTCCAGCGGGTCCCGGGTCTTTCCCTCCTTCCTCCCGGGGGACATGCCCCGAAACACCTCCCTTTAGATCACCCATGTTTGAAAATTCTATATTCGCCCCAAAACACACATATTAACACGGTGTCTTCCCTCTTTTCTTTGCTCTCTGGTCTGAAGTCACATCTCCTTCAGGGCGCTAAACACGCACAATCACCCAGTCGCGCATCCCGGCTAAGGAAACTACTGCACACGTGCGTCAGGTTTGTGAAGTTGTCGTGTACAGTTTTCCGACAGGGAGCGTGGGTGATGTAGAGTTGTGGGTGGAGCCCTGGACACAGTCTTACTACAGCTAACGGTAAGAAGGGTTCACATAGGGGAACCCGGAGAGAGCCGCTAAGGTTACTGAAACATGCATGGATGATATCTACAAACCTCTACAGTTATGATTATGATGATGAACGGTCATTTTAACATGGTAGAAAAGCTAAAAAAAAAAAAGAAGAATAATACATCTCTAACTCATGGTGGTGTCAATACATATTTTCACCGAGGGCCACAAAGCAAGCAAAATGGCTGCTCTCAAATGGCCAGATGTAAAATAAATGTACCTACTTTTTTTACTTGTTAATTAACTGTTTCTGTACTTATACTTATTCAAGTTACAAATATTACATATGCATTTGCCTAGATGTAAAAAATATGGCTGTGTACTGCGTATGTTCTGATAAAATGACATTTTAAGACCATCATACCTTTAAATTTACCCTCTCGAGTGCCTACTATAAAATGATGTGGAGGGCCACATTTGGCCCGCATCGCCTTGAGTTTGACACGGGTCCTAACTGCATGTAGTACATATACCTTTTACATATAGGGACGGTTCTCTGTGTGTCATGTCACGAGTCTCAGAAAGCAGAAGAGTATTTTGTGAATTCAGAGGAAATAAATGTGCTCCATAATGACTAGTTTGGGGAACAGATATTCAGATATTATGTTATGTTTTTAGGTTATTTAGTCTAGAAAGTTACAGATTAACATATCCATATATCTAAGGAGGCAAGCAGATGCCAAAACCAGGTCAGAATCTGGGGAGAGGCAAGTCTGATCACGATTACTAACACCTGTTTTTCAGGTACATAGATGAGCAATAAAAAAAAAACTTGTAATTTGAATTAATGCCAGAAAGGTAAGTTTGATGCCAGACTTGTGAACGCACGTAGCAGGCAGGCCTTCTCTTTGGAAAGTTAAATATCTATACCTTTAAGCTAACAAACTTAATAAAAGAAACAAGCGCCGCTGATGTCTGCCTAAAATCTGCGGTAGGACTTTCTGTTCATGCGCTCTACACCGGTGCGTCTGTCACCATAATGACTATATCGACTTCATGTTAATATAATGATAGATTAACAATATTTTTTCAACGCTCGATGTTTATTGCTTCGCAGCTAGGGGGAATTTTCCTTCATGTGATGTAGGATTAGGCCTGTACGATGAGCTCTGAGTTGTCGATGAAATGCAATAATAACTTAGATAAATCATTATAGATACTAGAACTGACATCGCTTTAGTGTGTTTCATTGTAATGTTTATATATTGCTGACCACATTATGTTTAAAATGATTCACTTAGAAAAGGGTTTGCTGTGATTATCCTGTTTTAAGGTTATTTGTGAACGTGCTAATATTTAAATTTCAACTATAAGACTGTTGGTTATAATCTGTGAACCTGTGGATCATTAGGTAATAATTTCGAATTTTTTGTCAATAGTGATTAAAAAAACAAAATAATAAAGTGCGGTGCGCCATAATGGGAGCCTACACAACTAAGCAAGTTATATATAGCCATAACGTCCACAAAGTCATTCCACAGTAAGAAAGCAATAAAATACCATCAATCCATTTTTTCGTGGGGGCAGCAGTCTAAGAAGGCCGGAAAAATAAAAAAAAAAAAAAAAAAAAAAAACAAACAAAGAAAAAAAAAAATAAAAACACAAATAAAAAAAAACGAAACAAACCAAGAAAAAACAACATTTTACAAAGAACAAAAAAAAAAAAACCAAAAAACTATAAAAAATAAACGTGGGGGGCAAAAAAAAAAAAAAAAACAGTCTAAAAAAAAAAAAAAAAAAAAAAAACGGACTAAACAGAAAAAGAAAAAAACAAAAAAAAACGAAAAAAAAAAAACAAACAAACAAACAAAAAAAACAAAAAAAAAAAAACAAAACCAAAAAAAACAACAAACAAAAAAACAAAAAAACAAAAAAAAAACAAAACAAAAGTACAAAAAAAAAAAACTGAAAAAAATAAAAAAACAAAAACAAAAAAAAGCAAAAAAATAAACAAAAAAAACGAAAAAAAACCTGGAAAAAATTAAAAAAAAAGAAACTAACAAAAGAAAAAAAAAAAAAAAAAAAAAAAAAACACAAAAAAAAAAAAAATAAAAAACAAAAAAAACAAAAACACAGAAAAGAACAACAAAAAAAAAAAAAAAAAAACAACGAAAACACAAATGAAAAAAAAAAACAAAACAAACTAAAAAAAACAAAAAAAAATAAACAAAACCAAAAAAACGAGAGAAAACAAAAACAAAACTCCCAGGACTACGCCTCCCCAGACATGTCCTCCAGCTCCCCGGTGGGTCCCCCAAGGTGTTCCAGGCCAGCTCGAGAGCCATCGTCTCCAAGCGTGTCTGGGACATGCCCAGGGCCTCAACCCAGTGGGACATGCCCAGAAAACACAATATAGCGAACACATCACAATCACTTATCAATCACAACATAAATCTGACATTAAAAGACACTAGGGTGCGAATTAAAAAAAAACTGAATGAAATCACTTGAATAAAGACGCACGCCTGGTTTAGCCAGGCGAAAAAGTGATGTTTTGCCTAAGTATTAAAGTTAATATATGAAGTTCAAATCAAAGTATAGTACGCTATGTCTACCCTCTGTATTGGGATGCAGCGCAGGTTGTGTTTGTACTACCCATATGTTTTATTTCTATGTCTTTTACTAAATATTTTCTAATTGTAATTTATGTAAATGCTTTCAGTTCGACGTTGGCGGTCTGTGGCGTTGGTCGGCAATCGATGTTTGCACGCATATACCATCTTAAAAGTATTATCCCAGACATCAGTAAAAGGACTCTTTATGGACACAAAGGAAGGTGGCCGTGATAAAAAACCTTATCATTCATACGCACATGCTAAACAGTAACAGATTTGGAAGGCCCGGATTTAAACAAAATCTGAGGCGGCGTCTCGAACATCTGCTGGAGGAGCGACTGTTTTCGGATTTATTAGCTGCAGAATATTACTGAAACGCGTGTTGAAAATGAAAAGGTGAAGAAAACAATTACAAACATGGATTAAAGGGCTCTTCCGAAGGTCAGTTTGGCATCACATGTCTCCTTTAATATTTGCGCGTAACTGTCCTACTTTAATGTTAAATAATGGAAAATCTATTAAGAAAGGTCACGGTGACCCACATTACACAACAAAAACGAAGTAAATATTTATTACAAATAGGTTTCATTTTATACCAGTGGGGCCCTGAGTTCTCATTTTCCAAAAGAAAAGATAAATACAAATGTGGCTTTAGGGCAAATACTATTTTATAAAGGAATATCCCGTTCCAATTGATCCGCGATGGAGGTGGCGCACTTATTAGATCCATAATGGGCAGCAAAAAGCGAAAAAAAAAAGGAAAAAAAAAAGAAAACAGAAACAACAAAAAACGAAAGACGAGATTTCATAACCACCGTTTTTTATTTCAGAAGTCAATTCAGCCTCTCCAACTCCTGGAGTCTGCAAACAAACACGACTTAATAGAAATATTTACAATCAGGGACAGCAGAATCCGACTAAAGCACTTTAAAATGTGAGTGTCGTCCCTCGTTGAATGCTGCAAACATGAAGTCAAAGAGACTCGCTAACCCACCAATTAGTCTCGCAACTCATGGCCTCGTCAAGAGGCCTTATTTAATTAAAATGAAGAGAGGAACAAGCGACGCGGCGGGCTCTGGGCAGACTGGCTGCAGCAAATGCGGTTAGGGCGCTATATGTGAAATCTCAGGGGCGTGTAGGGGTTGTGAGGGGAAGGCGTTCATTGGAAGGTGAGGGCTTGTTAAGTTTGATTGGAGGCGACGACCTGCTGATTCAGACGCGAAGATAATCATATCCTGCAGTGGAGTGGCTCCTGATGCGACGTTTCAATGATAGAGGAAAACAGGAAGGAGGGGCTGATCCGATACGGGCCGCGGCACAGGCTGCAGCTTTGTTAATTATGTCTACAGCCACTGCGCACAGGGCGCGCGCTACGCTAACTCATCTCACCTGTCTGCGACGTGGCTTAAAGGTTTGTGAATTCACCGTGTACGGGGAGAAATATCAAAGGCAAGATGAGCTGAGGCCTATGAGGAGAAATGGAAGTACCGGTTTACAGGTCTATTTTACGCAAAATTGACTTCCTGTGAACCTTTAAACCATGTTATAATGTCGTACCCATGAAGACGGCTACCTCTCCTCAAAAACACACCTGGAGTTGTGTTTGTTTCATTCACGAGTCGCCGCATTTTATCATTAGTCCTGTCCCATCTCCAAAGCTCAAAATGTTCTGTTCCAACCTTGTGATGAAGTCATGAAGTGGTAGTTTTCACGTTGAACACCGCTACATTCTACCCTTTAGTTCATAGAGATCGGGAAAATCAGGATGCACTACAAAACTGTTTAAATACCTTTATGCAGGATGGACTGACGGAGTTGATACTTTCCAAGCTGTGACGGAAGAAATGTCGATAAAAAAAAAAAAAAACGTCTTGGGTCGTAAATCTGAAAAGTGTAAAAGTGACCAATGCTGTGTGTGTGGCAGGGGCTGCTTTCAAGTAGGAGTAAGAGTATCAAATATGACCCTCAGCAGAATTAGATAATAATATACTGACTGATTTTAATGTGGTGTTTTGAAAATAGCAAAAGACGAAGTTTAAAATCTGTCACTGGACAACTCGTGTAGGAGTGAAGACGTTTTGCTGCTCGCCATAATGCTGCTTCTTCAGTTCTGGTCAGATTACAGTGTGACACTGCCTTATATCATTATATTATCTGAAGGGAGGAGATAACTACACTGAAGCTGTAAAACACTATTGTCTCGCAGTTTTCAGATGAAACGACAGATTTAATGACCTGCTACTGTTCTCATTGTTTCTGGGTCTGAGGATGGAGTTATAAGCATCGGGAGAGAGATTATGTCTCAGGCCCCCATTCCTGTTTAAGGAGGATTCACTTGCCTACCATAAATATCTTCTTTAACTCCCGTCTGAAACCATTTCTTTTCTCTGGCTAAGATCTGAACATCACTATCTTCAAAGGAGTGTTAGTAGCTTTCGGATGTGAGATGTACCAGCGTGAACCGTGGTGTCCAGTGAGCAGCTCTCACCCCGGTTCCGATGTTGGTATACAAATCTTCTTATGGCTTAGTGGTAGCTGTTTAGTTTCTCCAATTGTAACCGCTCCCTGAAGACCCAAAACAAGGAGAACAATAGGCAGCGTTTTTATGGTGTTGAATAGGGTAGTTTCAGCTGAAACTGGAGACAATAGATGTTCACGATTTTCAGTGGTGGTTAGAAAGCAGATTGGATGAGTCATGGCGAAAACGTCTTCACTCCTACAACGAAGATTTAAAAACTTCGTCTTTGGTTTTTGGCTCCAGACCTGGACTACTGCGGGAATTACAGAGATGTGTTGTTTGGAAAATGTCTGACAGAGTTTGACAAAAAGCTGGGACACTACTTTGACAAGCTGAAATTTGAAGATGATATTTTCAAAAATGTAGGCATAGGTGTTATGTTTTTGGGGGGGGGGTTTTTTTTTTTTTTTTTTTATTTAAATTTTAATATAATCTAATGCAATTTTAGCCACATACATATAGTTGTTAAATTTAATTTGTTTTTTTTGTTTTTCCTAGGTTTTTTTTCCGCAGGCCGCTGAACCAATCTGAATCCTGGCAGAGGGACATAACACATTGATATTGACTTGAATTTTTTGAAAATCGTAAAACCATATTTTCAAATAAATAGTCGTTCCCGTATATAGATCTTGGATTAAAGTATGGCAATTATGATATTTTGAAACAATTATCCTACAAGTTGCTGTGGGCCATAGAGAGGACCTTTTTGACATACATAGGGGCCAGACAATGTTTAGCTTTTTTCTGAATGGGAGACATGCACAAAAAATAACGCAGTTGTTGTAAAACAGTTGTTCTTCTGTAAGCGCCAGTATTAGCAGTACAGATAGTTCCCCCACTGTAGTCCCCAGGCAAGTGTAACAATGCAGCACAAACGAAAAAAATACATTATATCTACAAAAAAGTTATTAGTAAAAGTTATAAAAGTTAAGATGCCACATAAAAGCCGACGGCATAGACCTGTAATCAAACACAAATGTGTGCTTGTAGTTTGCCCTTTAAACAACAACCAAAGATATAATTTGTAGATATAAAAATAAGACAAAAACACTGGTACAAACCGAGATCTGCTTGTTTTAGCCAGAAGATCCATAAACCCCAACCACATGGGGCTCATTCTACTTATTATCTTGGAAAAGTGTAAGTCTGAACTACAATACGATGTTTAAAACAACTATTTAGCAGAGTAGAAGAAGAACCCCGGGATTTAAACCTGAACCCAGCCACCGGCCTATAAAGTCTTGTGAGACTGAGGCTCGCGTAAAAGATTAAAAGTTTGAGCGTAATTCCTGCACCTAAACCTTACCTTGACTTGGTTGTTGGGGGTGAAGGCCTCCTCGGCTGTGAAATGGTCGATCATGAATAATCCTTCTTTTAGCGATGCCTAACCCAGTTTAAATGATCATGGTAAAAACTACAGGCAAAGTGCCAGAATTCCTATTTTCCAACTCCTTGTCCCCAAACATTGCTTTCTTAAATCTGAGTCAGTAAAAAGGTAGGTCTGAATAGTTACATAGTGTTAAGGGTTTTATGGTTTATGTTACCAGCATGCCTTTTTGTTGTTTGTTTTTTTTCCTCAAAATGGGGTGGTTACTTCTTTTGTGGGTTTTTTAGGCACTTTACTCTGATAAGACGCATTAACTACTACTAACTGCCATGTACTGCTGTGTCATTATCAAAAATATTATGTCTTGAATATTAGCCATGGTCTCCTTGGTTTTGATGGCGTTCAAAAAGTTGAAATACAACTTTTTTAAAATTGTATTTATTTATTTTTTTACTGAATATAAAGGACAAAAATAAAACAGCCTTCCCTTTAACCCATAACAGTGAATTGTTAATTCTGTCCCAAGTGCATGGTTCTTTTCGTACAGTGTTTTGACCAATCTCCCAGTGATACTCCCAATGTCCAAAAACTTCTTCGATGCACATTTAATCATAGCAATCCTGTCAGAGTTTTTCTCCAGCACGTTGACGCACAGTTCACCAAACCATTCGCCGGCATGAACGCCATACAACACAACACACATTGTCCACACACGTAAAAAGGGTGAGCTTGTGGTCGGTGATGTTCAGCAGAACAGCTGGTGTTCATGACATCTTAGCGCTCCGTTGTGTGACCGGTTGCCACGGCCTTTGGGGAAAAAAGGTTCTAGACACCGCTCACATCGGGCTTATGAAGTGTAATTCAAGGTAAATACGTTCGGGGACTTCACAATGTAGGAGTCAAAACACACTGAAAGTTGAGTCTTTCTTTCTCCACTTATAATCTTGTTGGTTGTTCGACCCATGGATCTGTAGAATAAATAGAAGGGTGCTGCTATCTTAGCGCTCTCTGG
>JAIEZT010001390.1:7496673-7575810 GCA_019594935.1 Periophthalmus modestus
CCATTGACATAACTGTAGGTAAAATATATCGTGCATAATCCTTAGCCTTGCTTCTATGCACATGTGCACAAGTGCGCAGTGGACGCTCTGGCACATTTGTGTTCACCTGCATGGATTAGACTTCATTTGTCTGCTGTTTGAAAGGCGTCGTTTTATTCTGCAGTTTGCATTATTGTAGGTAAAAATATAAGATGTGCACAGATTATTATGCGTCAAAGAAAAAACACGAATGGATTTGTAAAATAGAGGTAGTTATGTGAAAAAATGCAGTATATTCTGATACTTCCTTTAACATGATTTGTATGTCTAAAAAGAATAAAGGTTTAGGAGAGCTATACTGGTACTGGTAGTGTGCTCAGTCCTCAAAGGGTTAATAAAAAACAGAATTTACAAAAAAATAAGTAATAAACATCTTTGCGCCTTTACCTCTGTTCTCCTGTGTCCTTCTTAAATATGTTCTGATCCATCCCTGAGTCGTGACATATATCTTCATGAGTTTTTAGTATTCTACATTTAAAAATAATTGGGTAGTCTTTATTTTAATTAATTTGAGTTGTATTAACTTTTATGTTTTCAGATTTTAATAAAAGTGACTGTCAGCTTTGAGACTTTTATCTTTCAGACACTTGATGAAGACAAATGATTGAAAAGAGGAAGCTGCTTTCACCCAGAAGAAAACGAGAGCGAGGATGGTAGATGTTTAATGCCATACTGTGGAACATTCCAGGCAAACGCTATGACTCAAGGAGAAAAAAAAAGTTACACAGTGCACCTTTATTTGACAGCGTTAGGCAACTGGGCTTCGGGCCTGAACAATGGCCAGTTAACTCGGAGCAGACAGCCAATTTCAGAAGCACATTTTCAAACGCGAGGCCTAAATGAATCACACGCTGACAGGACCTGGGCACTGCATTTTTACACACAGTAAACTCTGCCACAGACCCAAACATCTCCAGGACTGCAAACACAATCAGATATATGACATCCAAACTGGGATGGCAGTTTTGTCACTACTGTTTGAACTTATCAGCTCAACAGTGACCAGCTTCAGCGCTTCAGTACACGCAGTACACGCAGTACACGCAGTACACGCAGTACACGCAGTACACTGTCTGTTACACACTCAGCCGGCTGCTCATCCACAGCTTCTCTTCACTCTTTTGTCAGTTATATAATTAGAATCTATGACACTTATGGATCATTATGTTATATGGACATTTTAAATCGCAATACAGGTGGCCCTCACTATATCACAGTTCACTTTTCACTGTTTTACGATGTTTTTTTGTGCAGTTTTGCATGATTTTTTTTTTTTTTTTTTTTTTACAGAGTATGAGCCTGCATTGTGTTCTGTGTCCTGATTGGCTGAGGGACTGTAGACCATTGTGTTCTGCGTCCTGATTGGCTGAGGGACTGTAGACCATTGTGTTCTGTGTCCTGATTGGCTGAGGGACTGTAGACCAGTGTGTTCTGCGTCCTGATTGGCTGAGGGACTGTAGACCATTGTGTTCTGCGTCCTGATTGGCTGAGGGACTGTAGACCATTGTCAGTCCGTGCCATGTCTCCTTTACAGTACAGTACAGTTCAGACAAATTTACATAAATGTTGGATCGATACACCTGAGTCACTATTAATAATGTTTTATGTCCAACCTTGTAGTTTGATCATTAAAATTAAATTTGTGATAGTCTTTCTAAAAGGTGTCATTTTTATTTACAGTATAGGAAAACAAATGTTTGAGCCTGAAAACAGGTCTTCATCTTTGGTTTCATTCTATAATACTGTACTTATTTTTGTATTCTTTTTTTTTTTTTTTTTTTTTGGTATATGAAGGTTTGAACTTTGAGAGTGTTTAAACAAGAGAGAAATGTGAGAAAATGTTAATGCCTGTGTGAGAAAAGTGTATAAAGTGTGTGGTGAGGGGTTCTACAGCCGCAAAACATATAGAATAATTGTAAAAATAAAATAAAGCTGAGTACTTCGCAGATTTCACCTACTGCGGGTTATTTTCGGAACGTAAATCCTGCGATAAACGAGGGAGCACTGCACTGATCTAAAAAAGTACGCTGACTTCCGGGTTGGACAGTTGCGGGGCCCAGTGGAAGCCGATGTAGCTGTGAATGTTTCTATAGATAGCTGCAGATTAAAGATTACTCAAACATACATGAATCACTCCAAATACACCTTCGAGAGGATAAATGGGACAGAGAAATAACTATACTAGGGTTAAAAGCTCTGCAAAGTCGATTTTACATAATAGGTTTGCTTCAGATTAAAACGGCAAAGTAAAAGGTTTAGGTTTCTTTCCCTGTAGAAACATTTGTCCTTTGACCCACGCATCAATTCCTGAAGCGACCTGTCAGCAGCACGAGCGCCTGGGGACCTCCAGATGTTAGCCAGGCTCGGTCAGGAGTACATAGCTGGAGGATTAAAGGGTCTGTATCTGATTTTCATCTGTTCTTGTCGAGATAAATGTTCTTTACGCCATGCATCATATGGTAAAATCAGCTAAATAAGAAAACAATGGAGACATATCGTGTTTTCTCTGGTGATCACTAATACAGAAGCTGCTGACAGGGTCCAATCAGGCACGTTGTTACTAAGAATCATGGGAAACCAACTGCTTGACTCTATCTCAGACGCTTGATTCTCTGACACGGTGCATTTTCAAGAGAGACAAAACAGCAAATAGTAGCAGAGATTGGAGAACTATATGAAAACAGCTGCATGACACTGTAACAGACAGTCGTTTCTGTGTCACTGTGCAGAAAGGACAAAGTGGGCGGGGCTAAAGATTCAAACTAAAGCATGTCACTGACTCATGGTTTGAAATAAGGTGCAGGCCCTTAAAGCAGAGTTATTGTGCAAAATTGAGTTTTTCAGAGCTTTTAACCATGTTTTAGTTGTTTCCTCTTCTCTTTTACCCTCTGGACATTGTGTTTAGTGTGATTCATGCCTGTTGGAGTGATCTTTACACTGTATTCAAGACTTACCATCGGGCACCGCAGTGAGTGAGTGAGCATGTTTCTTTTATTAAGTCTTCATAGATCAATATTGCCATGTAAAATGTCCAAATTACAACATAAGTTCCATCTAAACTGTCAAACTGTCAAAACCAGACTTACAGAGACTTATCCTGCATTTGTCTCCAGTAGGTTAGACGACTGTAACGTCCTGCTCACTGGCCTCTCCAAACGAGCCTTAAGACAGAACAGTACATCCAGAACACTGCTGCTCGGGTCCTGACTAGAACCAGGAAGTACTTCACACATGTGTCCTGTGCTCAGGTCTCTGGCTCCTGTGGCTCAGAGACTTTAAAGCAGCTCTGTGTGAACAAGTCTCTCCATGAACCAGCACCAAAGAACATCTCCCACATGTTAGAGCCACATGAACCATCTCACACTCTGAGGACTTCAGGGTGATGTAGACCTGCAGTCCTGGTTTAGTCCTAGTTTAGTCCTGGTTTAGTCCTGGTTTAGTCTTAGTTTAGTCCTGGTTTAGTCCTGGTTTAGTCCTAGTTTAGTCCTGGTTTAGTCCTGGTTTAGTCCTGGTTTAGTCCAGGTTTAGTCCTAGTTTAATTCTAGTTTAGTCCTGGTTTAGTTTTAGTTTAGTCCTGGTTTAGTACTGGTTTAGTCCTGGTTTAGTCCTGGTTTAGTTTTAGTTTAGTCCTGGTTTTGTTCAGGTTTAGTCCAGGTTTAGTCCTAGTTTAGTTCTAGTTTAGTCCTGGTTTAGTCCTGGTTTAGTCTTAGTTTAGTCTAGGTTTAGTCCTTGTTTAGTTCTAGTTTAGTCCTGGTTTAGTCCTGGTTTAGTTTTAGTTTAGTCCTGGTTCAGTCCTAGTTTAGTCCTGGTTTTGTCCAGGTTTAGTCCTAGTTTAGTTCTAGTTTAGTCCTGGTTTAGTCCTGGTTTAGTCTTAGTTTAGTCCTGGTTTAGTTCTAGTTTAGTCCTGGTTTAGTCCTAGTTTAGTCCTGGTTTAGTCCAGGTTTAGTCCAAGTTTAGTCCTAGTTTAGTCCTGGTTTAGTCCAGGTTTAGTCCAGGTTTAGTCCTAGTTTAGTCCTGGTTTTGTCCAGGTTTAGTCCTAGTTTAGTTCTAGTTTAGTCCTGGTTTAGTCCTGGTTTAGTCTTAGTTTAGTCCTGGTTTAGTCCTGGTTTAGTCCTAGTTTAGTTCTGGTTTAGTCCTTGTTTAGTTCTAGTTTAGTCCTGGTTTAGTCCTGGTTTAGTTTTAGTTTAGTCCTGGTTCAGTCCTTGTTTAGTCCTGGTTTAGTCCTAGTTTAGTTCTCTAGTTTAGTCCTGCTTTAGAGTCCTGGTTTAGTCTTAGTTTAGTCCTGCTTTAGTCCTGGTTTAGTCTTAGTTTAGTCCTGGTTTAGTTCTAGTTTAGTCCTGGTTTAGTCCTGGTTTAGTCCTAGTTTAGTCCTGGTTTAGTCCTGGTTTAGTCCTGGTTTAGTCCTGGTTTAGTCCTAGTTTAGTCCTGGTTTAGTCCCGACCTCCTGCTGGTCAGAGTCAGGACTAAACCTGGAGAATCGGTGTTTCAGTTTTTTGAGCTAAAACCTGGAACAGTCTGAAGATGTGACACAATGTGACAAGGTTTAAATCCAGGTTCATAACGGTTCTGTTTATCTTTGTATATGACTGAAAGTTTTTTTATTCTGCTCTGTTCTTTTTTAATGTTAATTTTATGATGATTATTTATCATGTTTTGATTTGTTGCGCTGTGATTTTAACGTCTTTCTTATTCAGTAAAGCACTTTGAATGACTTTGTGGATGAATTGTGCTGTAGATATTAACTATGTAGGAGACACAAGCACAATCCGTCTTCTTATCTGACTCTAAACTTAAACTAAAGTGATTGTTTTAGGTGTTACGGGGGGGAAATGAAATAGTATGAAATAGTATTATTGTCCAATCGATTAGCGTGAATACACAGGAGCACGTTGAGACCACGGCGCGGCGGGCGGTGTACTGAACGCCTGCATGGTCTGTGTGATAGATCCTCTCCATTAGTCAGACATCAGCGGGCGTCGTAATGTTCAGGGCTAATTGCAGGTAGTGAGGAGAGGAAGAGCATTAGTTGTGAGCTGGATGCCTGAAGGGAGAAGCCCACCTCACAGTAAACTAATGGGCCGTGAGTAAACAATGTGCACTTCGCTCCACTCTTTGGCTTCCAATATAAATGATTTCTTCACTAATAATATCATAACCTGCGGAGAGCAAGAGGAAGAGTGTGAAAGATGGATGGATGCTTTAAAGACGGTGACAATGCAGAAGGCAGGAGGCTGAGGAGACAGATGTTAACATTCTCTTTCAGGGGCGACAGTGGAGATGTGACGGGACGGGCAGAGGCAGGTGGTAGAGTCGCCGAAAAGTCAACTCAAGTACATAAGTAGAAGTAAAACACGTATTCGGGAAAGTACTATTTGACTAAGAGTAGTTGTACGAGCTGGAACACTTCGTCGGGGGCGCTGAAGTCTTCTTACGTAACTTCCGCCGCGACAAGGCCTGTCCCTTTTCACGAACCCCACGAATTCGGGCGAGAATGTGTCCGATCGCGTTTCCATGGAGAGCACTGCTATTTCCCATCATGTGCCTGACAGTAGAGGGCGCTCTCACATATTTTAATGCCGTGATTGACCCACACCTGACCTACTGTGTGTCTCAGAGGCTTTAAAATCTCTCAGATCCACTTATAATCAGGCAGTAAAGGCACTCGATGAAAAAAAAAAAAAAACCTCCATTATCACCACTGTAGCATCTTAAGTAAATGTAAAATGTTCTAATTTTGTATTCGAATCTAAGAAAATGATTCAAAATTATTAATAATGCAGCTCCATCTATATATATATATTTTTTTTACTATCCTTTGCTCTGAACAAACTCCCCGATCCACTCGTTCCTCCCTGAACCGAAATAGCGTAGTTCCAAAAAAATCCTCGGCCTTTGCTCACTTGGCTTTTTCTTTTCAAACCGTCAGACAGTGAATCGGCTCCAGACAGTCGGAAATCGTCTGTGGATTTGAATAGTTTTACTACAAATTTGAAAAAAGTACATTTTAAATAATCAAATGTGTCACATGAGTCGAGTTCTTTGGTGCTGCTCTGTCACTGTATGAACCTGCACAGAGTGAGTTTTATATTACTCTGGACTGAGGGGAACAGACTGTACTGGACATGGGGCATTTTTTATTGTATTTAACTGTTAATGTTTATGACAAACTGTTAGTCGTATATTGTAATTGTCAATTGAAATGTGTTTTTTAATGTGTGTTCACCTGCCCAGGGACTGCAGAGGGAAAGTAGCAGTAGCTAAATGTGGAACAAATCATCTTTTCTTTGTAAGGTTAATGAATTTGTACATGGTCAAATAAAGAAGAGAGAAAGAAAGAAAGAAAGACCGCGGGTGACTTCTATGGGAGAAACAAGGTATATATTTTCTTAAAGTCACGTACTACAAGCTGCAATTGGGGAAAAAAATCACCTTGAACCTTATATTTGCCAATTGACATTCAAAGGGAAAGATTAATTCCTTCAATCTAAACGGAAATAAACGTCTGCGACATGACACCTTGACTCTTCTTCTATTAAATAATGCAGAATTAAAAGTAAAACTGATTATTTCAGTGTCCATCTTACACCTTTAGGTCATTAGTCAGTAAGTGAAATCAGCATTGTGTAGCATTGGTGGTTCAGTGGTAGAATTCTCGCCTGCCACGCGGGAGGCCCGGGTTCGATTCCCGGCCAATGCACATATCCTTTCACAGACGCACTGTACAGGAAGGGCCAGAGCAGGCTCTATCTCCTGAGGAGACTCAGGTCTTTTGGAGTGAGAGGGCCACTCCTGAAGACCTTCTATGACTCTGTGGTGGCATCAGCCATCCTGTACGGTGTGGTCTGCTGGAACAGCAGCATCACAGAGAGGGAGAAGAAGAAGCTGGACAAGATCATCAAGAAGTCCAGCGCTGTCCTCTGGACTCAGTGCAGGACATTCAGTCGTATTTCACCAAACCCATGTGCAATACTCACTTCACAAGTCACTTTACGGAGATGTGTGTATATATATGTATATATAATGTGTGTGTGTATATTAGAGTTTATTCTTGAGTCTATTTCTTAAATTATTTCTAGCTATTTATCTATTATCTTGTTTTATTTTATTTTCTTTGTGCTTGTACTATTTTCCTTCTGTTCTCTATGTGTGCGGTGCAATGCTGGAATTTCCCCACTGTGGGACTAATAAAGGCTTATCTTATCTTATCTTATTAAAAGTATCACATGAACAAAATCTACTCAAGTACCCGCTTAAAAATGCACTTTAAGAGTAAAAAGTAAAAGTATTTCACAGAAGTGTTGTTCATTTGTCAGTGTCAGTGTTAAATATCGTGATGCTGATGAAAAAAATGATTCATATTTTGGTCGACAAGAATAATACAAATCAATTTCTCATTTTTTCTTATGAATTTTGTGTATTTCTTTTTGTTTGCTCAAAGTCGAAGCTTGAACTAGAACATGGTAAAAATAACCCTTCAAATCATACGTCAAGTACTTTTTTACTTTTCAGTCCGGTTCAATAATGTAGTGGAGTAGAAAGTACAGATACTGCTCTCAAATGTAGTGAAGTAAAAGTAAAAAGTATCCACTGTAAAAGTATAATGAAAACATCAGGGGAGGGCGTAATGGCAAACAGTCACATGGTAGTTTTATTGGAGCCAGATCACAGTTTCGATTTTATCTGGACTGATGCATGATTTATGTTTTTCTAACGCTTTTTAAGAGAGTGGAGAGAGTGGAGAAGTGGGTGGGGGTAAGTGCATTAAACAGAGAATAAATGAATCACGACATGACGATGTGACAGATTCAGATTCAAGATACTGCCAGACGGGGTTTTTTCTTTTTTTCTATTGGTTACTTTGTACTTTAATACGAAATACTGAAGAGGAAATGTGACTAATGTTGAACCTGATCAATTCTTTTAGTGACTAGACCCTATAACTACATATATTACAACGAAATGTTCATTTTAACTGCCCCTCGTCTGTATTAAATATAATTGGCCTAGAGAATGTTGTGATCATCTGAAACCCAGTAATATCATATCATCACAGGAATGAGTTCACCATCGATACTAAAACTAGACATGCGTTAGAGCAGTATTAAAAAAGTCACAGGACAGAAATGAATCTTTCCTGAACATCTTTAGTATGATCTTGAGCTGTATCAGAAGAAGTATCAGACACATTGGCCCACTATGAACCTACTGGACACTGAGGATTACACAGATATAAGACACATGGGAATAGAAATTGCACTTTTTTTTCACAGTTTGTCCGGGGCTGCGACTTATACTCAGGTGCGACTTATATGTGAAAATATACAAATATATATTTTCACATCTTCGTTATTGTCACACTGACAGCTGCATGAGGGCGCTCTAGACTTGTGAACCAGTAAATACTACTCCTAAACCATTGCACATTTTATATTTCAACATTACGGTAATCTAAAAAGACTGATAAAAAATGCCCCTAAAAGAAAGTTGTATTCTGCTGAGTCTGATGAGTCACACAGAAGAGGAAACGGAGCTTCATCTACATCCAGATTTGGCAGAGCTGTTCAAGGCACTTTACAACAAGGAACCAGTCACCCATTCACACAGACACTGGGGGCAAGGTGGGTTAAGTGTCTTGCCCAAGGACACAACGACAGCATTCATCTGTGAGGGTTGGAATTGCACCACCAACAGTAAAGTCAGTGGATCTAACAACTCAACCAATGATGTTTATGTAGCGAGCGGGATTTGAACCGCCAACCTTCGGATCAGTGGACAAACACCCAACCAACTGAGCTACTGTCGGCCTGGATTTGTGGATTTAGTTTCTTGTTTTTTATGCTTTAGTATCTGATTAACTGTTAATATCTTACATTAACAGACCAGACACATGTTCAGTTCTGTCTGTGCTTCATGAGGCTGAATAAATATAAATGTGTTATGTTAGTGTGATGTACTGATATTCAGCCTGTTGTTCTCTATTATTATAACTTGTCTTTAACGATAAAATGCCTGTTCTTGGTCTCGGATTTTGTAAAATACATTTCCCAAAAAATGCGACTTATAGTCCAGTGCGACTTACATATGTGTTTTTTTTAAAAAATTCATTATTATGTGTTTTTTTTTTTTTGTTTGTTTGTTTTGCCTGGTGTGATTTATATGTTTTTTTTTTCTTCATTATTATGTTTTTATGTTTTTTTTTTGTTGTTGTTTTTTTTTGGCTGGTGCGACTTATATGTTTTTTTTTTTTCCTCCATTATGGTTTTTGTTTTTTTTTTTTTGTTCTTGTTTTTTTTTTTTTTGGCTGGTGCAACTTATATATGTTTTTTTTTTCTTCATTATTATGTTTTTGTTTTTTTTTTTGGCTGGTGCGACTTATACATGTTTTTTTTTTTCTCTCTCTTCATTATTATGTTTTTTTTTAATAAATGTTATTTTTTTTTTGTTTTTTTTTTTTTGGCTGGTGCGACTTATACTCCAGAAAATACAATACTACCATTTAATATTAAAAAAATATATAATTTTTTTTTTTTTTTTTTTTTGAATTAGTATCATCAGGGTATTGGAATTGGTATCAAGTACCAAGTCTATTCCTTAATATTGAAATGGAGTTTGAAACAGTCCTGTGCCTCGTCACTATCGGTCGTCCACACAGACCAGGCAAAGGTCTCACCAGAGAACACAGAGACCGCCGTGCTAGCATTATTAAACCGCCCTCTGATCTGATTAGAAAAACCATCCATCCATTTCCTTCTGTCAAGCGGGTCGCGGGGGCAGCAGTCTAAGCAGGGACTCCCAGTCTTCCCTCACCCCAGACACTTCCTACAGTCCCTCGAAATAGATAAAAAAATACATTATCTTAAATTCAATCTATTTTATGTTGACATGAAAGTACACTCACCGACTTTAGCGTTTTATATTCCAAGTCATCCAATCAAATCCTCTTGAATTTATGGCACATTTGATTTCCTTAGATCTTGATTCTAGAGCTGATAAATCCGTCAAACAGTTACACGCAGTACAGCAAATGAAATATGTTAATGAAAAATGTATTGGCGTTTTGCTTCTTATCGCAATCTCCGTGGACCTCGCATCTTGCTGAGGCACATACAAATCTCCCCCTGCAAAGAAACACGTCTGCAGATACAACCGGGCATTTCAATTAAAGCGCAACACTTTCTACAGAGAAGTTGAATGCTCCCTACAAATTGCATAATCCCATGGTGCGTCAAATAGAAAGACCAGACTTTTTACTGTCTTAAAAACGTGAAAAACAGAAGTAGTTCATTTTTAAACAGTTCGCAATGGTCCAAAGTTATTCCTCACTTACCTTATCTTACCACTTATCTTATTAAGCGTCTTGCAGAAGGACCCAACGACAGCATTCATCTGTGAGGGCTGGAATCGCGCCACCGACCTGTGAGTCGCTGGATCTGACCGCTCAACCAATGAGGTTTATGTCGAGAGTGGGATTCGAACCGGCGACCTTCTGTGGACAACCGACTGATCCGCTGTCGCCCCTAATTATTCACTGCGATGAGATTAGATTGACTGTACTTCACAACTCTCACAGGCCAGAGCCGAGTTTTGCTGTGACGGTAATGCTAACGCTTAGCATGCTAACGCTCACTTCCTGATTAAACAATAATAGGCTTTCTGATTAAATGTAGACAGTACGCAGTTGACTTATTTTGACCTCAAGAGCTGCTTATGCAATATATCTGTACTGGGGTAAGAGAAATTTTGCTAAAAAAGAAAAAAATGTATATATTTTTTCACATTTAAAACTGTAAAAATGAGGTAGTGCCTTTAATCATGAAGACAACCTGTAGATAAGAAGCATAGCAAACATCAAACGGAAAACCCCATAACCTTAATGCGTTTTTTTCTGGTTAAATCCAATGACTTTCTAAGCAGTTTGTTTAATTTATTAGCCAATTTAAATTTTTACCACTGCGAGACATGAGATGTGCACTTTATTTCACTGCCTTATTCTACATTACGTTTGAGGACTTAGATCAGCGCGGACATGACGTATGATTTGAACTGCAAAGTGAAGTTAATTAACCAACCTTGAGATAGCACCTCCCAGATCATAGTAAGGAATAGGCTGGATAAATCAGAGGAACGACCAGCGGCTGACAGCTAACGGCGCTCTGCATATGGAGCGGGCGAGGCACAGAACATACGACGAAGAGGGAGGAGCTGACGAGCACATTTTGACTAATTTCCTCCCTGTAACTAAAATATAAAACAGGCCCCTAGTGTGTTAAACTAATATTCATCTTTGTCCAATGAGGTTCATCTGCTCTTCTGTTAATATAATTTAATAGATTCGTTTTCCAGAACAAGGTTTAGTTGGTTTTCATACCTGAGACTTCTTCTTCTTCTTCAGAAAGGTCACGTGATGTTGGAGGCAGGACGACAGCGCCATCTGCAGTCCGACTTCTTCAGGACAGTATGGCGGGTGTGCGAGAGTAAAAAAGGCCCCCTCGTCCCGGTTTAAAGTCCCGTGGGCACGTTTTTGTATTTCGATTGCCTCCTTAATCCAGCGACGATGTTTGTCGTGCTCTGTCCCGATGATGTTCGCTTCGTCCCAGTCCATGATGTGGATTTTGTCTTGGATGTAAAATCTTAATACTACTTTGTGAAAAAATTCCTGAATATATTAAATACATATGAGTTATTAACTACGTTCTGTTCCTACATTTCCATTGTTTATTATAATATGCTTTGATAATTAGATTTTCTCTTTTATACCACTATGTCCAGATCAGGTTTTGCTTCCAGATACTCCCACTTAAAGGTGCACTACGTAACTTTCCTGGTAAAGGCTGAGCCACATGTTGTTTCTTTGGAGGTGTTGGAGCTGCCTGTCTCTATGGTGATAAATAACTTCAATGCCATATTGTGGAACATTCAAGGCAAAGGAATAACATATCCATGGTTGCGTACTCTCACTTACAAATTGCACCTTTTGATTACTGCTACTGCTACTACTACTACTGCTGCTACTACTGACAAAAAGTTTAAAAATACTTAAGCATTATTCTTCCCTGTGCTAACTTCTAATGAAACTTTTAGCAGGTCCCACTCACAGACTATATATAAATAGACGTAGCTAACCTGCTAGATCACATGTTCCAAATAGGAAGTGAGCACGGGCGCAATTTGGCTCCATCGACTCTGGCTCCAATTCACTTTCTATTGAAAAACTGTCACCCCTCTCTCTGTAACTGCTGCTGTCAAACTCGTCATTTTGACCTTAATATGTTTGTGTTTTTATCGAACTACTTCATCCACAAATCAAGATATGACTATTGACAACAGACCGATGCGCCGCCTTCTTTCCCAGAGGTAGGTTTCCCGCTAGCGTTAGCAACAGGCTTCATTTCTAAGCATCCACCCCCTGCCAAAGTGGGGGGATGAAGGGGCGTTACCTTCAACATCCTCACTTCTGAATGGCTCTTTGGTTGCTATGATACGCGGCCTCGTATTTCCAAACACGGTTCTTGGCTCCAAATTAGCCGCTATAACCGCTAGCCTCGATTGGCTTCATTTGGCTGAAGCCGGACGATGTGGGTGACGTCACACGGTCCACTTCTATATACAGTCTACAGTCACACTAAATTTGTTACCTGTGACTTGTCCAAATGGCGGTAGAGGGACACCCCCGACTGAGCGATCTAATCTGCGTTCTCCGCCTCCTCTGAATGCGTGTGAGCGTGTGTGTAACTGAAGGACGCCGCTAAGCCTGGAGATAGCCATTGATCCAAAGCCTTTGACTCCAAAACGCAATTAGCAGATTGGCTGTGACTTTGTGGGTGGTTATCAGAAAGCAGGAGAGCATTAAGATGTGCGGATCTGAAACACACAGAAACGATTATTTCCTAATTACTAGAGGTTGGATTCCTGCGACTTAATGTCTTCCCAGGATCAATTACAATAAAGGTGGATCTTGCAGAGCTTGCGTTGGAAGGGGGGTTACATAGTTTAAAATTGAAATGTGCTTTCTCTGTGTTGATTGGTTCAGTTTGAGCGCTGTCAGGGTGTAGGAGTGGACTGGAGCACTGACAAATTAGCTGTTCACTGAGAGTTCAACCTGTGGCTAATCTCCTCCCACTGTATCAACTTCTAATTGAGGAATATTGGACAGTCTCCAGTACAAATGTTGAGCTGTGTGTACTTCTGTTTGAGAAGACTCGGCTTTCATTGTTAATGTGTAGTATAAAATCATATATTATTGGACTTTTTAAAAAATGTTTTTCTTTCGTCCACCATCTGATAAAAGGGAGCTTTCAAGTTCATAGGTATATAAAACAAACAGAAAGCAGTTCAGTCAAGGAGAGCGAATTCATGGAGCGAATTTCGAGTCGAGTATGACCAAAAGTGTCATAGCAACCAAAGAGCCAATCCGGAGCGAGGCTGTTGAAGGTAACGCTCCTTCCCGCCCCCATCACTGGTTTAGCAGGGAGCGGCCACTTAGCAACGCTGTCAATCAAACCTGTTGCTAATGCTAATGGAAGCAACCTTGGTCTGTTATCAGTGGACATATCTTGATTTATGGGCGAAATAGCTAAATAAAAACACAAACATTTTAAGGTCAAAATGACGAGTTTGACAGCAGCAGTTACAGAGAGTGGTGCGACAGTTTTTCAATAGAACGTGAATTGAAGCCAGAGTTGATAGAGCCAAAATTCGCCCATGTTTCTGTTTCTGTTTGGAATGTGGCGGCTAGCAGGTTAGCTATGACCATTCATATATGCAGTCTATGTTCTGGACCAATTTCTATTCCAAACCAACCAAATTTACCTAATGACAGGCCCATAAATCTATTTTTTCTGATATATGCATCAGCTTTGACAAGGGAATTGCAGGAGTACTTCAGCTGATAGAGTGTTTCCGAACATTGGTGGTTCAAATCCCGCTCTCGACATAAACATCACTGTTTGAGTGTTCAGATCCACTGCCCCAGAGGTTGGCGGTGCGATTCCTGTTCCCACAGATGAATGCTGTTGTTGTATCCTTGGGCAAGACACTTAACCCACCTCGTCCCCAGTTTCTGCGTACACTGATGTATGAATGTGTGTGAATGGTTGCTTGATGTAAAAAGTCCTTTGAGTGCCTTCAAGGTGGAAAAGCGCTATATAAAAATGTGACCGTGACCATTTACTATTGTCAAAACCCAGCAAAGAGTTAAGCTATTCTTGGGTTTCAGACAATCAGTTGTGTTCTGAGTTGAAGGACTTTGAAGGACTCCCCATTCAAAGTAAGTAATATTTTGCCGGTTGCCATAGCTTGAAACCCATAGACACCCCAAAAACAATCTAAGTGGGGTTTTAAATCTGACTTTCCTCTAGCTTGTTACTTCTTATAAATAGAAAATGCCTCCTATGACTCAAAATGCAAAAGTTCACCACAACTTTAGCTGTGTCTGAGCCATCTATTAATGACCTTTTGTTTTGTCACTATTGCAAACTTCACCTCATTTAAAATTGATGAAAAAATATTACTCCTCACTTTCCTAACACATTCGTATTCCAATTATTCACCACGATGAGTTCAGAAGCACTTCTCCCAACTTTCAGACACCACAGCGGAGTCTTGCCGTCGCGATAAAGCTAACAACAACTAGCATGCTAACAGCTTCTTGGTTTGTGGACAGTATAAATGCTCTATAATTAGATACCGAAAGTACACGAGCGCTCCTTAAAAGATACCTGGACTGGGGCAAAACAGTATTTTCTTTACTGCATGAAAAAAATCAGGTTCATTCAAATACAATGGTGCAGTTGAAGTAATCAGTAATTATAATACTAGTTGTTTCCAGTAATAATGACACAGAACTCAGTCACATTAAGCCACATTTGTTTTTTTCTTAGCTTTACCTACCAACAACACTGCTGTTTGTAAGGGGCCTATTAAAAATGTATGGAGTTCGAGGCGTCTCCACAGCTCTGCTCCCTGCTCGCGATCCCAAAGGTGAATGATGCAAAACTAATTGGTTGAATGACACACTTCTTTAAATCACTGTAACACATCGACATAAATACAGCTCATTAAACCAGGTGAGACGCAAAGACTCACCGACACAAAACAGCCGCTACGCTCTGGGAACTGGGAAAACTGCACTTCAAACATGGGGTGCATTGATACTTTTTTGCAGCTGATGTCTTCAACGCTCCCTGGGGATAAGGGGAGGTGAAGCTAACTAGGGGCACTGATCTGTCTGGTGCTTTGTTATTCAAGACTTTAATCTTTAACACAATCTAGCCTGAAAGAACTGATTTAGTTGGATCTATAACAGTTGAGCTGATGTTGTGCTGTTTAACAAGTCACTCTCTAATAACATTAAGGTCACAAGCTAGCTAGCATTAGCCAACAGTTTAGTCGTTCTCACCTAAACAGGACCATGGACGCTCGTATTGATCACAGGCTCCTGAAAATGTGTAAGTTTAAATCCATTTTGTATTTTTTTTTCTTAATCTAAATCAGTGGTTCTTAACCTTTTTGGAGGTACCGAACCCCACCGGTTTCATATGCACCTTCACCGAACCCCTCTTTATTGAATTTTTTTTTTTTTTTTCAAATTCAAGATATAGGAGAGTTTTACTGGTCACAAAATGAACCGTGCATTAACATCACTGTGTTCAAAGAGCAAAACCAATACAGTGCATGAACTCACAATAAATTACATACTTACCTTTTCACAGAGTAGCCTTTTCATCGAATTTGGCTCTCTTCACCTTGAATTCAGCAAGCGTTGTGTTCTTGTATTCCCCATCTCCATGCAGGTTATGGAAGTGTTCCTTTAATTTTGCCGGTACCAGACTAAAATTTCCTTAACTTGGCATTTCAAATCATGCAGACAGGACGCTGACTCACAACACCTTCCATTATATATGTGAATCCATGTTGTACATATTCATCTGACCACTTTCTTTTTTTGCTCGACATAGTTAGTATGGATTAAAATAATAACCCTTTAGCATCGGATGCTATCACCGCTGATAGATTTGCGGTTGCGGACTTTCAATCACCGAAACTCCGCCACCAATTATGCTTCATGTAAATTCAAACGGTATCTCAAAGCAGTGGCATCGGGCTCTTTAAATATGTTACTGTCATTACGGTAACGTGCTTACGTCGCACTCGAAGACGACCAATCAGAGCGCAGTTGTCGCCGGGATCCCCCCAGTCAATGCCGGGGCATCACTCTGGCTGTGTCTCATGCCGTGTCTCAATTCACCAAAGTGCCCCTAAATACACCGTTCGAACGGCGCATTTAAGTTGGGCGGGTACTTCGATAAGCACATCGAATGGTGCATTTGTTGAATTGGGACACGGCCGGCACCTGGAGACGCTCGCAATTCGCAAATCGCATGAGTCGGTGCTCCGCCGAACCCCTGAAACTGACTCACCGAACCCCTAGGGTTCGATCGAACCCAGGTTAAGAACCACTGATCTAAATATATATCTGGCTGGGTTTGTTAATGTGTGCATTGTGTCACCATGGTAACTGCTGAATATTCCTCCATAGACACGCATGCAGTACTCCCCAGCGTGACGTCACGGCAAAGCATCAAAAGGTTGCATGTTCTACAATTCGATGTAGAATTCATAATCTTACATGGTGGGCAACGGCCTATGTACTGTATTTTCCAAAGTATAAGTCACACCCGAGTATAAGTATAATATAAAACCTGGAAAGATGGCGCCTCATTGGTTTGTTCTTCATTTATAGACAAAATAGTGAAATCAAAAGGATGATGTAGAGCGGGTTAATATGAACACAAATGGAGTCGATGGAGCCGTATCTCGCCCATAATCACTTCGAATGTGGCGGCTAGCAAGTTAGCTATGTCCATTTATGTGTATATGCAGTCTATCGTGGTCGTACAGCTGGAAATAAAGTGTGATTTTTTTTTGCTTAGTGGCTCTTTTAAGGTTTGGTTCTCCAGATATTACTGAATCAGAAAAACAGAATGAGCTTGGGTTGCCAGATCCTGATGACTAAAACCAGTTTGCAAGTGAATTGTGATCCATGAAACTGAGATCAAAAGTAATTCAAACTCAGGGAGTAAGATTACCGCATTTGCCAGAGTATAAGTCGCACTGGAGTATAAGTCGCACCAGCCAAAAAATGCATAATAATGAAGAAAATTTTCACATATAAATCGCATCTGAGTATAAGTTGCACCCCCGGCCAAACTATGAAAAAAAAGTGTGACATATAGTCCAGAAAATATGGTAACTCTATTGGACATTTGCAGAGGTTATTTTGAAAGAAATAACCAAAATATGTTGGTTAAAGCGCCACTGTGTAATATTTCATCCATGAAATTGACTTAAAGAAAAGCAAACTAAATATAACAACACTATTCTAAGTACATCGACAGGAGGAAGGAGGATTACTCTCGTCTATGTGAGATAAAAGATAATTTTTTGTGAATAACCAAATATTCTCCTTTGCATGCGAATTATAAACTGCCTTAACAAACTAATTTCTTCACTGTCACATTCGATTAATAAAAGTCTTGTGGCAGCTGTTACAATTCAGTACATGTGCATCATTCGTCTTATTAAATAATGGTTTTAAATATAAAACTTGACAAACGTACATGCATGAACTATCTTCGGAGAGAACATCGTGAACATTACTGAGCGACACGTTTTTGCTGATGAAAGTGTTGTTTTGTAGAGACGCAGTAAACAGCTGAGCAGGCAGGAGGCGCTCACATGAGAAATAAGTCCGACGCACAGTGACCGCAGGCGGAGAAAGAGCTGCGGTCATCACATAGCGCAGATGAGACGCGACCAACAGCGCACAAACTAACACAGCAGATTCAAAAGTCTTACATTCACACTGTCGGGATCTGAATCTTTTGGATCGTTTCAAAGAGCCGTTCGAGACTGACTCTTTTACTATTTATATATAAGAAAATGGACAAAAATGGCTCTCACTCGCGTCGCCTGCTCTGCTTTTGTGCTGATTCTTGTGTTGGTTCAGTGTTAATCGGTATAAAAATGCAGATATATTAGAAAGAAAAAGATTTGGCTCTTTTGAAATACGAGAACCGGGTCGAAGCGTTCAAAAGAGCCGACTCGTTCATCTCTTCAACATCACATCGCTGTAACATGTCCAGGATTTGGTAGCATCTTTCAATTTACAATACTGTAAAATGATAACTGTGAAATAATAAAAGTTTAACAGCACTGGAATGTCCTGGTCTGCAGCACTGTGCTAGTTTAGCCTTATACTTGTTGAGTTATTAGTTATCAAATGTGTGAGAATACTTAGAAAAAACACTCTACTGATGAGTTTGATGCTTAAACAAGAAAAATCCACCGAAAAAAAAGAAATAAAGCAAGAAAAATCCAACTAAATCCAGGCACATGAGGGGTATTGTTGTACTGAAGTGAAGGGCAAGCTAGCATTAGTTAGCATAGCTCTTTTCACCATTTGAAAAAACTTGGGTCCTGCACTCATTTGTTGTATTTGCATATTTTAAAACAGTAGAATAGCAACTTGTATTGAGATAGAATATTGTGCCAAGTGGGGAATTGTAATTGTAATTTTTATTTTGTGTGGTTTGTGCGTGTTGCTAGTCTAAAGTAGCTCTGGGACATTTTGTAGGTGGTATATTGTTCATGGACTTTTGGTCAAACTCACATTTAACCAAAATTCACCCACGAGGAGTGTTGTTACTTTACTCTACCAGTGATAAGCCTCAACACCTTGAAAAGTGTAGATTTAACTAAATCTGGTGTGGAGCCTGTATGACATTGTGAGAGTGACACAGTATAAGAGCTGAATTGAGACTCTTGAAGCTTCCAAAAGGGTCTCACTGTCTTTGGCTCAGGGTCTGCTTAAGTGAAGGAGGAGCTACACACCACAGCCACTGGATTAAAGTGAACACAGACTCAGGCATGAAGCAGATATAGAAATAAAGTCATTTCTCACCAAATGCTGACTTGATCGTGTGAAAAAAATCAATGTATTTACAGTGATGACATGCTTGGTAAAACAGAGCTAGTGCACATTAGCAACAGCTGTTTCCTGTTTATCAATCCACGACACTCAGATGTTGAAGATAGAAAATATTATATTTCCAGTTCATGGTGCATCTAACAGCGAAACCCAATAAACCAGAGATACCCAAACTTTTTTTTTATCGAGGGCCACAGGCAGTGCGGTGCTTTATACACAGCTCTGACAGAGCCGCTGTTTGTTAATAAGGCTTGAAACACATTCATTTTAGGTCTGTGTCGCACTGCAATGTGACGTTTGAGGTTATAGTGGTAGAAATTGTTTATTTTGCTGTTAAAAATGCTGCTTATGATCAATTGGGCCAGTTCAGCAGGAGGCCTGAGGGCCAATAAAAACTGGTCTGAGGGCTGCATTTGGCCCCCGGACCATAGTTTGGACACCCCTGCAATAAACCCAATGAACCCTGCATTTGGTTTTGCTGGACTTGGTTAGGACTGGCTGGAGGATTTTACCTATAGTTTGTGTTTTGGGTTGAGAAAATAGGGCAAATTTAGTTTTTTCCGACAAGATTTGCGATTGGGATTAGATTTGTGATTTCAATTCAATTCAATTCAATTTATTTTTGTAGAGCCCAAAATCACGACAGCAGTCGCCTCTTAGGGCTGAACATGAGAGTTGATTAACCAACAGAATTAGAAAATCAACAGTGAAACAGAAACAGACAAGCAAATTAGAAACAGACAAGCAAATTGTTCCAGAACATCCCCTGTCCTTAGACCCTCCTTCTCGGCAAGGAAAAACTCCAAAAACCCATTGGGAAAAAGGAGAAACCTCGAGGAGAACCACAGTGAAGGAGAGAGATCCACTCCCATGGACGGACAGGCTATAGATGTGTCCAGGACTAAGGCGCATCCAGTTCAAGTCTGTAGGGCCAGAGTCCATTCGGGCAAGGCGATCTAGAGTTCGGCCATCACTGGACGATCAGGAGGCGATCTAGGGTCCAGCCATCACCGGACGGTCAGGAGGGCATCTAGGGTCCAGCCATCACCAGACGGTCAGGAGGGCATCTAGGGTCCAGCCATCACCAACGATCAGGAGGCGGTCAGCGGCCAGGCATCTGAAACAATTACACTCCCCAGAGGGGAGTGGACAGCGGACAACATGTGAATAGCAATGAACAGACTGAATAGTAAATGAAGTTGATAGGGATAACAGGAGGAAAAAGAGGATAGTGCTCAGGTTACCATACTTCCCCCAGCATGGCTATCCCTAGGCAGCCTAACTAAAACTACAGGGTTTATTTCTGGTCCTAGCTAGCCTGACCATAAGCTATTTCAAAGAGATACGTTTTAAGCCTGGTCTTAAATGTAGAGACTGTGGGGGCCTCTTTAACATAGAAAGGAAGCTGATTCCATAGCACAGGAGCTTGGTAAGTGAAAGCTCTCCCTCCTACTGTGGTTTTAGTCACTCTAGGAACCACCAATAGTCCAGCATTTTGGGAGCGGAGTGCTCTGTTTGGGTGGTATGGTACTATAGCATCTTGCAGATACAACGGGGCCATGCCCTTTATGGCTTTATATGTCAGGAGGAGAACTTTGAATTTAATTCTGAACTCGACAGGAAGCCAGTGAAGGGACTCCAGCACTGGGGTGATGTGCTCTCTTCTCTTAGTTCCTGTTAAGAGCCTGGCTGCTGCATTTTGAACTAGCTGAAAGCTTTTTATAGAGCTTTTAGGGCAAGCGACTAGTAAGGAGTTACAGTAATCTAGCCTTGATGTAACAAATGCATGGATAAGTTTTTCAGCGTCGCTTTTAGACAAGATTTTTCTGATTTTGGCAATATTACGCAGGTGAAAGAAAGCTGTTCTACAGGATTGGTTTATATGTGGTTTGAACGAGAGCTCTTGGTCAAACAAGACTCCAAGGTTCCTTACAGTAGAACTGGAGGCAATACTGACACTGTCCAAAGTGACTTTCTGGTCAAACAGAGAGTCTCGCAAGCTTTTGGGGCCTAGAGTAATGACCTCTGTTTTTTCTGGGTTAAGAAGCAGATAATTAAGTGTCATCCAGGTTTTTATGTCCTTCACACAGGCACTAAGTCTTTCCACTCGATCAGACTGATCTGGTTTCATTGACAAGTACAGCTGTGTGTCATCAGCATAGCAGTGGAAGTTAATGCCATGTTTTCTGATGATATTACCTAACGGCAACATATAGAGTGTGAACAGGATTGGACCCAGTACAGAACCCTGTGGCACACCATAGGCTACTTTAGAACATGGAGAGGAGCTCTGATTTACATTAACAAACTGGTACCTATCAGACAGGTAGGATTTAAACCAGCTGAGGGCTGCCCCTCGGACACCTATGTCACATTCTAATCTCTGTAGTAGAATATTGTGGTCGATGTGTGTCAAACGCTGCACTGAGGTCCAACAGAACCAGGACTGAGACTAGTCCATTGTCAGCAGCTAATAACAAGTCATTTGTGACTTTAAGTAGTGCAGTTTCTGTGCTGTGGTGAGGTCTGAAACCTGATTGAAAAGTTTCAAATAGATTATTAGCCTGTAGGTGGCGATAAAGCTGCTTAACTACAATTTTTTTCAAGGATTTTTGAGACAAAGGGGAGATTAGAGATGGGCCTATAGTTGGCTAAAATATCAGGTTCAAGATTAGGTTTTTTCAGAAGCGGTTTAATCACTGCATATTTGAAGGACTGGGGGACATAGCCATTTTCTAATGAGGTATTTATTATATTAAGGACAGGATCTATAATTAGAGGGAGGATTTCTTTGAGGAGTCTGGTTGGTATAGGGTCTAAGATACAAGTTGATGTTTTTGAGGACATAAAGGCTGAAGTTATCTCTGCTTGGTCAACAGCAGTAAAACCTGTCTAATGTCACTGGTGGATTTATGTGGGACATTAGTTTTACAGCCTGGGCTTGCTCAATACTGACTGTAGGAGTCATTTTGTTCAATTTATCTCTAATTTCTGTGATTTTGTTGTTAAAGAAATTAAGAAAGTCATTGCAGTAAGAGTAGCAGGGATTGAGGGTTCAACTGCGCTGTGGCAGTTTGTCAGCCTGGCTACAGTGCTGAACAGAAACCTGCTGCTGTTTTTGTTTACTTCAATTAAATTTGAAAAATATCTGGTTTGGGACTTCCGCAGAGCCTTCTTATAAGCCAAAAGGCAGATTTTCCATGCCTTTAGTGATTGCTCAGAGCGGGAGTAGCGCCATGACCTCTCTAATTTTCTGACCTTTTGTTTGAGTGAGCGCAGTTCTTCATTGTACCAGGGGGCAGGAGGTCTGGGCCTAACATCCTTCTGTTTTAGGGGAGCTACAGTATCAAGAGCAGTTTTCAGGGCGTACATAGATCTGTCAGCAAACTGGTCATACATAGATGGGCTAAAGCTGTTTTCAGAGTCAAATGACATGGTCCTAAATACTGGCTCTATTGTTTCTTTGAATGTTACAATGCATTTTTCAGATATTGTTCTTTTCATTATAGTTTTATTCTGTGGGACAGGATAATCTTTAAGGATAAACTGAAAGGTTATTAGAAAGTGGTCTGATAATATGGGGTTTTGAGGGAGGACATTAAGGTCACTGATCTCTACACCATATGTTAGAACAAGATCAGGGTGTGTGTTTTGTGACTGTGGGTTGGTTTATTCACATTCTGGGTAAAGCCGATCCCATCGAGCAGAGCACTGAAGGCATTACCAAGATAGTCACTGCTATTGTCAACGTGTATGTTAAAATCTCCAACTATTACTATCCTTTCCCAGGCTAACACTAGACTAGATATAAAATCAGAGAACTCAATCAAGAACTCTGAATAGGGACCTGGAGGTCGATAGATTATTATGAATAAAACAGCCTTTTGGTTTCTCCAGCTTGGGCAGGTGATTGACAGTAAAAGGCTTTCAAACGAGCTAAATGTATAGTTAGTTTTAGGACTAAGTAGTAAACTGCAGTGTGAAATGACTGCCACACCACCACACCTCGGCCTGTGGTCCTGGAGCTCTGAAATTTAAGTGACTGGGTGGAGTAGACTCATTTAGTCTAACATAGTCATCTTTTAGGAGCCATGTTTCAGTTAGAGCCAATAGATCTAGGTTATGGTCACGAATTAATTCATTTACCAGAAGAGATTTGGAGGAAAGGGACCTAATGTTTAGCAGTCCACATTTTACATGCTTATCAAATTGTCTGTTAATGGCACCAGTCGTTATTTTTATTAATTTTGTGGTCTGACACCTGAAATAGTGTTTTTTATCAAGTGGCTTATTGTTCTTTTTAGAAGGAGGGACACGCACAGTCTCTATCTGCTCTGAGTCTGAACACTTGATTTGTGACAGTGCGGGCGAGAGCTCAGCGACGGTAACAGATTTATGTTTTAATAATCAGATTCTGTTCAAAGTTCTAATTTGAAAATGCGACCAGGAAAATTGCCAAAAAAAAAACTGAAACATGAACTGAAAAACGTTTACGAGAATCAGTATTTGCTCATCGGACACATCGGAACCAAACCTAGAACGATCTCATATACGAAAGAAACTTACATTATATCTGTCCCTTTCAAACGTAGCATATATATATTTCTATTTCCTGTCAGCTTTTCTTTTTCCTCTTGTTTACCTTTTCTGACAGTGACTCCAGAGGTGAGCAGAGTTAATGATGCTAGTGTCTCCTCTGCCGCCCCATAACGAGCACTGATCCTCCTGCTCCTACCAACATGCCCAACGAAAGCAACTGTGCGAGCGCTTTAGCTGGTAATTACACCCTCTGGATATTTCACCTCCCCACCCACCCACGCTCACCTCCACCCTATCCCCGGCAGGACCCCCAAAGTCGCACAGCCTGACGAGAAAAGGACTTGAACCAATTAGAAGCAGGGATACTGTATCAAAACATTACTAACATCATTATATTTAAGATTTTAAGTGCGTAAATTGACCTTGTTGGACATGGGCAGCAGATATGACGTGTGTAGAGGTAATTATATTGCGGTTACCTAGAAACATAGTGTAAAAAAGGGCCAAAAATGGTCTAAATTAACACATTAGTTATGACGAGACACATACGACGCCTTTTCGTCAAGTTTTTTTTGTTTTTTTTTCTATAAACTGCCACTAAGCATTAAGCATTTGACCCATCCCAAGAAAAGGACAATATGAAGTAGGGATACCGTGTCCTCAGACTGTCCCCCCCTTAGACCAGTCGTCCAGGGCCAGTGTCCAGTGAGGGAGGCATCTGGAAGAAGACGACTCCAGTTCAGAAGGAAAGGAGAGCTGTTCTTATAAAAGGACCAAACTATATCTACACCAGGAATACTCTTGAACCATGGCTCTGTTTTGGACACTGCGGTATTCATTCACCCCCCCCTGACTCCTCCCTTCCCTCGCCTGGCTGGATGACCCGGCGCCTGGCTGAGGTGGCTCCCGTCCTGCCGTGGATGGGCCCCTCTCTGTCCCTTATAGATGCACATTAGTCCTGGACACATCTGCAGCCTGTCCGTCCATGGCAGTGGATCTCTCCTTCACTGTGGTTCTCCTCGAGGTTTATTTTTTTCCCGCTGTGTTTTTTTGAGTTTTTCCTTGCCGAGAAGGAGGATCTAAGGACAGGGGATGTTCTGGGACAGTTCTCCATTTGCTTGTTTTCTGTTGATTGATTTTGGTTGTCTGTTTCTGTTTCATTGTTGGTTTTCTAACTTTCTGTTGGTTCAATCAATTGACTCAGCGATGTTAAGACAATATTATTAAGGTTAAAGACGGGATATTTGACTTCTGTGGGGTCATAACTGTGAACACATGAACATCACCGTGTTATCTTTTATTGTTTTAAAAATGTTATAGTGACTGAAAACAATTTACGATGGTGTTTTACGAGCTTCACTTTCGTTTTTGATGCGTTCCTCCTCCCTTTGCTCTCTGTCGCTCTTTCTTCACTTCCCCTTCAGACCGCCATCACGACATGCATTCCACTAATGAAAGTCCAGCACATTGCATCAGGTTTGTGAAGTTGTAGTGTATTTTTTTTGTATGCTGCTCTTGTATATCGATGAAAAAATGGCCATGTGGGAGCTTTGTACAAGGGCCGTGGGGGTGGGCACTGCTAATCATAAGGAGGGTTTGAATAGATCCCGAGAGCTTGCTAGAATACTTAGACATACATGGATAACATAAATCTTTTCTTTTCATGCATGTTTTTGATGAGGGAACGATGTTATAATATGGTAAAAAGCTTCAAAAGGTCGATTTTGCCTAATACCCCTTCTGCATTTGACCCATCCTGAGAAGAGGACTTGAACCAGCTGTAAGAAGGGACACTGTATCATTAGAGACCGCCCTTCGCTCAGTCAAGCGGGGCCGGTGTGCAGTGAATCGCTGAGAGAGACGCCTCCAGTTCACATGGACAGGAGCCATTTCCTGCTTCAAACTGGATAACAAGGAGTTGGTAATGAGGAAGTCTTTAAATTCGACTCCGCTGCAGTTTGGATTGGACGAATTGAATGAAACGCATTGAGTCAGGAGGCCTGTTTTGGCTGTTTTGGCTGCTTTGAAACCCAGTCTAAGGACACGTGTCTTTGAAGAGTCGTAATCCTCCGTGCAGGTGAAATAATTGGATCGATATGTCAGAATTTATTTTTTTTTGCATGGAAAGTTTCTGTGTGATGTTATAATCCAGACAAAAGGGCTGGCAGTGTCCTAGTGATGGACCCAAGCAGATAAAGGGAGGGCATCTGATTTAACACTGAAATTAAAGTCAGATACTTGCTTCTCTACATGTACATGCTCTTTCCTGGAAGTATATCTATCTTTGACAGATCTGTGGAGTGATAAGTCTGTTTAAAGTAAGAATTGATGGTTTTCAGTCACCTTTAGCAACAAAACAAAAAAAAAGTTCAAAAATATGATATATTTAAAGCAATATTGTGGTACATTCTAAGCAAACTACTCGCATCTCCCTGGAGACAAGCAGGTGATGTACTAATGAAATATGAACCTTTTCTTAGACACCAAAGTTTAAGAAAAAGTGAATTATAAGTTACAAAATATTCTAATTACCTTTGCTGGGGGTGTACACAGGGGCGGTGCCAGGGGGGGCATGAGGGGCACTAGCCTCCCCTCGAATGGTCAGTGCACCCCCATAGAGGGAGGCGGCTGCAGGTGAGCCACGGGATTGTTCAGGTGAGGAAACAGTCGTCCAATCATCAACGAGAGCTCGCACAGCCAGGATTCATGGGGAAAAGGGACAGATTCAAGGACACACACAAAACATAATAGACAAATACTAACTAAGAGCTGTAACAAACTCCATATTAACTTTTATAAATCACTACAGGGGCTAACTACATTTAAACTTATGCTCCATTGTTAAAAGGCTCAAAATGTTGCGTGAGAACCCACACCCACACCCACACCCGCACCCACACCCACACCCACACCCACACCCACCGCCTCCACTGCTTCTGCCGCTGCCTCCGGCTTTACAATTAAATGTGCGATTGGATACAAGATACGGAACTTGTTTTTAGTACAAAGAGAGCTGTAATAAAACTGTAACTGTTTGCAAATCCTCCTTCTGGTGAGGAATGCTGTAGTCAGTTTAGGATTTAAAGGAAAGTCTTGTAGAGCTGAAGAGTGTCTGCAGCAGAGTGCAGCTCAGAGCCTGTGTCTGCCAAACACTGGGTTATTACAGAGAGCGGAGAGGGCAGGAGAGGAGAGGCCTGCTCAGAATGCACAAAATGCAACACACTTTTGTCTAACAGATGTAGTACAGCAGGAATACGCAGCTTTATCGGTGTATTTCAGGGTACTTCACTGTGTCAAACAGTTACACGCGGCTACTCGAGTATGAAGAGTCAGTCTCCTCATTTTGATTTATAATTGTATGTTAGTCTTATAATGCGCTTTTTAAAAAAAAATAAATAAATTTATCGAGGGCCACATCTCAAAACATATTAGAAGCTGTGGGCCACAGACCGGTGATCAATACAGTGCGGTGCTTTATACACAGCTTTGACAGAGCCGCTGTGTATTAATAAGGCTTAAAACACATTCATTTTAGGTCTGTATCACACTGTGATGTGATGTTTGAGGATATAGTGGTAGAAATAGTTTAATTTGCTGTTAAAAGTACTGCTTATGATAAACTGGGCCGGTTCAGCAGGAGGCCTGAGGGCCAATAAAAACTGGTCTGAGGGTCACATTTGGCCCCGGAGCCGTAGTTTGGACACCCCTGATTTAAACCTTCATTCATTTTGTTAACCTTTTGGTCCTTTTATAAGTTTTGTAATGAGTATTTTTGTTCATTTGTTCTTGTATTTTATTTCTGTGGCTGTTTGGAGACTGAAAATGGGCTTCTCCATGCGCTAGTGACGTTTTTGAATGGTTCCTTAACATGAGGAACCGGATCAAGAACTGAATCATTTCTTACTAAATCTGATGCATTGTTACCATAGACTATATATGATTTTTACATGATCAAGACAAGAATCAGCACAGGAGCAGAGCAGGTGACGCCAGTGAGAGATTTGTGCACAAAAACATATCTGGCATCATAATCACAGTTATTATTATTTTGTAGTGTGACGTTTTCTTCATAATTTGAAAGAGTAAACACTCCCACTCTCATGTTGAACCATTTTAAACACATCTGAGCCTCGGTCGCGTCTCTCTGTGATTAGTTTGTGGATAAAATGAGGTGTCGCATTTTCTTCTGTCATATAAATAAATATAAAAAGAGCCAGTCTTTTGAACAGCTCTTTTATGGGATCCAAAAGATTCGGATCCCATAAAAGAGCCCAAAGAGCCTTTTTGTTCTGTTCTGCCTCGGGTCCACTTTTCTGTTTTTTTACTTTTCATTATTTTAGGGCATGGGAGCTTTTTTGTTTATTTTAAAAGAATGAACATCAAGCAAAACCAAGAAGAAAATATCTAAATAAAAGAAATTGAAAAGTAAAAAAAAAAAGCTGCACCATGCAACTTTTCTGGCTGTACATCACCAGTTTTCTTTGGATGTTGTATCTTCAGTAGATACAAATAAATACAGGGTGGCCACTTATTATAAAACCACTTATTATTCCTTTAATGCTGACATGTCAAACTCAGGCCCGTGGTCCAAATTTGGCCCTCGATATAATTATATTTGGTCCGTGAGATCATATTAAATACGTATTAGAACTGGCCTGCCGGGTGCCCCCAGTGTAGTGCTAATACTACGAATCCCAGAATGCTTTGCAAATACGTTGGCGCCAGCCTCTACCACTTCTCATCTGTTGCCTGTCGCCTCACTCAAATTTAAATCCACCCCTTCGGAAAAACATGCAGATATTGTTAAAATTTTTCAATAAATATTTAGTTTGGCCCGTGACTTAGTCCCAGTGTTTCATTTTTGGCCATCTGTGAATTTGAGTTTGATGCCCCTGTTTTAACGCCATTTACGCTTGGGGCATCTCTGGTATTAAAATGTCGACGGTAACACGCTGGGTTTCTGAATTTGACCCATGTGACTCAAAGTACCACTGTACAATGAGGGTTCGCTCCTCGGTGCTGCATTTGCTCATATTAATGTCGGAAGAGTAGTTTTAAATGCTCTGAAAAAATAAAATAAAAATATTTAGAAACAAAAGAGTTATGACTTTTCTTCAACTGTCAGTGACTTTTGGGCCACCCTGTACATAAATGCATAGTCATATGTAACGCTTGATGAAAACACTCAGGTACAACTCACATGGTCCAAGTTAGTATAATATAACTTTCTGATCTGACTGGTCTCCATGGAGAAAGGCTGTAGTGTGGAACATTCCAGGCAAAGTAAAAACCAGCTCCAGGGAAATCTTGTAGCTCTTGCCCCGTGCAGGAGAATGACATCATCACGTTCTAGGATCTGAAAAGAAAACTCACAAAAGAGTTCTGATCTGTTCTTTTAGCAGCCTCACCGTGAGCCCCACATGCTCAGATTGCACTTACATAAGTCCTGACTCCTCCCTCTGAGTCTGATCCGGTGGTAAACTCAGGGCGTGTCTGTGTTATTCTCATGTGTCACCTGAAAACTCCAGAGACGCCATCTTGTCTAAATGAAAGAGCATGAGACGGGTTAGTCTGTTCATGTCTTTAAACACAGTTCACATCATTATTTAAGATTGGACCAAATATGTTGCTTTGTCTTTTCTAGTTTTCTCATTTTGGTGAAGTTTATAATTCTCTCTTTCTTACTTCCTCTCTCTATCCCTCCTGTCTCTTTTCCTCTCCCTCTCTATCCATCATGTCTCTTTTCCTCTCTCTCTCTGTTCCTCCTGTTTCTTTTCCTCTCTCTATTCCTCATGTCTCTTTTCCTCTTCCTCTCTATCCCTCCTGTTTCTTTACCTCTCTCTCTTTCTCTGTCCCTCCTGTCTCTTTTTCTCTCTCTATCCCTCCTCTCTTTTCTTCTCCCTCTCTATCCCCCCTGTCTCTTTTCCTCTCTCTCTCTCTGTCCCTCCTGTTTCTTTCCCTCTCTCCATCTGTACTATCTCTTTTCCTCTACCTCTGTATGCCTCCTCTCCCTTTTCCTTTTCATCTCTATCACTCCTGTTTCTTTACCTCTCTCTCCGTCTCTCTCTGTCCCTCCCATTTCTTTTCCTCTCTCTATCGCTCATGTCTCTTTTCCTCTTCCTCTCTATTCCTCCTGTTTCTTTACCGCTCTCTTTCTTTCTCTATTCCTCCTGTCTCTTTTTCTCTCTCTATCCCTCCTCTCTCTATCCCTCCTGTCTCTCTTTCTCTCTCTATCCCTACTCTCTCTTTTCCTCTCCCTCTCTAGCCCTCCTGTCTCTCTCTCTCTCACCATCCTCCCGCTCTCTTTCCTCTGTCTTACTTTCTCTCTATCCTGTTCTTTCCTGTCCTCTGTTTCTTTCTTACTTCCTCTTACTATCCCTCCTCTCTCTTTCCTCTTTCTCCTCTCTCTCTCTACCCTCCCTCTCTCTTCTTTCTCTTCCTCTCTCTATCCTCCCACATCTATCATTATATTTAAGATTTTTGACCAAAAATCTTGCTTGTTCATCATTTTAAATCAAGTTTATAATTTTACTTCCTGCTTGGAAACGAAGCAGGAAGTAAAGAGATAATTCTATAGGTGTTACCTAGCAACCATAATGTAAAAACACTTTGTTAAATGAATGTTCAAACCATCAGAAACATGTCTTCCTCGTGCATTTTGGATGGAGAACAGCTGAGGACATGAGGAGAGGGATTCTGTGTTTTCTGACATTTGGTTTTCAACATTTCTTTACAAACGAACACTTAAAAACAGCGACGAATAATCACGATTCCACCAAACCAGGTCATAAAGAGAAAAATACATTCCTCTGTCCAGTTCCTTTTAAACGGCAGAATCGGGGTGAGCCCAGACCTGCCCCCGTCCCGTCATGTGTGGAGACGTGGGATTAGAAAAGTGCCAAGGTCAATAGAGACGAGCCTGGGGGAAGAGGACAAAATGGCCGCCTGACTTCTCTGTCTGAGGCGGGGAGTGAATCACCTCCACAGACCCGACTCAGCTCTGACAATTTCTCCAAGCGCCGAGGTGCAAAAAGGACCTGAAACCTGTTTTACTCCACCTGCTCTCTCTCTCTTTCTCCCTCTTTTCCTCTCTCTCCCTGTTTGTATCCATCCTCTCTCTCTCCATCTCTCTTTCTTCTGTCTTACTTTCTCTCTCTATCCCTCTTTTCTCTTTACCTCTCTCTATCGCTTACTATCCTCTCTCTCCATCTCTTTTTCCTCTGTCTTACTCTCTCTCTTAACCCCCTCCTCTCTTTTCCCCTCTCACTTCTTCTCACAATCCTCCCGCTCTCTTTCATTTATGTCTTACTTTCTCTCTCTCTATCCCCTCTTTCTTTCTTACTTCTTCTCACTTTCCTCCCACTCTCTTTCCTCTCTGTCTTACTCTCTCTGTGTCTCACTGTCTCTCTGTCCCTTTACTTTGCTCCCCCTCTTTGCCTTCTCTCTCTCCTCTTTATCTCTAGCTATCTCTTTCTTTACATCTTTCCTTTATCCTCTCTTTTCTGGTCCTCGCTCTTTTCATCATATTCTGTTCTTTCTCTTTTTTACCCTCTTTCACTCTCTCTTTTAGTCCTTGCTCTTTTCATCATATTCTGTTCTCTCTCTTTTTTTGCCCCCTCTTTCACTCTCTTTTGGTCTATACATCTCCTCTCTCTCTTCTCTACCCCTCTTTCACTCTCTCTTTTCATCACACATCTCTTCTCTACCCTTCTTTCTCTCTTTTCATCACACATATCTTCTCTCCCCCTCTTTCTCTCTTTTCATCACGCATCTCTTCTCTCTCTTCTCTCCCCCTCTTTCTCTTTTATTCACACATCTCTTCTCTCCCCCTCTTTCTCTCTTTTCATCACACACCTCTTCTCTCCCCCTCTTTCTCTCTTTTCATCACACATCTCTTCTCTACCCTTCTTTCTCTCTTTTCATCACACATCTCTTCTCTCTTTTCCCTCCCCCTCTTTCTCTCTCTTTTTTTTATCACACATCTCTTCTCTCTCTTCTCTCCCCCTCTTTCTCTCTCTTTTTATCACACATCTCTTCTCTACCCCTCTTTCTCTCTCTCTTTTTTATCACACATCTCTTCTCTCTCTTCTCTCCCCCTCTTTCTCTCTCTCTTTTTATCACACACATCTCTTCTCTCCCCCTCTTCTCTCTCTCTTTTTTATCACACATCTCTCTCTCTCTCCCCCTCTTTCTCTCTCTCTTTTCATCACACATCTCTTCTCTCCCCCTCTTTCTCTCTTTTCATCACACATCTCTTCTCTCTCTCTCCCCCCCCTCTTTCTCTCTCTCTCTCTCTCTTTCTCCCCCTCTCTCTCTTCTCTCCCCTCTTTCTCTCTCTCCCGCTCCGTCTCTCGTCGGCGGTGGCGACGTGGCTCGGGCCCGTCTCCATGGTAACCTCACGCAGTACTTGACTTGAGCGGGGCAGGTTGTCGGACACATTCAGGCCTGTGGACGATGGGACAGAGGAGAGACCTGCTCCTCTTTAAGATTCTGCCTGATTCACATGGACATGGACCCGGCCCCTGGAGCATTATGGGACGTTTATGAGGCAGTGCAGCACAAACCGAGCTCGTCCCATGAGGGAACGAAGTACAAATATGTCAGTACTTCAGGTTTAATGTGGATACGTTTTACTTCAAGTATTTGTACTGCAGTCTGAAGAACGATGGTTTCTTTTTAACATGTTTTATCAAAATCACTACATTCAAATGAAGCTTTATAAGATCAAAATCTGCGGGAAATACTTTTACTTTTTACTCTTTAACCTCCTAGGACCTGGCATCCACATTTTGGGTTGTCTAGGCCACTATACATTTTTTTTTTCTCCACAAGGTCCTGGTGTCCACATATGAGGACATTATACTGCCTCCTAGTGGTGACAGAAGAGTATAACACATTATATTTAGATTCCAGATGGACTTTGTTAAAGGCACAATTGTTGTTTCTCATTTTGTTTTCACTCAGGAATTTTTTTTTTGATGTTTCAGGCATTTAATAGTTTTTGGAAATCATTAATCAGATGTGGTTTTATTGTGTTCGATCAAAATGATTAAAACATGGAGCGAATGTCCTCGTATGTGCAATCAGACCAAATAACAATGAGAATACTTTTACTATAATAACAAAACTGACTGCTTCTCTCACCACCGCATGTACCTTGCTAGTAGAGATATTCTTTGTCAGTATTTTTCCCCTATAAAACATTATATTAAAGCATTTTTTTTCCTCTGTATCTGAGTAAAATGTGTCCAGTATAAGCAGCTCTTCAGGTCAAAATAAGTCCGCTATGCACCGTCTGCATCTTATTAGAAAACACTTTATTTTCTAGTAATCAGGAAGTGTGCATTAGCATCCTACTTGTTAGTAACAGTGTGACAGGAAAACTTCAGTCTTTTCTCTGAGAGCTACAAAAAGTGCTTATAAACTCATCATGGTGAATAATTAGGATGTTCCGAATGCATAATAAGTAATAGTGATTATTTTGAACCAATGCAAAAAAAAATTTAAAAAAATTATTAATAAATTAATTAATTAAATACATAAATGAAACTAGCCAATTGTGTTTTTCATGTTTTTAAATCAACTACAGTGCATTTATTTATTTTTATTTATTTTTTTGCAAGCGTTCATACTAACAACATGGACTGCATATTTACAAGAGAGAAAAACACGTAAGTTAGGGAAATATGAGATGTGAAATAAATGTTTGACGAAAAGGGACAGATGCGACAGAGAAGTATAAGTTCAACATAATATGGGCGTGTAACAAACAGCCATATGTCGCCTAGTTAACAGCACCTTTCACTTTATGCACTTTAAACTGCACATACACTTTAAGAGCACAGCACTTTTAACAATACTGGCACTTAAAAAAAAACAGTTTGCACAAAATTACTGGAAAAAAATGTATGTTTATTATTGAGAATGTTTTTAAGTGTTTCTGTGCTGTGTAATATCTAGTGTTTTTAGTAGAATAGTGTTTTAAAAAATGTTGAACTTATCTCCTGTATCTTGTGTCCAGGCGTCAAAGAGGTCCCTGCGGAAACGAGCTCCCTCTAAAAAGGTTCCGGGGCAGGACCAAGACGCGAAATGTGTGGGGGAGACATGGTTTAGGGATTTTAACTATCTTTGGTGTTGGTTTTAGGGTTTATTTGTGCATATATTCATAAAGTTTATGTGGTTTGTTTGGTTTTTATGAAGGTTAGAGTTTAAAGAGCTAATGTTATCTTTTCTTAAACACCCCTAGTATTTAACAGCAGTTGAACCTAACCATTAAAATAGTATAAAAGGCGCCTAAAGAATAGTGATGGTGAAACCGAAACCTCATGAAACATTGAACCACTTTGAGACAACTGCACTGAAAATGACTCACTGCTTCGAACCATTTGACACAGTCAGAAGAGCGACATCTGCTGGATTTGTCTGTGTAATGCATTTGTGTGGATGTGAAGCTTTTGTGAACCTGGTTCCTTCCTCTCACCCCCACTCCCCTTTTCTGTGACTTTTATCTGGATGAATGTTATCACTTCCATTTTATTTTTATTTTCTTATAATTTATTCTTCTGTTTATTATGAAATTGTGTTTAAATTAAGTTGCTTTTCCCACTTTGGCGAACTCACGTTTTTAAATGTGCTATACCAATAAAATGGCTACTTTCTAATAAAAAATAAAAACTGTACTTTTCAAACTGGTGTCTTTGTGTCCTGTACTTATATGTATTAGTTGTGTTGCTGCTGTTTGTCGGCTCTCGAGCACAAATCAAACACTTGACTTTATTCGGCCTTATTAAGTCAAAGTGTCCCATGAATATGACCGAGCTCTTTTTGGTGGCAGTAGCTGTCCCTCCATGTCTCTTCTTACTGTCTCACTCACTCTCTCTTTCAACCACTCAAACTCACTCTCAAGACTCACCGACCACTTCCCTAAAACTATGACTCTGTGTATTCCAGGCCTAGGTGTCTGCTGATGTGACTCTGTGTATGTGGTGGAGTGCATCTTGTGTTATGTAATGTCACCAAGTGTATATAGATGTATCTGTACTAGATGTGATCTGTTCTTACCTGTTGTATCGTACCTGCTTTAATATAAACTTTCCCTTATTGAATAACTAGTACAGTGTCAACAAAATCTCCTCCTCTCAAAACTCACACTTCTTGGGGGGATTCAGACTCTTATACACAATTAAAAGCCACTCCCATCAAAATTCCAGCGAAGCAGCTTGAAACCACAGCTCGACACGTGACTCTGACACTTCTGACGTAACGAGGCCTCGGTTTGACTGGTCATGTGATTTTTGGCGTGGTGAAGCGCGTATCGAAACAATGCTCGGCAACACTTCCGCTTCATAGGGTCAGTACAGTGTCGAGCTGAGAGTCTCGAGCGGAACATCTCTACTAAAGAATCATTCTCTGTTCTGCTGCTGGAGGAGACTCTGCTCCTCTAACCTCCCTTTGCACATCGCACTTTGCACTTTAATGATTGAAGAAAAGAAATAAAAAATCGTGGCCCACACCCATGCTGCTGTCTTCTGTCCACATGCTACCGCTAACAGTCAGCCTACGTTACAGGGCGACGGGAGCAGAGTGTTTGTCCACTGAGCAGAAGGTTGGGGGTTCGAATCCCACTCTCGACGTAAATATCATTGATTGAGGAGAGAGGTCCACTGACCCACAGGTTGGTGGCACGAGTCCAGCTCCCACAGATGAATGCTGTTGTTGTGTCCTCAGGCAAGACACTTCCTCCCCGCTGTGAATGTGTGAGTGTTTCCTTCATGTACAGAGCTTTGACGCTTCACGGTGGAAAAGTGCTGTGTAAAACGTGACCATGATCACTTACCATAATCTTTATTACAGAACAGACCTTTAGTTGGAGCCAGAGCTTTGATTCATATTGTACATGACGTGTGAAAAATGAATCGTTCGGTGGTGTTTCAAGTGCACAGGACAGTGAAACAAGTATTGTAATAAATGTCTTTTTGGAGGTAGATCTACAGAGAACAGGTTAAACTCTGTTGTGTCAAATAGCTGCTTCCGTGACTTGTACATGATCCAATAACTGGCACAACTCAAACTGCAGTGTCTGTGTTAGAAGAAATAGAATAACTGCATATTGTAATTACTGGGGATGGACGAATGGAGCCTCGTGAAGCATTGACACCTCAGTCGCAATATTGTCTCAAATGGTTCGACGTGTCTGAGGCCTCGGAGAAACACTGACCTCTAGTGGACAAATTTAACCATTGCAAACCAGAACACAGCCCATGATTTGGGAACCCAAAACTCTATTTTCTATTTCATTAAAAGCCATAAATAGTATATATTCTATTTATTCTATTATACAACAATTTATATATCACATGTTTTATTTATAAATATAAGTTTTGTGTGATCCCAAACCATGGATCGAATGTCAGTGAAAATAAAGCAAATGCCAGAAGTCGCCAAAAGTCGCCAAAATCACCACTAATGTCACCCAATACTCCTCACTACCCAACATTTTTCAGAAATATTGGTGCATCCATTATACTGTAGCAGTTTAGTATTTGTCAAACCACAGAAGTGCGCTGAACACTCTGAAGCTCTGAACCAATCACAGAGCAGAACGTTCACTGAGCCAATGAAACGCTTCGATTCACTGAAGCGACTGACACGCAGAGCGAAGCAGGAGGGAGCGGGACCGACACTTCGACACTTTGGTCACTGCTGCGAGACAAGCTCCGACACAGTGCTTCGGAGCAATTTGTTTCAGAAAGAACGTCTCGCGCTCCGGAGCTCCGTCTCATTTGCCCGTCACTAGTAATTACACATATGCAAAATGTATTCACTCAGAGTAAATAAATGATACTGCATTTTGCCAATTTTCTTCTTCTTTTTATAACAATCATAAAACCTGACTCTGGTGGTGTTTCTGGTGGTATTTTGTCATCACGTTGTTCGTAGCGGGCCTTTAGATAACAGTGGTTAAGTATCAGCTGGTGTTCAGACGCAGCCACGCTCTCATTTGCAAACACATTTTTTTTTGTGTTGTTTTTTAACAAAGGGAAACATGACCATTTCAAACCCACTGGGCTCCTCTCTGCTCACGGAAATGTTTTATCCAAGCCCTATTTAAAAAAGACTAAACAAATTGAACAGTAGGTGTAAAAAGTGTGTATAGTGTGTACAGTAGTATATGGGACTACACACTGTGCTTGTGATGTACTGATGCGCTGTACAAAGCTCATAAACATACTTCAACACTGTGTTTTTTCATTTTAAAGGCTGTGTGTTGTGGCGGCGGCTCGACTTCTCGGGGCTGATGTGTATAATTAAAGCCTGATAATGGCTGACATGTTTGCGTGCTGTTTTCTCAGCCTTGTTAGCAGCTCTTAGCGCTTCACCTCTCTGTTCAGTTATTGTCATTTACACCAAAGGGCCCGGCTCACTGTGCTCGGTGCAGGGCCGTCTACAGGAGACACATCACACACCAGACGCACGGCTGTGATCTGGAACCACACCTCATCTTTAATCTGTGAGAGTCATTTTACAATATCATCACTTAATAAAGAAAATCACTTCGCATTTGCCATTTTATTGGATCATATTCAGAGTCCGGTCGGCACTGGTCACCTCCCACATGCATGAACCAGACCTGAACATGACCGCCCCATCATTTGAACAAAATTAAATACCGTCTTCAGTACAAATCTTTAAACATCACTCTGGTTGTATTTTTTTTTCTCTCTTAATAGCGTCATTACTCCCCCTTCGAGCCCCGTGTCACTGCTGTCGTCTGATGATGATGTAACGCAGGAGAGGTGGCGGCGTGTGTCAGGGCTCCCTCCACGCCGCCGCTGTTTGTATGTTTGTATGACGACATCTACAGCAACACAACACAGGCACGAAACACACGCCTGCAACACACACGCATGAAACACACACACTCTCTCTCCTCTGAGCGCTAATGCTAATAAATGCTACTGAACCAAATCCAAGTAACTTTCCTCTGTCTCCCTCACTACTCTTCTTGTCTCTCTCTATCTCTTTCACAGGTCTGCATCTTATTAGAGAAAAACGTTTTATTGTCCGGTAATCAGGAAGTGTGCATTAGCATCCTAGTTGTTGTAGTAATACCGTGACAGGAAAACTCCGGTCTTGTCTCTTGAGAGTTATACAAAGTGCGTATAAACTCATCATGGTGAATAATTAGGATGCTCAGAATGCATAAGCTGAGAGTGATGATTTTACACCGCTGCAAAAAGTGCAAAAAAAAAAAAAAAAAAAAAAAAAAGCGAATTTAATTGGACTAATCTGTTTTTCATGTTTTTTAAAAATTAAGTACAGTGCATTTATTATTACTTTTATTTAGTTACTTTTAATTTTGCAAGCATTCATACTTACAACATGGACTGTATATTTACAAGAGAGAAAAACACGTAAGTTGGGGGGCGACAGCGGCCGGAGGGGCTGATGGCGCAGACCGGCAGCCGCGCTTCAGTCAGTCTGCCCCAGGACAGCTGTGGTAGCCAACCATTACCAAGTGTGGAAGTAAATGAATAATGAGTATAGTGTAGTGTAGAGGTGTCAAAGCTTTTTGCACCGAGGGCCGCATACTGAAACATATTTGAAGCGGAGGGCCGATACAGGGGGGTCAAACAGTAGAGATTTAAGACACTGTACCTTTAATAAGACTTGGAAGATTATTTTTAGGTCTGTGTCACAATGTAATGTGATGTTATTCAGGTTATAGAGGTAGAATCTCTTCAGCTTGTAGTAAAAAAATATTTCTTGATCAATTGGGCCAGTTTAGGAAGAGGCATGAGGGCCAAAAAAATTGGTCTGAGGGCTGCATTTGGCCCCTGGGCCGTAGCTTGGACATGCCTGGTATAGTGCTTTGAGAGGCTGTAAAGTGCATTATTAAGTGTAAGGCATTATTATTATTAGTATTATTATTATTGTTATAAGTTAGGGGATTATGAGATAGAAATAGACATTTGAAGCTTGGTACTTTTCAACGTAAAGAGACAGACGCAGCAGAAAAGTGTAAGTTCAATATAATTAGGGCGACGGTAGAGTAGTTTGTCCACTGATCCGCACATTTGGGGTTCAAATCCGGGCGTGTGTCAGAGCCATCTCTCCCAAAATGTGTCTACAACGAGTACAAAATTGTCTAATAATCAGGAAGTGCACGTTAGCATGCACGTTGTTGTAGTTGTTACCATTAACGTGACGACAAAACTCTGCACTGGTTTGCTCTCCCTCTCTCGTGCTTACACCACTGAATGTTACTGAATCCAGCCCAATCCAGCCTTTCTCTCTCCCTCTCCCTTTCTCTCTCTCTCTCTACCTCTCTTCTATCCATCCCTCCCTCCTCCGAGTCCCGCTTCTCCCCTCGCACTGGACCCAATCCAAGTCCGCCCGCTCCAGCCCGCTCACCAGAATCATCACATCTGGTTTATACCTTCGTCAGCGTTCTTCCTCTTTCCATCTCTCTCTCTCTCATATCGTCTCTTACTGTCTGTCTCTTTCCATCTTTCTCCATCTGTCCATCTCTCTCTGCTGTCGCTCATATGGGATTTTCCATGGCATATGTCCGCTGCTTGAAGTTGCTGCTGTTTTAATCCCGGCGTTGTGTCCAGGGCTGTCGTCTGAGGTGAACACGGCACAACTGGGACAAATACGACAAAAAAAACTACTCTTTTAATGTTTTTACTCGTATTTTGTGTTGTGTCGTGCTACATATTCACATTGTACTAACAGAACAGAGAAAATAAACTTTAAAAAAAACCTACTGTGCGCTGGCTCGCCTCTCCACAGACCTGAAATAAAACCCAGCCCCATGATGTCGCCTTCTCTGCAAAGCAATAACATCTCCATGGAAACGAGTGGGGGGCGGACCCACGCTGAACACTCCGGATCCAAGCTATAATTTAATCTGTAAATGAAGGCTGCAGGAGTGGAGCTGTCAGCGCCCACCAACCTGAAGGTCTGTGGTCTGTGGCAGATTAGTCACTTTTTTTTTTTATTATATAAGTTTTGCAGATGTAAAACCCCTCACCACACATTTTATACACTTTTCTCAGACATACATTAACATTTTCTCACATTTCTCACTATCAAAGTTCAAACCTTCATAGATAAAACAATAAATTAAAAGATCAAGACCTGTTTTCAGGCCCAAACATTTGTCTGAGAAATAAAACTATTTTCCTATACTGTAAATTAAAATGAACAGCTTTTAGAAATACTGTAATGCATTTTATTTTAATGATCAAATTACGAGGTTAGACACTTAAGAAATGATTAATAGGTTTTGTTTGGGGAGAAAACTTGCAAACATACAGCACTTTAGAGTCACACTTTGGCTGAACACATTTTGTACTGTACAGGAGACACGGAGGAGACTGATGGACAATGGTCTACAGTCCCTCAGCCAATCAGGACGCAGAACACAATGGTCTACAGTCCCTCAGCCAATCAGGACGCAGAACACAATGGGTCTACAGTCCCTCAGCCAATCAGGACGCAGAACACGATGGTCCACAGTCCCTCAGCCAATCAGGACGCAGAACACGATGGTCCACAGTCCCTCAGCCAATCAGGACGCAGAACACGATGGTCCACAGTCCCTCAGCCAATCAGGAAGCAGAATATGATGGTCCACAGTCCCTCAGCCAATCAGGACGCAGAACTCAATGGTCTACAGTCCCTCAGCCAATCAGGACGCAGAACACAATGGTCTACAGTCCCTCAGCCAATCAGGACGCAGAACACAATGGTCTACAGTCCCTCAGCCAATCAGGACGCAGAACACGATGGTCCACAGTCCCTCAGCCAATCAGGACGCAGAACACGATGGTCCACAGTCCCTCAGCCAATCAGGAAGCAGAATATGATGGTCCACAGTCCCTCAGCCAATCAGGACGCAGAACTCAATGGTCTACAGTCCCTCAGCCAATCAGGACGCAGAACACAATGCACGTTTATACACCAAAAAAAAAAAAGCATGTAAAATTGCACATAAAAAATCCATGAAACAGTGAGAAAGGTGAAGCGCGATATAGTGAGGGACAACTGTATTTGAATTGTACTACCTACAGTACTTTTACAGACAATTTAGGCTTTAGAGGCTTCTTCAGTTCTGACAGTTCTGGTTATTGGTACATCAGGTACTTCACACCTAGTAATTTAACAAGCTTAATACTTCTTACTGTGAACAACCCGGGTGCAGTCAGCTCCTCCCTTCAGACAAACATGAGGCAGTGACCAATAAACTTTTATCCACTTGACTTACTTTAAAATATAACTTACCTGGACAACTGAGGGATTACACAAACTACTTCTACTACTACTACTGCAGTTCTGCTCCCATCTTGACGACTACTTTTACTGCATCCCAGCTAATAAGAGTCTATTACGCAGTCTGGCTCAGTGCATCCCTCGTTTGAACGCTGCCAAAAGTCCTAAAAGCCTTTTGCGGTACTAGTATTTGTAAAACAATCAATGACTAATTACTACACACAAAGCACTTACGAGAACTGCTGCTGCCAGTGATTACTACTACTTTAAAGGTACAGTGTGTAACTTCCTGAAGCTGGCATGTCACCTGCCTCATTCCATCAAAATAGACAGTTAAAACCATACTTCGGAACATTTTCCAAGGGGATAGACGCGTTTGATGGCAGACTGTGGGAACGTGATAGCCAAAGGAACAACATTTCCAGGAGGAGACCCAGTGAGAGTCAGGTTTGTGGAGATGCAAGCCCGCTCACAGTGAGGACACATGTTTTTCTGCTCAATAAAAACAACCACTATTAAAAGAATAGCAATATATTGGTTGGCCGATATATCGAGCCGATATTTTGGGAAAGCGCTTGCAGATCAGGTAGAGAGTTGAAATAAGTTTATCTGATCAGATGAATGAAGTTACAGACAGAAGGCTCATGTGTTACATTTCAAGGGAGTTTTTCCAGTACTTATAGCCTGAGAAAGGTACTATCTATAGAAGGCAGGTTTTATAAAGACTTAACTCGTTTTACATAGCTCTTTCTCTTGTTGTCAGTATACAGTGGGGGTAGAATGCGTCCCTAAATAGATGCTCGTTGTCACTGTAAAGATGTATTACAAGGCCTCTTGTCAACCTGAAAATGAAGAGCTATATCATGTCTCCCAAAGAAACAGGTGCCAGTGTAGACTTCTCAAAATAAGCAGGTGTCGCTTTCCTACAAAGTTACAAGTTTATCTCACTGTTTAAGACACACAGTATTCAATACAAAGTTTAAGGGTAACAAAACCATGCATTCAATCCTTTCTTTTTTAAAATTGAATTTAATAATTTAATTTAATTTAATATAATTTTATTTTATTATTATTTATTTTTTTAATTTACTTTATTTCATTTCATTTCATTTCTTTGTTTTGTTTTGTTTTATTTTATTTATTTTGTTTTATTTTATTTTATTTTATTTTATTTTATTTTATTTTATTTTATTTTATTTTATTTTATTTTATTTTATTTTATTTTATTATTTTATTTATTTTATTTTATTTTATTTATTTTTATTTTTATTTAATTTTCATTTCATTTCATTTCATTTATTTATTTTTATTTTTTTATTTATTTTTTATTTATTTATTTGTATTTAGTTCATTCAACCGTGGATACGTTAGACTAATAAGTACAAGAAGAAAAAAAACCCACCAGGGCACTAACCTATACCATTCAATATTCCTTAATCTTTCGGGTGGGAAATCCTCATGACCCGGGTCCCGATGGGAATAAAAGTATAACACATAATCAAGAACTTAGCAAACTGTAAAATTTTGCAAACCGTTCATACTATCGTCATAAAGACTGTATATAATAGAGTAGAATTGGTCGATGTCTGTCTAAAAAATACAAAGCTTCATATATTAAGACTTAAATATGCACAAAACATGACGACGCAGCTCTATTATAGGTTTGTGGTTTATATGTTGGCTAAAAAGGTTCATTCTGTGGCTTTAAAATGAACCTTTGAAGTACCACAAAAAAAAAAAGATTCTAATTTTGAACTTCAACACTGTACCTAAGAGAAAAAAGTTGCATATTATACATTTGGTTTTGACCTTAACACAATCAAACACATTTCCGCCGCTTCGAGCTAAACTTTTTGTGAATGTTCTTCTTTGGTTGTGAAGTGAAATCCCATCCCACACCGTCAGCGTTGTCATGGCACCTTCCCATAAATAATAGATGTGGAAGCGGCGCACTCAAACTCACTTTACCTGATGCAATAGTCATTAATTATACAGGACAGAGGAGTAAAAACAGGCGGCCCTAATAGGATTTCATTGGTGCATTGAAAGCCTCGGAGACTCCTCAGGCTGCTCCTGTCCCTGTGGCTCATGTCAAACTGTCAACAACGATTCAGACACAACTATTCAAATAATAGAGTCGTGTGAAGTATAACGAAAAGTACAGAGATGTCGATTCATTTAAGCTGATTTAGCATTTTAAACTTATAATAAAGTGTTATAAGTGTTCATATATGTTATTATAATGTTGTTTCCTCATCACAAACAGACCTGGAGTTGTGTTTTGTTTCATTCACACCAACCCTGCACATTTAGGCTGAGTTCTTCTCTCAAACAGAAAACACTCTGTTCCACCTTGTGATGTCATGAGGTAATACAGGAAGTAAGTGCTCCACTGTGTTTCTAAACTCCATACAGCTTCATTAGAATCATTTGGATTATTCCAGCCCTGGAATTGCCGATCTCTACTGAACTAAAGGTAAAAGGAGCTGTTAACTTGAAAACTACCACTTCATGACATCACAAGGTGGACCATAGCATTTTGAGACTAATACTAAAGTGTTACTCCAACATGTGTGAATGAAACAAAACACAACTCCAGGTCTGTTTTTGAGGAGGTAACAACATTATAACACGGCTTCCAGCTCACAGAAATCCATTTTACGTAATATAGAACCTTTAAATAAAATATTTTATACTCTGTCTCCATGGAGATGTCGTTGCTTTGTTCAAAATGTTCCACAGTACAGTAACTTGTTCAATTACAGATGTTATATGCTAAACAACTACCTTAAAAACATACATACAGTATACTTACAATGAACAGGGTTGGTCTCTCCACAGATCTTACCTGTAACTCTCTCCATGGACACAGATTGATGCTGTAGTGTGAAAATTCCAGGCAAATTGCACCGGCTCCAGAGACAACATCACCCCTGTCCTCAAACAGCTCCACTGGCTCCGCGTACAACAACACGTCCAACTCCCCCCTCGCTGGACCGAGCCTTGGCTGCAGCCGCCGCTGCCTCTGGAAATCACTCTCCCACAACCCATCAGGAACTGGGACTCCCTGCAGCACTTCAAATCACTGCTCAAAACTCACCTGCTCAATCTGGCATTGCCCCCATGATTCACACTGTCGATGTCTACTGTTTTTTTAATGTTTGTAAAGCGTCTTTGAGTGTCCAAAAGAGCAATATATAAGTCTGATGTATTATAGTAATGCTAATAATGATAATGCTAATGCTGATAATAATAATAATAATAATAATAATATAACAATAATAATAATAATAGTGATAATAATAGTGATGATGATAATAATAATAATAATAATAATAATAATAATAATAATAATAATAAATAATAATAATAATAGTGATGATAATAATAATAATAATAATAATAATAATTATTATTATTATTATTATTATTATTATTATTATTGTTGGTGGTGATAATAATAATAATCATCATAATCATAATAATAACAATAAACATTATGAAGACTAACCCTAACCAGAAAAGTTACATAGTGAACCTTTAAGCAGTTATATGAGGAGTTATATGAGTTATACGAGTTATATGAGAGGATTAGCTTTGAGCGCTCTTTGTGGAATCTGCATTTAGTTCACAAAGCAATTTTAAAACTATTTTTCCCACCTAGAAGAAATTATATAAGTATTTTGTTTATTTAATTAATTAATTAATTTATTTATGTCTGTTTTTATATTAAAGCTACACTGGCAAAAAGTCAGTTAGCAGCTCTAAGACAGAGTGAACAAACTTCCCTTCTACAGTGTCTGCATCAAGGAACCACTCACCCATTCACACACACAGTCATACACCGGTGCACACAGACACTGGGGGCGATGTGGTTAAGTGTCTTGCCCAATGACACAACAAAAGCATTCACGCGAGCGCTGGAACCAGTGGATCCGACCACTCGACCAATGACGTTTATGTCGAGAGCGGGATTTGAACTGCCAGGCTTTGCAGTACCATTTCACTTTAGGATTAAAAAAGAAATCAAACAAAACATACAACAAAACTACAGATTTTCCATAATGACCACATCTTAGGACAGGCATAGATTTAAATATTATAAAGTCATTTCATTCACACATGTTTGAGTAACACTTTATTATTAGTCTGTACCTCTCAAAAGCTCAAAATGCTCTGTTCCACCCTGTGATGTCATGAAGTGGTAGTTTTCAAGTTTAGCTGCTACCTTTCAGTAGATATTGGCAATTTCAGGGCTGAAATACTCCAACTGATTCAAGTGAAACTGTGAATGAAACAAAGCACAACTCTACAGATCAGAAACCAGCGTAATAAACCACATCGTGTTCGACATAGGCGCATATTTGCATCTAAAGACCTAATCAGTTCGACTCACGCACTGTCCCGACATAGAGCGTTGTGCGTATTTGAATTGGTGCTGTGAAATATCGTAGCACCAGCAGACAGCGCAAGAAAAACTGCCTCCCGCCGCACAGAAGGTCATGAGCGTCTTCATCATGAGGACGGCTGCTCTGAAATATGAAATCCCGTCCTCTCTGAGCGAAACACAGGCAAACCAAGCGCACGGGGCAGCTTTAAACGCTCTGTATGTGATTTCCGCCGTGTATTTGAGAAAAACGTGTCTGTATAAGTACTGTATAAGTAGTTCTTGAGGTCAAAATAAGTCCATTGTGCGCTGGTAAGTTGCCGTCGCATTGGTCTGGTCTTCGAGAGTCGTGGAAAGCTCTTATTAAGTCATTGTGGTGAGTAATTAGGATGCTCGTAATGCGGGAAATAAGTTTATATCATTTTAAACAGTTTTAAGTGAACTTGGAACATTCTTGTTACATGTTTAAGTCTGTAAAAATCAACTACAGTGAATGTGACGGCTGATAAAATGCCCCAAATAAAATACCGACAAAATGCAATGGGGGGAATTACAGTGTTGCAACGCAAAGTTCAAGAACTGCAAGAGAATAGCTGCGTGGCATCCAGAGTACACACTTCTCCAATACTTCAAGAAAATGTGGGTCTGGGCACTGTTGAATCTCCCCGAGTGTTGGTGAGCGTGATTGACAGGTGGATCAGCCAATCAGGGGCACACGTGGGCCGTCAGTATCAAAACTAAGATGGCCGCTTATGAGGAAAAAAGAAAAAAACATGGTGGATATCTGCAGAATCAATGATCTGAGGTGAGGGAAATGAGCTTTGTTTCACGTGCGTCACTGAGATAAACGAATCCGATTGGACGGCCGTGTTTCGCTTAGGCTTGAGGCGCGATGGAGGGAGTGCGGCCCAAACTGATTTCCCTCTGTTTAAATACACAGAGATATATCATTCTGTATCATATAAAGGCTAAAACTACACCTCTAGTATTCAACAAAACAATAGTGTCCCTGGTCTCTCCCTATCGGCCTGGTCCCTGCCCCGGGTCAGTCTCCGGTTCGGTGACTCGCTGGCCGCTCTACGGGACAGTGTTGACAGAAGAGGCGTCTTAATCTTGGCCCCGGACCAAACTGCAGTCACTGGGCCAAATGCTCCCAGCCTGGTCCGGTCCTCTCTGCGGTGATCGTGCCAGACACAAGCCCAAAGACAGTGGCACAGAGAGGAACATATGCAGCACTGTGGGGTTTTATACACACCAAGCAACAGTCTGGAGTGAAAGTGACAGTGTATTTATGAATGGCAAAGAAAACAGATGGGCTTATAGGGACAGTAGAGACATTTTGGGTCTTTGATTTGAAAAGGGTTTGCGTTAATATGCCACAGTTTGCAATATGTGTGTATAACTGTGGCACTGGACTCAAAGTACTGCTGTCACGATACTAAAATTTCGATACTAAGGAATAGACTCTGATTCAAATACTGCAGAGATAATTAAAAGCACTCTTTAGACAATATAATGTGATTTTCAACATTAAATCATGGTACTTTCTTTTATATTCCCATGTGTCCTTATATCTGTGTAATCCTGCGTGTCCAGTAGGTTCATAGTGGTCCATGGGCGTATACTAGTCTATGTGTCTTATACTTGTTCTGATACAGCTCAAGATCATTCTAAAGATATTCAAGACAGGTCATTTCTGTGGCTTTTTAATGTGACTTTTTCAGTATCGATACCCGCTCAAATGAGTATCTAGTTTTAGTATCAATTAGTATCAGATTTTCAATACTTCTGACAACCCTACTCACCACCTTAAACACATACACTAATACGCTGTAAGAATGCACGTTTTAAGGTATTTTTGAGCAAAAAACCCACACACCTGTTGAATAAATGGAAAATAGATAAGTTTAAAGCCATACTGTGGGACATTCCAGAGAAAGCAATAGCATCACCATGGATACCAGCAGGCTGCGTACCCCTGAGAAGAAAAGTTATAATGTGCAGCTTTATACAGACAGTAGATAGATCGAGAAATATCATGATATAATGTTCTAAGGATGGAGTTATAGAAAAAAAAATCTAGCTATAACTCCATCCTCAGACCCAAAGCAAACAGAAGAAACAAAGAGAACAATAGAGCTAGCCAGGATGCCAATAGGTACATTATGAAAGTACTTTTTAAGAGCTGAATGAATACGCTAAGTATGACTCAGGCACAGAGCTCACTTAGTGTAGCTCAGAAGACCGAGCCTACAACCAGAACTGAGTTAGCTCCTCCCTTCAGACAGATATAAGGCAGTGTCCACCAGCGATCTGACCAGAACTGAAGAATTGAATGGATGAGCAGCCAAACATCTTCACTCCAACAACTTTTTCCCCAGTTGACAGATTTTACTTTTGACTTTTACTATGGACCAGACTTGGACGACTGAGGGATTACACAGACATATTTTTTTTAGTTATTTGCCTAAGTAATTTGATTAGTATTTTGACTTGAATTTCAAATTAAGACCGCGAGATTATTCACCATCAAAGTAAACCCGCCATGTGTGGTGTTTTTGTATTTGCTCCAAGATAAATTGTGGTTGTTGATTACCAGGGGCATGTTGGCCCACTGGTCCTGTCCCGTGAAAGTAATGCTGTATCTTTCATCATTGTGACAGGTTTTTATGCAGTTGTGCTTTAAACTAACTTTGATTAATGTGATACTTCGTTTAACTGTTGTTTCCACACATGGTCGTCTTAATTGACTGTTCCACTTCGTAATGTAGGCTGCAGTTTAAGACAAGACTGAAAACCTACCTCTTCTCCCTGGCATTTAATAGTAGCTAGACAGGATAGACAGTGAGCCTCATCATTTTGGTCTTAAAATGTTCATATTAACCAGCTCTACATGATCCAGGTATTTTTATTCCACTGTTTTGTCAGTTTTTTTGTCCGTTACTAAGTTTTCCTTGATACTTGCAGTCGTAATTCCAAATATGGAACTCAAATTCGCCCCTATAACTGCTAGCCTCGAGTAGCTTCATTTGGAAAGGAAATAGCGCAAGCTGCTGGGCTACAGTGCTCTTTGATGAAACCAGGTTGTCAGATAAAATTAATAAAGATAAATGTTGTAAATAACTCCATATTTGAATAATTCTGCAGACTGAAGGGCAGAAGGCTTAAAGTGCATATGACAGGTTTTCATGTTTATCTAATTATGACTTTATTTGGGGGGATGGTGACTGTGGCAAATATTTATCATAGTTTTATGTCAGTGAAGTTTTGAAAAAGTTGAGAAGAAAGTAGAAAAATGCAGGAATTAACCTTGAGTTCTAAAAGAGTTTTCAGGATACTGCAGCAAATCCCATCCAAAATGCAAAGACAATTTATACATTTAACAAAATAAAGCCAAGTCTTGTCACCTATTTTATTTTGTCTAATTACACTATTGAGTATTTTAGACAAGGTTTGGCTCTTGTTATATAATTATCTCTATGTATGTCCATGTCAAACCAGGAGGTAAAATTATTAACTTAAAAAAAAAAAAAAAACCTCCACAAAACTAACTAAGATTTTTAGATAATATAATTCTATTTAATATATTAACTATGTTTTGGAGAATTTAATAATCTAACCTACACAAAATTGACTCTTCAGCTTTAAGCCATGTTATAATCTTGTTACCTCATCAAAAAACAGACCTGGAGTTGTGTTTTGTTTCATCCACACATGTTTGAGTAGTCTGTCTACATCTTCAAAGCTCAAAATACTCTTTTCCACCTCGTGATGTCATGTAGTGGTAGTTTTCAAGTTGCCAGGCTCAGACCTACCACCGCTCCAGCCTTTTTAATGAAGTTGTTCGAGGGTTTTTGTCCTCCATGGTGATGCTCCCATCCTCACACAATACTGCATAAAACAACACACTGGCCACAAAGCCCTGATAGAACACAGCCAGGAGCCTCCTGCTCACAAAGGATCTGAGTTTCCTCAAAAAGAACAATCTGGAGTGAGCCTTTTCTGAAAACAGCATCACTGTTCCTCGACTATTTCAATAGACTGGCCTTTGATGACCACTGGAGAGACAGCTTGTTTTTTTCCTTTCAAAGTCATTAATTAGTTCCTCTGTTTTGCCTTCATTAAGCTGTAAAAAAGTGGGAATCAAACCAGCTAACAAAAGAGCAAACTTAATTCCTGTAGGCCACGTCGTCACCCATGGAAATTAGGCTCAGAAGGGCGTTGTCTGAAAACTGCTGCATATAACAAGAATCAAACCTGTGCCTATATTCTGCCATGTACAAAGTGAATAAACAGGGTGATAAAACAGTGCCCTGTGGAGCTCCAGTGTTTGTCAAAGCTCTCACCAAGTCTTATATACGGAGGATGATTTAAAAGAACCCAAGAAACTTCATTAATTTATTTGCTATGTGATTGAACTGTATTAAACGTGCTTGAAATATCAAAAAACATAACGTGAACATATACCAGGTGCTGCTAAATAGTGTGGAGCATGTGCAGTAAAGCATCTCGTGCATTACCTCCACCTGAAGTCAAACTGTAGTGGGTCCTGAAGTGGTACTACTTGCTTCCTTAGACCCAGACCCAGAACAACTTTTTCATGTGATTTCAGGGCAATACGTCGAATATTAGACAAGGTGCCACTCACATTAGGTTTTTGAGGGATAGGCATTAAACAGGAGGTTTTCCACAGGAGTTTTAGCTCTTGATAAAGACAATATAAAGATAAAATGCAAAATAGGCCCAAGTTGCTTAGCACAGACTTTAAAGGTGTGGATGGACCATCTGGGCCACTGCCTCGTTAGGCGTCAGGTGTCTAAGCTGCTGTGGACATCGCCGACACTAAATGAGTCTTTCCGACCATCAGCAGTAGCAAACATTTTTTTTGACGTCCATGAGCAAAATCGAATTCAACAAATTGAGCAAAGTATTGGTTCAATTCATTCACATTAATCTCTGCGCTTGGCAAACTGGACCTAAATCCATATCCAATAATCGTTTTCATACTGTCCCAGAGAGACTTAGTGCTGGAATCACAGACTGAGCTCTCAAACTTTGAGCTCCTTTTGTGCACTACTCCTAATCTGTTCTTCATCTCCGCTATAGAATGCAAACTTTTTCTTGTTTATTGCCACTTTGACCTCTCTAGTCACCCACGGTTTATTATAAGCAAAAACTTTCACCTGCTTACGGGGCAGCACTAAATCAACGCAAAAATTAATGTAGCAAGTTATTTTATCTGAAATGTCCTCCAAATCATTATGATCACCGTCCTCCATAAACACAGACCAGTCCATGAGCCTCACACGCCTCCTCCACCAAACGGTCTTAGATAAGATAAGATAAGCTTTGCCTTTATTAGTCCCACAGTGAGGAAATTCCAGTATTGCACCGCACAGTTAAAGAACAGAAGGAAAATGGTACATGCAATAAAACAAGATAATAAATAAATAGCTTAAAATAATTTAAAGAATAGACTTAAAACTTGTTAGGTTAAGATCTCGACCAACTGCAAAAAATGAAGTTTAAATCTGTTGTAGCGAGCATAAGCCTGTGTCGCTTCGAGGGGAGTCCGGGTCCAGTGCCTCCATCTGATGCGCTGCTATTTGGAAAAACTGAATGACACGTGAAGTGCGTTTTATGGTGGTTTTAATCAGTTGGTGGAAACGGTGTTTAAGCAGGTTACACATACAACGATGGTTAGTTGTAGGCCTACAGAAAAATGGTACGGTAACAAGCATGAAAATAAAGCGGTCAACGAAAAATACGGCTTCCCGGCGTCTCCCCTCTCCACCTGTAGACAGCAGGAAACCCGGTGCCTTTAAACATCCTGGCACGTCACCCTTGCTCACGTGAACCCCGCCCCTCACGCATTACCATGGCAACCCAACACACATATGGCTCCTACATCACAACGATTTGACCAGTTGACAGATTTTAACTTCGTCTTTTCCTATGGATCATACCTGGACGACTGAGGGTTTACACAGATATCTCGACCCATTCTGTGCAGCGTAAATCCATCAATCTTCACCATCTCCATCTGCCAGGTTTCCATAAAACATCGTAGACTGCTCTTAACAGCTACCTTTTACCATTAGCTCAGTAGAGATTGGCATTACCAGGGCTAAAATTATCCAAATGATTCTAGCGAAGGTGTATGGAGTTTAAAAACACAGTGGAGCACTTCCTGTATTACCACATGATGACATCACAAGGTGGAACAGAGTGTTTTCTGTTTGAAAAACGAACTCGGCCTTAATATGCAGGGTTTGTTAAACATGAAAATGAAGCAAAAAACACCTCCAGACTTGTCTTTGATGAGGAAACATTATAACATAGATCAGAAAAGAGCGTAACATGGGCCCTTTAATAAAACGTCGTAAATGACCCTATATTTGAGTATTTCTGCAGGTTGGAGAGCAGGGCGAGCTTCAAACATCAGTGGCTCGTCTTTAGGGTTGGGGCGCTCATTTCCACCGTGTTGCAGCATCATTTGGGGTGGCACGTTTGGCGTTGGGAGACACCCCGCTGTGCTAAGCTCCCGCTCTTGGCCTCATCCTGAATCCCTCTTTTGGCAGCGTCACCTCCATGCTAGCACACATTCACACTCTGTTATTTATTTGTTTGTTTTGGCTCAGAAATAATTGCCTCACGTTGGCGAACCTACCCGCATCTCCCCTCTCCCGAAGCCGGCGTCCATGTGACAGTGCGCTCTCCCATAGCCAGCACGTGGCCATGATAAATTAGCCTAATGCCGTGCAAATATTAATCACATTGTCACTAGAGCTGAGCGGGGCAGGCATTTCAGTGCTGCAGCCTTCACCAAGCCCCATTTATCAAACTCTGCTCTGCTCCTCACATCCCCTCTCCCGAACACGAGCTCTTACTGCCCAGTTACCAGTCACCTATTGCTGTAACCAACGGCAACCGAGCCCTGAACGCATCTATTTGCTCACGCGCAGGTACAAATGAGGAAGAACTTACCAGAAGGGGCTAGTCGCTTTTATTTTGACACCATATAGTATATTTACAGTACTTGAGTAAAAATTTCAGCTTCTCTTTCCACTGTCTATAAGTTACACAATCTTATCAATGCTGCTACAACGAGGAAGATAAACCAGGGAAATTACCGTAAAAGGACAAATTATTAGAATTTTATCACTTATATTACGCAAAATTGACTCTTATGAGCTTTAAGTCATGTTATAATGCTGTTAACTCCTCAAAAACACACCTGGAGTTGTGTTTCATTCACAGTTTGAGTAACGTTTTATTATTAGTCTGTACATCTCCAAAGCTCAAAATACTTCGTTCCACCTTGTGATGTCATGAAGTGGTAGTTTTCAAGTTAACAGCTACGTCTTACCTTTTGTTTAGTACAGACTGGCAATTCCAGGGCTGAAATTATCCACATGATTCAAGTGAGGGTGTATGTTTAAAAGTGAAGCACCTCTATTACCACATGACATCACAAGGTGGAACAAAGTGTTTTCAGTTCAACAGAAAGATAAAAGTATAGCTGGGAACTTTCTCCATATCCCATACAGTACTGTGCAAAAGTATTTCCTCCCTTATTATTCCATACTTTTTTTGCACCTTTGTCACTCTTAGCCTTTTCAGATCCAACAAACTTAAATATTAGTGAACACAAAATGCCGTTTCAAGTGCCAAATTTATTTATTAAGGGGAAAAAAAGTAATGGTCCATGTGAAAAAGTAGTTGTCCCCTAAACCTAATAACTGGTTGAATCACCCTTAGCAGCAACAACTGCAGTCAGGTGTTTGTGCAAAATTGTTTTAAATCAGCCACATTGGAGAGTTTCTGAGCCTGATTCGCCTTTTTAAAGTCATGCCACAGCATCTCTTCAGGTCTGAACTTTGACTAGGCCGCTCCAAAACCCTCATTTAGTTTTTTTTAAGCCGTTCAGAAGTGGACTTGCTGCGGTGCTTTGGATCATTGTCCTGCTGCAGAACCCAAGTGCACTTCAGTTTAAGGTCACAAACTGATGTCCGGACATTAACCTTCAGGATTAGTTGGTAGAGCAGAGTTCATGGTTCCTTCAACCACAGCGAGTCGTCCAAGTCCTGAAGCAGCAAAGCCCCAAACCACGACACTACCACCACCATGTTTCACTGTTGGACTGATGCTCTTTTTTTATCAAACGCTCTGTTCATTTTATGCCAGATGTAACGGCCGATTATCAAGATGTTTTTTTTGACGAAAGCGAGACGAGCCTTTATGTTCTTCTTTTTTTTTTCTCAGCAGTGGTAATTTTTGCAGGCCTGCCACTCCCGAGAAGGTTCACCGTTGTACCATACTTTCTCCATTTGTGGATAATGGCTCTCACTGTGGTTCGCTGGAGTCCCAAAGATTTAGAAATGGCTTTGTAACATTTTTCCAGACTGAGACATGTCAATTACTGCTCTTCTTATCTGCTTCTTAAAGTCTTTGGATCTCGGCATGATGTCTTGGGTTCAATATGGCCGACTTCACCTTGTCAGACAGGTTTTGTTTAAGTGATGCGGGGTGTGGTTATGAAATATAACTCAACTTTCCAAAATAATATGATTAATCACAGTTACCTCATAATTTAACAAGGGGGGCAGTTACTTTTCCACACAGGATCATGTAGGTTTGGATAGTATTTTTCTCTTAACAAATCACCACAGAAAAGCTGCGTTTTACGTTTACTTGGGTCATCTTGTTTAATATTGAAATTAGCTTGATGATCTGAAACAGTTAATCAGGAAGGTGGCTGATACTTTTTCACAGCACTGTACTGTACGATTCCATGGAAACGAGCAGGGAGAGGCCGATCTGAAGACCCAATACGAGTCAGGTTTGTGGAGATGCAAGCCCATTCAGAGTAAGGACACGCTTTTCAGTGCAAAAAACAACCAAATAAAAGGAAAAAAAACTATTTATTACCTAAAAACTTCCATACTGTTGCTTCAGATGATTTGGAAATATTTTGTCTGTCCTTAAATACCACATCGTACATTATTCCGTTGTCTTTCATTCTTTGACTTTGAGAGCTGATTCTTTACTAAACGCTTCATTTATACACATGCTCTCTGTTCTTGTCTTGACAGCGCATTATGCTATGTACCAGTGTGATTACTAAACGTCGCGCCATTCAATGTCCTAATCAAGACTGATTGCCATAACTGCGACAATGACCTCTCTAAACACCGAGATTAATTACATAATTCAAGTGCTTTCTGTTGAGGCTATATTTGTACAGCGATTGTTTATAGCCCTGTTCTTTTGACAAACAGCTACTTAAAAGCTCTGCACCTGATTGTTACTGTCTTAAAAATGTGGAAAAACAAAAGTAGTTCATTTTACAGAGTTTGCAGTTGCCCAAAGTTACTCAGAGCATCCTAATGATTCACCATGATGAGTTTATAAGTGCTTTTCACAACTCGCAGAGAGTGGAGATCTGCTGTGTCGGTAAACACTCGGCATGCTAACACACGCTTCCTGATTTTCGCACAATAAAACGCTTTTTTTTTTCCAGCACGTAGCAGACATATGCTGACCTCAAGAGAAGAGATCCACCGATATCTTTTTTCAAGGCTGATTCTGATACCGATTATTTCGAATCCAGAGCAACCGATGGCCGATAATCTCTGTCGACACATTTAGGCCGACACGTGGAGCCGATTTTGATTTATTTTCCCCGAATTATGTTATTTAACTTTACTACTTACTCCCTTCAAGCCTGTTTTTTTAACCACAAACCTGTAAGAGAGCGGTGTGCGTTTTGTGACTTTGCGTTAAAGTGTTAATATAAAGCTTTGTGCGTATTTTTTTAGGCAGCAGTTCGACCAAAACGAAATATTGGCCTGAGCTGGAGATTTAAAGTCGATGGCTGATACACTATAAAGTCCAGATATTGTCTTGATGTATCGGCCAAACGATATGTAGGTCTATCTCTACCATAGACTGTACATATAAATGGACATAGCTAACTTGCTAACTGCTGCGTTCCAAACAGGAAGTGAGCATGTGCGCGCTTCCACCTCCGTTGACTCTGACTCCAATTCACTTTACATAAGAAAATCATGGCCTCTCTCTCTGTAACTGCTGCTCTCAGACTCGTAAATGTTCGTATTAACCCGCTCTACATGATCCCGGTGTTTTTATTTCGCTATTGTGTCCGTAACTCAAGATATGAACATTAATAAGAGACAAATCAGGCGCCTTCTTTCCCAGAGCTCAATCTAGCGTCAGCAACAGGTCTGATTGACGGCACTGCTTCCCTGCGAAACCACCAGTGCGTGCGGGAAGGGGCGTTACCTTCAACAGCCTTGCTCCGGATTGGCTCTTTGGTTGCTATGACACTCCTGGTGATACTCTGCTCTAAAATTCGCCCCGATAACCGCTAGCCTCGATGCGCCTCGTTCGACCGGAGCCGAACGCGATGGGTGACGTCACACTCACTTGATCCACTTCTTTATACAGTCTATGATGCTAACACACACTTCCTGATTTTATGATTAAATGCAGAGAGAGCTCAGTGGACTTCTTTTGACGTCAAGAGCTGTTTGTACAATATATCTGTACTGGGGAAAAACGCATTTTGGTCAAATACATGGGCAGAAATATCAGGTACAGGGCTTTAAATCGACTTTCCGCACCATTTTAAAAGTCTTCCCTTGTTTTTCCGTGCTGTATTAGTATGTAGCGTGCCAGATTTGTGGACACATTGTTTTGGCAGTGTCTCTGTTGTGCCCTGGGCTGTTTATTATTGTGTCGTCAGCGCTGCGTCGTGATCTGGATTAAATCTTCCTGTTTTGTGGAGAGGCTGTGACGGCTTCGGCATTGAGGTCATTGTAATCGCAGTGGACACTTTTCACCTGCTGCCTTCAGGGAGCGTGTGGGCCCCGGACAAGAAATCCCAAATATTAAACAAGAGTGAAGAAAATAAACAGAAAAGAGGGAGTTACTGTGAGTTACTACTTAAAGGGCCCATGTGACGCTGTTCTCTCATCTGTGCTATAATGTTCCTCATCACTAACAGACCTGGAGTTGTGTTTTGTTTCATTCACGCACAAACCCTGCATATTTATCCTGTGTTTTATTTTCTCAAGCTGAAAACACTCTGTTCCACCTTGTGATGTCATGCGGTAATACAGGAAGATACTAATTGCAACAGAGCATTTTGAGCTTGGAGACACAGACAGACTAATAATGTAGGATTTCTCAAACATGTGTAGTGTGAATGAAACAAAAACACAACTCCAGGTCTGTATCTAGGAGGTAATAACATTGTAACATGACGTATAGTTCACATGAATACATTTCTCATACTATACGTCCTTTAAAGCAAAACCATGTAACGTTCTGCAAGTGGGATCTGCATGATTACATGAAAATCGCCAGAACTGAAGAAGCGGCTTGGATGAGCAGCAAAACGTCTTCACTCCTACAACTACCCTTCTTTTAAAGCCCAAATGAAAAACTGGCTATGGGCAAAATCAAACATGCACCCATCCATAGTAGCAATGTGATTTTAACTGTTCCACAGAGAGAGATATTTGCATGTATTGGGTAAAATATGAAGGGGGGTGGGTGTAGAATATATATGGGTTGCGTAATGAATGGAATGTGCAGTATTTTGTATGGTGCGATAAATGTATTGTGCAATTATATTAATGTGCAATGAACGGTATGTGCAATGAATGGAAAGTGCAATTGTGTTGAATGTGCAACTATGGGAACTGTGAATGTAGTGCAATTTTTAACTTGACCCTTTTTGTGACCCCAGCCCCTGGGACAACAGACGGAAATTAGCCCCTGTGTGTTTACTTTCATGTTTTCATGTTTGTTCATTAATACACATTGTCCCAATCAAATAAATAAATAATAAATAAAACTATTTGTCCAGTTCACAGATTTAAACTTCGTCTTTTGCTGTGGATCAGACCTGGACGACTGAGGGATTACACAGACTTTATGCCATATTCTGTAATATATTGGAAACGATATTTCCATGGAGACGTGCAAGAGGCCCGCTCACAGAACACATGTCCAGACAGTGAAAACCGCACTTTGCAACATAAGTTTTCTGCCGTACTGTGGAATATTATAGTCAAAGGAACAACATTTACATACAGACAACAGGTACAGGACAACAGGGCCAAATATGAGTCAGATTTGTGGAAATGCAAGCCCGTTTAGAGAAAGGATGCATGTTTATCTACGTTTTTCAATGTAATAATTTTTAATCCTTCGGTTGCCAGGTAATAACTCTGGGTTCCATCACTTTAAAGATAGATATTTTCTAAATTGTTGAGTTCATGTAAATTACTTAAAGAACTGCTTCTGCCAGTGGTGGAAGAAGTACTTGATTTTGTTACTTAAGTGAAAGTACAGATACAGGGCAAAAATAAGTAAAGTATCACATGAAAAAAATCAACATAAGTAAAAGTATTAAAGTAACCATTTAAACATGCACTTAAAGAATAAAAAGTAAAAGGATTTTGCTCAGACTTTGAGATCTAATAAAGCTTCAAATGCAGAGATTGTGATAAAGATTTGTGCTGAATTTTGTACAGGAGAAACAGCTGACTTCATTTTTTATTCCAGCTGTTTATTCGTATATTTTTCTTTGCTCAAATTATGAACATGTTAAAAATAAAACCCTCAGCCTTTTCAGCAGGACTCAATCCATCATAAAAAAAATAAAAAATACTTTTGCTGTTTAGTCCAGTTCAAAAATGCAGTGGAGTAGAAAGTACAGATACCAGTTCTCAAATGAAGTGAAGTAAAAGTTAAAAGTATCCACTGTAAAATGTACTTAAGTAAAGTACAGATACCTAAAATACTTGTCTCTGCTAAAATGCTTCTTCAAATTACTGCTTTTTTTTCACTGGCTTTGACCCAAGACGCTGCTATGGCACAAAGCTCGTCCTCTTAGAAATACAGGTTTGTCTGAGGTGTTTTAGACTAAATCAAGCTATTCATATATTCTGCGTCTTAAATACCTTCTGTACTTTTATCATAATTACGTTTTTTGAAGGGTTTGGTGCATTTTTTCATTTATTTGAACAAAAAATGATTCCACCATTTCATTACGCTCTGAACTTTAAACCTAAACATGTCAGAACTACACTTGATTGGTTGGTTGGCAGTTCGAATCCCGCTCTCGACATCCTTGGTAGTGAGGCCACTGACGCAAAGGTTGGCAGCGCAATTCCAGCTCCTACAGATGAATACTGTCGTTGTATCCTTGGGCAACACACTTAACCCACCTCGCCCCCGTGTCTGTGTACTCCAGAGTATGAATGTGCGTGTGAACAGGTGAGTGGTTCCTTTTGAGCGCCTTGACGATGGAAAAAACGCACGATACAAATGTGACCATCTACCATTTCTCACTGCTGCCACATCACAGTTCGCACTTCATATCTGCTCCTTTCTGTGATCTTTACCGTGAGTTGTAGGTCAGTCATCGCAGCTATACCCTCGTCTCCTGGGGCACCCCGCTCCGACTGGCTTCTAATTTGGTTTTATTGGAGGAAATCAGTGTTCTAGACCAGAGCCTCATTGAGTGGCACCACGGGGAGCACTTTACCCATTAGTGACCAGAACACGACCTTCACGCGGTCCATCCATTAGAGCCGTCCTGAACCCCTTCACTGGGCATGGGCCGGCACAGCGCTGCCAACAGCACCCGGCCAGGCCTTTTGGAGTCAGGCTATTTGGCGTACAGTAGAATTCCTATGAAGTGCAAGGGCAGAAGTGATATTTGTAGGGCGATGGTAGTTTTATGGTGAGAGTTCGTATGAAGAAGTCACGATGGAGACGAGCACAAACGTAATTTATTTTGTATGTATTTATTTATCGTTAGTTGCACAGGGAGACCCGATGCGAGCAGTTAGACTCTCTTTTTCCTGGGCGTCCTGTTCAAACTACAGACAAAAATATCGTACAAACAAAACAAATAAGCATAAAAGTCCATTGAAAACACATGCAGGTATGTGTGTGTGTGATTATTAAAGTGCATTTGTGGCACCAAAGTATCCATTTGTGTTTGTCAGTGAAATATTGTCCATTTTTGTGAATCGAAATAGCCAAAAGCCCTTTCCCCCCCATCTCAGTTCTGGTTTGGTCCAGACCATAGACCGGACATGCCCAAACTGTGGCCCAGGGGCTAAATGCGGCCCTCAGACCACTTTTTCTTGGCCCTCGAGCTTCCAGGTGAATTGGCCCATATTACCTTAAACAGTACTTTTTACTGTACAATTCTGAAAATCCACTTTCTGCCGATATCAGGTATTTAATGTGTCCCACTGAGGATGTAAGCATGAATAAAGGTCGAGTGGTTCAGCCTAACATGTAATAACACAGATTTGAAGTATTCACTGTACTGGTGATGAGTCCCTTAATTGGCTCTCAGCTTTGTCTCTGTTTTTATGTGCGGTCCTTAATTAGAAAAGTTTGGGCAGCCCTGTCACAGCCTGTATAAAGAAGTGGAGTGAGTGTGACGTCACCCATAGCGTTCTGCTCCAGTCAAATGAAGCTCATCGGGGCTAGTAATTATGGGGGTAAATTTAGTGCTGAAATCCATAAACTGCAAGTATCCTAGCAACCAAAGAGCCAATCCAGAGCGAGGATGCTAAAAGTAATGCCCCTTCACGCCCGCACTTTTGGTTTTGCATGGAGCGGGTGCTTAGCTCCTAGCAGGAGTGACATAGGTAGGCTTATCTTGATTTACGGACTCGATAGCGACATAAAAACACCAGGTTCATAGAAACATTTTTAGACCAAAATGACGAGGCTCAGTGCAGCAGTTACAGAGAGAGGGGCGACAATTTTACAACAGAGCCGTAAGTGCGCCCATGCTGACTTCCCAATTGGAATCCAGCGGCTCGCAAGTTAGCTAGCTTTATATATTCTATCTTTGGTCCAGACTTATACAATCATGCTCATAAAGTTCCTGCATCAATGGTTAAGAAGCAAGCGAGATATTCAGGCAGTGTATCAAGTAATCCCTTTGAAATAAATGTCGTAGTGTTGTTCTCTTGGAGCAGACCCAAATGTTCATAGATCAAGATCAGTGACATGACAGGTGGCTGATCCAAACCACTTTAATCTGACTTTGACTGAAATATCCACATTTATTCAAAAAACAACTGTTGAATCGCATCATTATTTGCGGGAGATCTGCTGCACAAACTTTCATCTGACAACAGCTGGGTTGAATAATGGAAACTAGTGAGAAATATTGTGCATTGTAGCGTATTTCTTTTTGTGTATTTTTTGAACTATCGTAGGCCGTAACCCAGGCCAAAACGAGAGCAAAACAACAGCAGCGTCAACTCACTCGAGCCAGTCTCCAAAACAGACCAATGACGGACCGAAGGAAACTTAACGTCAACTCGTCGGCATAGCAACCAAGTGTCACATGCACAAGCCGTTACAGAGAAGGAATTGATCAATTTACAATACTTTCTGTGATTAATTACAGAGATATTAACCATAAACCAGGTCAACAAATCTGTAATCTGACAGTTCCAGCTCAGTGTTAAACTACAGAGATACTACAGTGTTGTGATGTCCAGGGGGTTCAGAATAATGAAACATTAAAGTTTGGATGATTGTTCTAATAAAAAAAAAAAAAAAATCCCAAATAAATATGTATTCCAAGTTTTGAAAAAGTCAAAAGTCCTTAAAGTGATGTTCATGAAATAAAAATGTCATGTCATGGGGCGACAGTAGCTCAGTAGGTAGAGTGTTTCTGAGCTGATCTGAAGGTTGGGGCTTCAAATCCTGCTCTCGACAGACATATCGTTGTTTGAGCGATCAGCTTGGTGGTTTTTGTAGCTCTCACAGACGGTTACTGTTGTTGTGTCCTTGGGCAAGACACTTAGGCCTCCTCGCCCCCAGTGTGTGAATGGATGAGCGCTTGGAGAGCCTTGAAGGTGAAAAAGCGCTATATAAAAAATGGTAAGGCAAGTTTGAATAGCACAATTCGTACACGAGGTAATTTAAAGTGCTTTACAGAATAAGAAAGACACTGATATTACACAAATCAAAACGATACAATTGAAAATTTCAAACCTGTATACAGGACTTTAACCTGAACACGGAACCTTTCTTCGTGAGGGACTTTAACCCTCACCAGGGACTATAACCCCATCACAATATTACGCACCAGTTGGGGACTCTAACCCCGTGCTTTCATTATTTTTGAGGGACCCAAAACTCCCCAGGGAAGCGCTGTATGCACCCAGCTACATAGGGACACGTCTGCCCACTACACCAGTCCACGGTGGGTCACAGGACTCAAACTTGTATGCAGGACTTTAACCTGTTTTACTATCAGGACTTTAACCATGTGTGTTGTGACAATGTGACAATTTACCATGTTTTTGAAGCTCTATAATTCACGTCGTTTTGTGTCGTCTAATTTGTCCGCCAGCAGTTGGAAGCCAAAGAAAAATCTTGTGTCAGTAAATAATCTAAGCCTTTTTTTAAATTTAACTTGGCATATACAGGTCTAGAGTGAGATAGACAACATGGAAACATAGAAATGATCGTGGGAATCAAACCCAGGACCTTCTCACTAGGAGGAAGAAGTGTTACACCAAGTCTTTGCTGCTCATTAAGAATAGATTTTTATCAACACAAAAATATAGATTGCAGCTAAAATTGCAAGAGTTTGAAATAATTTCTTTATTGCAGCCCATCTTCTCCAGAACATCGGGGAAAAATAAAACTAAGCATTTTCCAGCTATTTTGGACTGAGGCAGTTTATTCTTTTACTGTACGATGATGATTCATGCATTCCATCAGCAGCGATCTGACTTTATGGTTGGAGGGGGAAGCGCAGTATCCAAACTGCAGCTTACTTTTAGTTGAGGTCAATCAATATTTGAAGAAATAAAAAAATCAATGTATATTTTGATGGTATTTTCCCCTCCGTAGGACACAGTGGAGTCGTTGGCGGTGACCTTTCTGTACTTTTCTCGACCAGCTCAGAACTTCTCAACATTTCAGTGTCGTAGGCTGTTTCCCATCGTCCACACTCTTCCACGATTTAGAGGTCACGCCATTTTTAGTGGTGTTCGAACGTCCGGTTAGTGAAAAAGTGGTGCACTCAGAGTTTCCCACAATGCACCTTGAAAAGTCGTGGGCGTTGGTGGTCGCTAGACTGATCATTATAGACCACAATGCATTGCGAGAGTTGGAAAAACAGCAGTGGACGGCGATAGGTCTTTAACTGGACGCGACACGACTGAATGAAGCAGATAGAAGCGCTGGTTTATCGTGGTGTTGGTCTTGATTATGAACAAAACACCCCCATTGCTGTGTAAATTTGATAACGTTAGCCACTTATCTTAGCTTGGGCTGTTAAAAGAGCGAGAATTTCCACAAGTCAGACAATTTTTTTTTTTAAATCTAGTCCGTTTACGCTAGGGGTGACATTCAGACAGTCTTAGAAAACATATTCTTGTGCAAAAGTGCTGTAGCTTGCCTGTGCATTTTGAGACAGTCGCCATAGATCCACTGACAGAACAACCACTTTGAACATTTCAACAGAAAAAAATAGAAAATAAGGACTAATTTAGAACTTAAAAGGCTTTATACCCAAGTTCCTGTTTTAAAAAAATGTTTGCAGTGGTCCAAACGTATCCCTCACTTACCTTATGCATATATCCTAATTAAGAGAGAATTACAGCGTTCGGAGACCAAAGTGGAGTTTTGCCATCGGAATACAGCTAACAACAACCAGCATGCTAAGGCGCACTTCCTGAGTATTGGACAATAACACACAGTTGGCTGAATCTGTACTGGAGCCAGACATTTTGCTCAAATTCATGGAAAAAAGCGTGTTCAAGGCCTTTAAAGAAGCTGCTTTCATTGCTTTACCTAGAATTTTCCACAGTAAGGCATTACATCTAACATGTGTTGCTCGTTTCCTTGAAGTTACATAATTCGAGCGCCGTACTTTGGAACTTTCTAGGCAAAGCAATAACATTTCTACAGAGACAAGCAGGTCAGTCAAGTCAAACCCTCCACCCAAAAGTTGCATAACGCCTCTTTAAAAACCGAATCCAGTCAAAGAGCACATTACCTTGTCTCTCTTCATCACTGCAAACCCAATGCTGTTTTTGCTCTGACAGGCCTGACATTAAAAATCAATAAGCCGCCATAATTTGAGCTGTATGTGAAAAGGGTCTGCTTCTTCTTTCTCAGAACTGTTGCCCGGCCAGTGTAGCTGGAAGCATAATTATTTATCGATCTCACCTCTAGATCGACACACGCCCACGGAGCGCATGCAGATCCAGGTGAAAGGAAATTTATGATTGAGACAAAGCTAAGGCAGGCAGCAAATTAACTCCACATTGATTTATGTTTACAGGTCAGGCCCACACTGACATAAAGACCATATATTTTGACTGGAAGCCCCACTCGTCAAGTCTGCTGCCAATACACTGTGCCATGGACGATCTGCAGGGGTCATTCTATGCATGTGCTATTATTTTACAGTTATATCAACCAAAAATGATCATAAAATGCATGTAGTTACAATAGAAGAATATTTACACGTATGGTCCCTCGTTTATCGCGGGGGTCATGTTCTAAAAATAACCCACAATAGGCAAAGTCCGCAAAGTAATCAGCTTTATTTTTTACAATTATTATATATGTTTTAAGGCTGTAAAACACTTCACCACACACTTCATACACTTTATACATTAAAACTTATTGCTGCTGTCATCCTTATGTTATTTTCCTCCTTCTTTATGTAACAACAAAGATTAATTTATTCTGAAATGGCGCCCTACAGCCGCTTAACTTCTACCTTCCCTCAGAAGTCCAACTTTTTCTGCGACGGTCAGCATCTTCCTTGACCTTTCGGTTGCGACTGCAGGTGCCTGTTTCGGTACCGAACGTTTCATCGACATTGTGGGTTTTGTGGGAGAAAACTTGCAAACATACAGCACTTAAGAGTCACACCGCGATCGAACATTTATGTAAATTTGTCAAGCTGAAGGGATTCTGTGCTGTACAGGAGACACGGCACAGAGGAGACTGATGGACAATGGTCTACAGTCCCTCAGCCAATCAGGACGCAGAACACAAAGCATGTTCATATTCTGTAAAAAGTATGCAAACTTACACTAAAAACCGAGACTGCGAAAGGTGAGGAACAGAGTTTTTTCCACTAATCCCAAGTTTAGAGGTTCGAATCCCACTATTGACATAAACATGATTGGTTGAGAAGGCGAATCCATTGACCCAGAGGTTGGTGATGTGACTCCAGCTCCACACATGAATGCTGTTGTTGTGTCCTTGGGCAAGACACTTAACCCACCTCTCCCCTTGTGTCTTGCGTACACCGCTGTGTGAATGGGTGAGTGGTTCCTTGATGTAAAGCGCTTTGAGCGTCTTAAAGGTGGAAAAGTATTGCTATGAGGAAACACTCTTGGAAGTAAGACCAGTTGCAAAATCTGAAAATTAAAGGGAAATTTATTCATATATTGATTTAAATTTATTTCAATTTTTTTTTTCAGCCTGTGAAAGGAGGGAGTAGGTATTTGAATCCATCACAAACCCTTTGGCACATCCCTACTCACATGGGCTCAATTTTGGGCACACAAGTTCTTTCAGGCAGAAAAGTGAAGCAGCCAGCACAGTTTCAGCATGAAATATATTTTAGTGACATATCATTTGAAGGGCATCTTGTTTTCCATTTACCTCATTTTCAAACCATACACTCTGCATTCATTTGAAATGTCAAGAACAACTGGCAAAGCAGTGCAAAAAGATTTAATAGTTGGCTTGCACTGGCTCGATGTCTGTGGCTCGTCCTCTCGCCTCACTGCAAGAAGGTTCAGGCACTTCTGTTTCCCCCATCAACCCAAAACATGCACAATATACTGTAAGAATAATCCAGGAAAGGTAGTTCTGACCAAGACGAGCTCAAGATCTGGAAATGGGTCTCCTAGCACTGCACTGTGGCATTAAAGGATGGGTCAAATTTCCTTATAGGGACATTAAAGTGTATCTTGAAGGTCTTATATTACACAAAATTGACTTAAGCCACATGTTTTGTTTCATTCACACGCTTTAGTAACATTTTATTATTAGTCTGTAACATCTCCAAAGCTCAAAATGCTCTGTGCCACCTTGTGATGTCATGGAGCGGTATTTTTCAAGTTATAACAGCTACATTTACCTTTCGTTTAGTAGCGATTGGCAATTCCAGGATTGAAATCATCCAAATGATTCTAGTGAAAGGGGAGCACTTCCTGTATTACCACACGATGACATCACAAGGTGGAACAGGGCGTTTTCTGTCTGAGAGAAGAACATGTGCGAATGAAAAACAAAACACAGATCCAGGTTCGGTTGTTTGCGATGAGGAAACAACATTAGAAAAGAGATTGGAGAATAACATACACTTTTAACCTTTTAGACAGCAGTGGCATAACACATTTTCTCTTATTTCTTTACATTGTGTTGTACGAACTCCTATCTTGAGCTTTACCTGACCTTAACTACTTCCGATAGAAAGATGAAAAACTGAATAGCCGAACACCGACGAATCAGGTGAGAAAAATGACCACGCAGAACCATATATTGCGATTAGCTTGATACATAAATAAGTGAACCAGGTCTTCCCCGCGCTGCACACAGACACTATTACAGGTATTAAATCAAATTAACCTCATGATAAACGACTTCATCTGCACACGTTTGCTTTGTCAGTGCATTCTGTTTGTGCACACACGGAGAAATTGCTTACACATAACGTCCCACTTTTGCTGATTAACGACTCTCCCCGACGTGCCGCGGTAAATCTCCGTGGGTTTGCATTGGCAGCGGGCAGACTCGGGTAGTATTCGCTTACATTTACATTTAATACTTTATAAATTGTACTTTTAAGAGTACCCGCAGATAACCCGCAATAGGGCGAAATCCGCGAAAGTAGTTAGCTTTACTTTTTACGATTATTCTATATGTATTAAGACCCCTCACCACACACTTTGTACACTTTTCTTAGACAGGGATTAACATTTTCTCACATTTCTATCTTGTTTAATTGATTAATAGTGACACAGGCGTATTTCACACTTCCTCTGACTGCTTTTTTTCTTCCTGTAGCATAGCGTCGATCGAACATTTATGTAAATTTGGCTGAATTCTTTCTGTGCGGGTTGAAGCCTGGTTTTGTCTTGTCCATCGGTGTTACTCGTGTATTTTTATTGAAGAGAAAATAGGTCCGATGTAAAAAGAGAGTTACAAAATTTTAAATCACAGCTTTGCAAAATCCTTTTTTACACAAGTCATCGAATCCAGTCATTCTGAAAAATAAACAATACTACGATGATGCAAGGTTTTTTTTCCAGCAATACAGCACTACGTCAAATGCAGAGCAGTGTGGGGCCTCCAAGGACGTGTGGACAAGAAGATAACACCTATGTTCTGGTCTTTGATTAAAGCCACTTCTTGTCTGTAGCCCCTCTCACTAAGGACTGTGTGACCCTCACTTTGAGAGGATTGTGAAACACCATTGTAGGACTCTGCCTGAAGTTTCTTAATGTATAACGCCAACAAGAAGAAGACCCGCCTCACAAACACATACATTGAAAGACACTATAAAAGCTGTTAACAAGCACATCTCAGGACTCTCTTCTGTCCTTCCCTGAGAGTCCGCTGCTTCATTGTTCACTTTACCTGTGTGGAACTCATTAAAACCTTCTGACTTTATGCTTCAGTGTCTTGGTCCTCTCTGACACTTACACCAGAAACGAACATTTCTTACAGTAAGAAAACCAGACAGCACGTTTTCCAAGCGTGTGCTCTTTGCCTCATGCGCACTATCGCTCTTAAAGTGACGGTAACATATTTATGTAAAACTTAACATATATTTTAACATAAACATTAATGCAATAAAATAAATGTAGCCTATGTATATAAATCAAATATAATGTTTTTCAGTATGAAACGGTTGTCTGCGGTCCCTTGGTCGGTCGCGACGCAGAGCAAAATGTGAGTTCATACACTGTAAAAAAGCATGTGGAGTTGAACTTGAAAAAGCTGCGAAACAACGAGACTGCAAAGGGTGAACCGTGACATAGCGAGGGACCACTGTACTCTTCAAGCAGCATACATTTACTCCTACTTGAGCAATAGTTTTTATTTGTCAGGATTTGGGTTTTTTGTGTGTTCTGTGCTGTCTTCGTCCTTCATGTTTCGGCCAGATCATCTCAGCTTCCGGTATTTCCACAAGTCGTCCTTCAGGTCATGTTCCAGTTTATTCATCAGTGTGTCCTCGTGATTTTGCTCCTTGGACTATTCATGCACTGCAGCCTCCGACCCAGCTCACCTCGTCCTGTACCCGAACGCGCACCGCCGACCCAGCCCTCCACCACTTGTTCCAACAACTACCTTTCACATTTTGTACCGTTAATAAACTCTGTTGCACTGTTTTCCCCGAGTCTGTATCTTTGGTCCCTCCGGACGTTACGACATTATTGAAGTACTCGGGCAGAGTCAGATCTCAGTTTTATCACTCGTTTTTCTGTCAATTTACATGTAGTTACAGCAAGACAAAACTGGGCTCTGGTTTACTCTTCAGCGGAAATATCACTTTCTGATGGTTAAATGTGTTTCTACAATACACCACATTATGTCATGCCTGGACCCCTCTCTCCTCCCTCGCTCAGAAACTCATCTCAGCCACAGCACGAAAACACAAGGACGGCATGATGTACATTTACCACACGTTTGTCTCTTGTCACTTCAATCTGCAGTGAGTTACTCCCTGCATAATTAATGAGTTACGCTGATTTATCCATACATGTACATGCATTAAACGCATATTAATATCCATAGAATGTATGTATAAATGGACATAGGTACGCTGCTAATCGCTGTGATCACGGGCGTGCATCCGGCTCAATCGACTTCAATTCCAATTCACTTTACACTGAAAAACTGTCGCCCCTCTCTGTGCTGCTGCCAGGCTCGTCATTTTGGTCTTAAAATGTTCATATTAACCTGCTCTACATGATCCTGCTATTTTTATTTCGCTATTGTGTCAGTGAATCAAGATATGAACATAACAGACAAATCTGGCGCCTTCTTTCCCTGAGGTTGCCCCCGCTAGCGTTAGCAACAGGTTTGATTGACAGCGTTGCTAAGCACTTGGTCCCTGCTAAACCAGCGGTGCACGCTTCAACTGCCTCACTCTGGATTGGCTCTTTGGTTGCTATGACACTCGTGGTCGGAATTCCAAATATGGAACTCGGCTCCAAATCCGCCTCTATAACCGCTCTAGCCTCGATGAGCGTCATTTGACTGGAGCTGAACGCTGTGGGTGACGTCACACTCACTTTGTCCACTTCTTTATACTGTCTATGGTTTAATCACCCACTAATTATTTACCTATTTATTTAAAGTTTTCCTGCATTTATTGAACACAAATAACATGATCATGAAGTCAAACTAAAGTGATCTTTTTCAGGGACAGTGTATAGGTCCTAATCGTGTTATGAGAAAGAGATGGTGAGCCTATAATATTCAGGCTATAGTGAATAAGTCAAAGTGTTATGTTGAAGTATTCATTTGTAGACCATCATACAGCATGTTTAATATCGTAAATTTCAGAAGTCGCTACTTTTTTCCCCCACGCTTTGAACCCTGCGCCTTATATAACGGTGCGGTTAACTGATAGATTTTTACTGGTTAACAACCACCGGGGGGCACTCTCTAGCAGTAAATGCAAAACTGAGAAAGATTATGAGCTGAAGAATTCACGAGTTTTGATTTTGAACTGTCATTTTGCTCATTATGCACACGCCCTCATCATGGAAAACACACGAAGAAAAGCAGAAGATGCAGCTTTTAAGTTGAAGGCAATGGATCTGGCATCAAAATAGAGTCACTGCACGTTTGGCATTAATGAACCGATGGTGCGACGTTAGAGGCGGCAACTGGAATAACTTAGTCAAAGTAAAAAGACGACAAAAGCTTTCGGAGGACATAAAAGCAGATGGCCTGTGTTGGTGCTGTTTTATTTTCCAAACCTGCAGGTATGTTCGTCCTGTGTTGATGCCGTCCTGCTGTCTGAAATTAAAACTCAAAAAATCTCTGTGTGCCGTCTTTCTGTGTAAATATCTCAACATAAAAACCTGCAGCTTATATTCAGGTGCAGCTTATATATGTACAAAATGTATTTTCTTTTAAAATTTACATGGTACAGCCTATATTCAGGTGCGAAATTTACAGTACATTAAAATACATTCAAAAATAGGAAAAATGTCTATAATATTCCCAACTTTCTGACCCCTCTGGTCTTCAGAAAAGTAGCTTTACTTAATTATTCTGCCAATTGCTGTTCTCAGCCTCTATAAATGCCTATACTTCACTGTCTGATGTGGTGTTACAGATACATTTAGTGCAGATGATGGCAGTTGTTGTGAGCCTCGAAGGTTGTACCCTGCTTTGTACTAAAGTAAAGGTTTTAAGATACTTTTCCCACTGTCCGAAAATCTACAAGTGACAAAATCTTGATGTTGACAATATGAAATGATTTGAACTTTTCTTTTTTCTCGCAGCGCTCCTTCAGATATATTGCAGTTTCTCATTTGTGTTTCCCATTTTGTGCATTATTTAATATTTTATCATTACATTAACTTCAAACTATAAATCAGACGCTACGCCCTCACGGTTACTCTTACTTGGGTGTTATACAGTTTTCTCAAATACTTTTTAACTCTTACTTTACTATTTTCTTGGACTACTACATTATACTTCCACTTGAGTAATGTTATTTTGAAGTAACGCTCTTAAGTCCAATTTTGGCCACTCTACCCACCTCTGGCAGCAGGGGGCAGCACACACGTACAGACACTTCCGCAATACACAAACATCGGTTCTCCCAGCATGCATTGTGCCTGTCCTTTTGCTTGTCTGGGTGGCACAGCTTTCGTTAATTGGGTTTTGCGATTTGGAGATACAAGGCTTAGATCATTCGCAGTGCTCACCTCCCCTGTGTTTATAAAGCTCCATTACTGAACTTTCCGCAAGCAAACTGAGTGGGGCATCTTAATTAGATTGTTTCTCACTGCATTTATAATATGTGACTAATTAGCGGGAGACAAAAGGAGGCTGAAGAGGCGTTGTACCGGGGGTGAATTTGGGGGTTTATTTCAGATACTCAGTAGGTCACTCAGCAGTTCTATGAAGCAGATTAGCCAAATGTTGCCTACTGGGTTTAGCTTATCTCTCATTGACAAGACTCTTTGAGAAGAAGCCCCCAAATCCACAAAAGAATTTAGCGCAAAGAAAGGTCAAAGAGGAGTAATTAAAGCCTGTAAAAAAACCTCCAATTATACAAGCCACTGTATTCAGACACTAAACCCAATACTGTTCAATGGGCCGGTTCAAAATAGGGCCTCTGCTGTGAGACAATAATGATTTGAGGTTAAAGAGGGGGTAGTTTACTTCTATGGGGTATTAACTGCTAATACATAACACATTTAGATCACCATCCATCCATTTTCTTCCTCTTATCTGGGCACTGAGGCAGCAGTCTAAGCAGGGACTCCCAGACTTCCCTCACCCCAGACACGTCCTCCAGCTCCTCCGGTGGGAGTCCAAGGCGTTCCCAGGCCGGCCGAGAGACATAGTCCCTCCAGCGTGTCCCGGGTCTTTCCCTCCTCCCGGTGGGACATGCCCGAAACACCTCCCTTTAGATCACCATGTTTGAAAATTCTATATTCGCCCCAAAAACAACATATTAACACGGTGTCTCCCTTTTCTTTGCTCTCTGTGCTAAGTCACATCTCCTTCAGGGCGCTAACACAGCACAATCAGCGCGCATCCCGCTAAGGAAACTACTGCACACTGCGTCAGGTTTGTGAAGTTGTCGTGTACAGTTTTTCCTACAGGGAGCGTGGGTGATGTAGAGTTGTGGGTGGAGCCCTGGACACAGTCTTACAGCTAACGGTAAGAAGGGTTCAAATAGGGCCCGGGAGAGATCGCTAAGTTACTGAAACATGCATGGATGATATCTACAACCTCTACAGTTATGATTATGATGAGGGAACGTCATTTTAACATGGTAGAAAGCTAAAAAAAAAAAAGAAATAATACATCCTAACTCAGGGGTGTCAAACATATTTTCACCGAGGGCCACAGCAGCAAAATGGCTGCTCTCAAATGGCCAGATGTAAAATAAATGTAACTACTTTTTTTACTTGTTAATTAACTGTTTCTGTATTTATTACTTATTCAAGTTACAAATATTACATATGCATTTGCCTAGATGTAAAAAATATGGCTGTGTAACTGCGTATGTTCTGATAAAATGACATTTTAAGACCATCATACCTTTAAATTTACCCTCTCGAGGGCCACATAAAATGATGTGGAGGGCCACATTTGGCCCGCAGGCCTTGAGTTTGACACGTGTCCTAACTGCATGTAGTACATATACTTTTACATATAGGGACTGTTGTTCTGTGTGTCATGTCACGAGTCTCAGAAGCAGAAGATATTTTGTGAATCAGAGGAAATAAATGTGCTCCATAATGACTAGTTTGGGGAACAGATATTCAGATATTATGTTATGTTATTAGGTTATTTGTCTAGAAAGTTACAGATTTAACATATCCATATCCAAGGAGGCAAGCAGATGCCAAAACCAGGTCAGATCTGGGGAGAGGCAAGTCTGATCACATATAACACCTGTTTTCAAGGTACTGATGAGCAATAAAAAAAAACTTGTAATTGAATTAATGCAAGAAAGGTAAGTTTGATGCCAGACTGTGAACCACGCAGGCAGGCCTTCTCTTGGAAAGTTACATAATATACCTTTAACTAACAAACTTAATAAAAGAAACAAGCCGGCTGATGTCTGACTAAATCTGCGGTAGTGATTTCTGTTCACCGCTCTACCGTGCGTCTGTCACCATAATGACTATATCGACTTCATGTTTAATATATGATAGATTAACAATATTTTTTCACGCTCGATGTTTATTGCTTCGCACTAGTGGGGAATTTTCTTCATGTGATGTAGGATTAGGCCTGTACGATGAGATCTGAGTTGTCGATGATGCAATAATTAACTTAGATAACACATTATAGATACTAGAACTGACTCCTTTAGTGTTTCATTGTAATGTTATATATATTGCTGGCACATTATGTTTAAAATGATTCACTTAGAAAAGGGTTTGCTGTGATTATCCTGTTTTAAGGTTATTGTGAACGTGCTATATATTTATTTCAACATAGACTGTGGTTATAATCTATGAAACCTGTGGATCATTATGGTATAATTTCGAAATTTTTGTCAATATTGATTAAAAAAACAAAAGAAAAGTGCGGTGCCCAATGGGAGCTAACAACAAGGCAAGTTTATTCGTATAATTCATCCACAAAGTAAATCAAAGAGTAAGAAAGACAATAAAATTACCATCCATCCATTTTTCGTGGGGGCAGCAGTCTAAGCAGGGGACTCCCAGACTTCCCTCACCCCAGACATGTCCTCCAGCTCCTCCAGTGGGACCCCAGGTGTTCCCAGGCCAGCCGAGAGACATAGTCCCTCCAGCGTGTCCTGGGTCTTCCCCGGGGCCTCCTCCCAGTGGGACATGCCCTGAACACACAATACAGATAAAAAATCACAATACAGAAATCAAAACATAAAATGAACATTAAAAGACAAGACGGTCGAATAAAAACTGTTGAAACACTTGAAAAAGACGCACGCCTGGTTTACCAGCAAAAAAGTGGTGAGTTGGCTAAGTATATTAAAGTTAAAATGAAGTTAATCAAAGTATAGACCATTCTACCCTCTGTATTTGGATCAGCGAGGTATGTGTTTGTAATATCCATATGTTTTATTTTATGTCTTTTACTAAATATCTCTAATTGTAATTTACGTAAATGCTTTCAGTTCGACGTTGGCGTCTGTGGCGTTGGCGGCATCGAGTTTGCACATATACCACTTAAAAGATTTATCCAGACATCAGTAAAAGACTTTATTGACACACGGAGGTGGCGTGATAAAAACCTTTCAGTCATACGCACAGCTAAACAGAACAGTTTGGAGCCTGGATTTAAACAAAGTCGAGGCCCGTCTCGCATCTGCAGGACGACTGTTTCGGATTTTAGCTGCAGAAAACTGAAACGCTGTTGAAAATGAAAAGGGAAAACAATTACAACATGGATAAAGGCTCTTCCAAGTCAGTTTTGCATCACACGTCTCCTTTAATATTTGCGAGTACTGTCCTACTTTAATGTTAAAATGAAAACTATTAAAAAAAAAGTCACGGTGACCCACATTACAACAAAAACGAGTAAATATAAAAATAGGTTTCATTTTAACCAGTGGGCCCCGAGTTCCATTTTCCAAAACAAATGTGGCTTTAGGGAAATAATAAAGAATGATCCCGTTCCAAATTGATCCCGATGGAGGTGCCACTTTATTAGATCATGCACGAAAGACGGATTTTATAACCACGTTTTATTTTCAGAAGCAATTAGCCCTCTCCTGGAGTCTGCAAACAAAACGACTTAATAAATATTTACAATCAGGACAGCAGAATCCGACTAAATCATTTAAAATGTTGAGTGTCGTCCCCGATGCTGCAACATGAAGTCAAAGAGATCCCTAACCAAACAATTAGTCTCCAACTCAATGCTCGTCAAGGCCTATTAATTAAAAATGAGAGAGGAACAAGGCTACGCGGCGGGCTCTGCAGACTGGCGCGCAATGCGGTTAGCGGCTAATGTGAAATCTCGCGGTGATGGGGGTGAGGGAGGGGTCAGGGAAGGTGAGGGCTTGTTAAGTTTGGATTGAGCGACGACCTGCTGATTCAGAAGCGAAGATAATCAGTCCCGTGGAGCTCTGTGCCGACCATATAGAGAAAAACAGGAAGGAGGCGATCGATACGGGCCCGGCACAGGCAGGACTTGTTAATTATGTCTACAGCCACTGCGCACGGCCCGCTACCCAACTCACTCACCTGTCTGCGAGGTGCTTAAAGGTTTGCGAATTCAACGTGTACGGGGAGAAATATCAAAGGCAAGATGAGCTGAGGCTATGAGGAGAATGGATGGTTTACAGGTCTTATATTACGCAAAATTGACTCCTGTGAACTTTAAACCATGTTATAATGCCGTTACCTCCTCAAAAACACACCTGGAGTTGTGTTTTGTTTCATTCTCGCATTTTATCATTAGTCTGTACATCTCCAAAGCTCAAAATGTTCTGTTCCACCTTGTGATGAAGTCATGAAGTGGTAGTTTTCAAGTTAACAGCTACATTTTACCTTTAGTTCAAGAGAGATCGGAAAATCAGGATCACTACAAAACTGTTTAAATACCTGTAACAGACTGGACTGACGGAGTTGATACTTTCCAGCTGTGACGGAAGAAATGTCGATATCGTTGGTCGTAATTCTGAAAAAGTGTAAAAGTGACCAGGCTGTGTGTGGCAGGGCTGCGTTCAGAGGAGTAAGAGTATCAAATATGACCCTCGGAGAATTAGATAATAATATTACTGACTGATTTAATGTGGTGTTTTGAAAATAGCAAAAGATGAAGTTTAAATCTGTCAACTGGACAAATCGTTGTAGGAGTGAAGACGTTTTGCTGCTCGTCCAAGCTGCTTCTTCTGTTCTGGTCAGATTACAGGTGGACACTGCCTTATATCAGGCTGAAGGGAGGAGCTAACTACACTGAAGCTGTAAACACCTATTGTCTCCAGTTTCAGATGAAACGACGATTTAACGACCTGCTACTGTTCTCATTGTTCTGGGTCTGAGGAGTTATAGATCGGGGAGAGATTATGTCTCAGGCCCCCATTCCTGTTTAAGGAAGGATTCACTTTCCTAACATAAATATCTTCTTTAACTCCCCTCTCAAACCATTTCTTTTCTCTGGCTAAGATCTGAACATCACTATCTTCAAATAAGTGGTTAGTGTCTTTGAGATGTAGATGCACGGCGGACCGGGGTCCAGAGGAGCTCTCACGCCGATGTTGGTACATCCTCTGATGGAGTAGCTGTTTAGTTTCTCCAATGTAACACTCACTGAAGACCCAAAACAAGGAGAACAATAGCAGCGTTGTTAATGGTTGAATAGGGTATTTTCAGCTGAAACTGGGAGACAATAGATGTTCACATTTTCAGTGTGGTTAGAAGCAGATTGGATGAGCAGCGAAACGTCTTCACTCCTACAACGAAGATTTAAACTTCATCTTTTGCTTTGGCTCAGACCTGGACGACTGAGGGATTACAGAGATGTGTTTTGAAAATGTCTGACAGAGTTGACAAAAAGCTGGGACACTACTTTGACAAGCTGAAATTTGAAGAATGATATTTTCAAAAATGTACCATAGGTGTTTTTTTGAATATTTAAATTTTAATATAATCTAATGCAATTTTAGCCACATAAATATAGTTTTAAATTTATTTTTTTCTATTTTTTTTTAGCAGCTGAACAATCTGAATCCTGGCAGAGGACATAACACATTATATTGACTTGAATTTTTGAAAATCGTCAAAAATATTTTCAAATAAATATATCCCGTATACAGATCTTGGATTACAGTATGTCAATTATGATATTTTGAAACAATTTATCTACAAGTTGCTGTGCCATAGAGAGGACCTTTTTGACATACATAGCCAGCAATGTTAGCTTTTTCTAATAGGGACAATGCACAAAAAATAAACATTTGTTTGTTCTGTAAGCGCCAGTATTAGCAGTACAGATAGTTTCCCACTGTAGTCCCCAGGCAAGTGTAAAATGCAGCACAAACGATAAAATTTACATTATCTACAAAAAGGTTAGTAAAAGTTATAAAAGTTAAGATGCCACATAAAAGCCGACGGCATAGACCTGTAATCAACAACAAATGTGTGCTTGTGGTTTGCCTTTAAAACAACCAAAGATATAATTTGTAGATATAAAAATAAGACAAAAAAAACACTGGTACAACTGAGATCTGCTTTTTAGCCAGAAGATCCATAAACCCAAACCACCTGGGGCTCATTCTACTTATTATCTTGGAAAAGTGTAAGTCTGAACTACAATACAATGTTTAAACAAACTATTTAGCAGAGTAGAAGAACCGGGATTTAACCTGAACCAGCCACCAGCCGATAAAGTCTTGTGAGATGTTTCTCGCGTAAAGATTAAAGATTGAGCGTAATCCTGCCTAAACCTTACCTTGACTTGGTTGTTGGGTGAAGGCTCCTCGGCTGTGAAATGTCGATCACGAATAATCCTTCTGTTAATCCTAACCCAGTTTAAATGATCATGGTAAAAATACAGGAAAAGTGCGAATTCCTATTTCCAACTCCATTTCGCCAAACATTGCTTTATTAATCTGGTCACTAAAATGTAGGTCTGTAGTTGCATATGTTAAGGGTTTATGGTTTATGTTACCCAGCATGCCTTTTTTTTTTTTTCTCAAAATGGGGTGGGTTACTTCTTTTGTGGGTTTTAGAGGCACTTTACATCTGATAAGACGCATTACTGCCATGTACTGCTGTGTCATTATCAAATATTATGTTCTTGAATATTAGCTCCTTGGTTTTGATGGCGTTCATAAAAGTTGAAATTACCACTTTTTTTGATTTTTTTATTTTTTTTTAACTGATATATAAAGGAAAAAATAAAACAGCTATCCCATTTAAAACCATAACAGTGACTTTTTATTCTGTCCCAAGTGACGGTCTCTTTCGTACAGTGTTTTGAACAAATCCTCCCCAGTGATACTCTCCAATGTCCAAAAACGTCTTCGCTGCATTTAAAATCATATCAATCCTGTCAGAGTTTTTCTCCAGAGTTGACGCACAGTTCACCACCATCGCCATGAACGCCAAAAAACACTTTGTCAAAGGTAAAAAAGTTTTGACTATTGTCGGTGTCACAGAATCGCTCTTCTCATGATTCTTAAGTTGTTTCGGTGCCACAGCCTTTGAAGGAAAGGTTCAAACGCTCAAACGGGATATGAAGTGTAATCAAGGTAAATACGTTCTGGGACTTCACATGTAGGAGTCAAACACACTGAAGTTGAGTCTTCTTTCATCCCACTTATAAATCTTGTTGGTTGTTTGACCCATGGATCTGTTAGAATAACTAGACAGGGTGCTGCTATCTTAGCGCTCTCTTGAGTTGGATTAGTGGCCACTCATTGGTACTAGAACGAAAAAAGTCCCTCCTGCTCAGAAAGGATTTTTTTCTCATCAATTTAATCACAAACTGCTTTGGCTGACAGGGACTTACAACTTTCAGAGAGGTTGAATTTTGTGTTTAAAATTTTTACCTATTTTCGGATCATAAACTTTTTCTCAGCTCAAAATCCATCTGTTGCCTTAAAAAAATGTTTTTAATCATTAGCTTCAGCCACGCTCTACGTCCAGTCTAGCTAAACTCAAGCCCAACTATCGTGAACGAGCCACAAGTTTAGAACATGGCTCAGAAGCTCCTGAAAGCATAAAGATTATCATTGATTATAATTTATTTATTATTCCCTTGCATCCTTTGCGGCTGCTCGTTCACAAAGTCTCACAGCCGGTAGTGCGACTGCATATGGTTGATGGGCGGGACTGGATGTACCTAGCTGCTAAAGGCTGAACTCGCAACATTGACCTCACAAGCACCAGGACCATCAAGAAAATGGTCTTCATCTAAATTACGGGGGACACCACTCATGACTTCTTTTTTTGCACACGTTTCCATGAAAAACTAAACATTTGACAGGGCAAAACCATATGTATCAACCGATATCTCAGGCCTTCTCCTGTTGTTTCTACCGTGTCCCGTCGTCTGTCGCTCTCACAGATCGAACATCTCCAAACATTCTGCCGATAAATCTCCCAACCTCGTGCGGGTCGCTGAAAATCCTGCCAATCATAACCATAACATACTCCTCCTCTTTAACTGAACTGTCACTCCATAAACATTCATTTTTTCTCGTTTTCTCGTTTTTTGCCGACTCTTTTTCAAACTTCACACACAGACACATCTATTTCCTCCATCTTGTCGCCTCTACTCTTCCTAGAGCCCAAATCCAAGTTTCAAAACGGCCACTTCTTTTTTTTTTTTTAGATCGCTGGACTCTACCATTTGACTACAAACAATAGGGGTGGCTAACATATAAGATAGCACTTGTAGCTACTATATTTGCCGAGTTTATTTAGTTATTGATAGATTGATAATGACTTTTACTTTGTTTTACAGTTTCACTTTCATTTGTTTAGTTAAATATGAACAGAATTGGGTAAAATTGTCCCGCTCTGCTGTTTAACCTGAAGTCACCTGTTCAGGAAATCTAAATGGTTTGTTAGATCTTCACTTGATGTGAGTTTTTCTCTGTACTTTTTCTATTTATTAAGGTTCTCTGTGTAATCCCTCAGTCGTCCAGGTCTGATCCATAGCAAAAAGAAAAAATATAAAATCTGTCAACGGACAAAAACGCTAATTTTCAGTGTAGTTGAAGAAGCGACTTGGGTGAAGAGCCAAACATCTTCACTCCTACAGCGTTTTTGTCAGTTTGACAGATTTTATATTTTTCTTTTGACTATTTGTTCAAGTGTTGATGAGCCTGGCTGAAGTGACCCTCTGCAGCGATCCACAGCACGAGGGTAAACAGGCCCAAACGTGCTTAACCCATTGGATTCACTTCTGTGTTTGTGCATTTTTTGGAATTAGTTATCGTGTACGTTTTCCATCAGCGCAGTGGCTGGGCAGATTTCCTCCATAAACTCAAAACATGGACAATAGGTAAAATCCTCCCAACTAAGGTCGTGCTAACCAAGAACTAGCTCAAGATTTGCCGGGGTAAACGGTGAATTACAGTGGTCCCTCGTTTATCGTGGGGGGTTACATTCTAAAAATACCAACCATAGGGGAATCC
>JAIEZT010001390.1:7575910-7728410 GCA_019594935.1 Periophthalmus modestus
CTAACATGTAATAAACAAGATTTTGAAGGAATTCACTGTAACTGACTGGTGATGAGTCTTTGGCCCTTAATTGGCTCTCAGCTTGGTCTCTGTTTTTTATGTGCGGTCCTTAATTAGAAAAGTTTGGCAGCCCCCTGTCCCATGCCGTAGAAAGCAGTGGACTGAGTGTGACGTCCACCCATAGCGTTCGTCTCCAGTCAAATGTAAGCTCATCGGGGCTAGTAATATGAGGGGTAATTTTAGTGCTGCAATCCATAAACTGCAAGGATCCTAGCAACAACGAGCCAATCCCAGCGCGGGATGCTAACAGTAATGCCCCTTCAACGCCCGTCTTAACTTTGGTTTTGTGCACGGAGCGGGTGCTTAGCTCTACGGTAGCAGAGCGACATAGGTATTTTCTTATCTTGAGTTACGGACACGATAGCGACATAAAACACCAGGTTCATAGAAAACTTTTTAGACCAAAATGACGAGGCTCCAGTGCAGCAGTTACAGAGAGAGGGGCGACAATTTTACAACAGAGCCGTAAGTGCGCCCATGCTGACTTCCCAATTGGAATCCATCGGCTCGCAAGTTAGCTAGCTTTATATATTCTATCTTTGGTCCAGACTTATACAATCATGCTCATAAAATTTCCCTGCATCAATGTTTTAAGAAGTATAGCGAGATATTCAGGCAGTCCTATCAAGTAATCCCTTTGAAATAAATGTCGCAGTGTTGTTCTCTTGGAGCAGACCCAAATGTTTCATAGATCAAGATCAGTGACATGACAGGTGGCTGATCCAAACCACTTTAAACTGACTTTGACTGAAATATCCACATTTATTTCAAAAAACAACTGTTGAATCGCATCATTATTTTGCGGGAGAATCTGCTGCAACAACTTTCATCTGACAACAGCTGGGTTGAATAATGGAAACTAGTGAGACATATCGTGCATTGTAGCGTTGTAGCGTATTTCTTTTGGTTGTATTTTTGAACTATCGTAGGCCGTAACCCAGGCCAAAACGAGAGCAAAACAACAGCAGCGTCAACTCACTCGAGCCAGTCTCCAAAACAGACCAGTGACGGACCGAAGGAAACTTAACGTCAACTCGTCGGCATAGCAACCAAGTGTCACAGGCACAAGCCGTTACAGAGAAGGCATTGATCTACTTACAATACTTTCTTCCTGTGATTAATTACAGAGATATTAACCATAAACCAGGTCAACAAATCTGTAATCTGACAGGTCCAGCTCAGTGTTAAACTATACTACAGTGTTGTGATGTCCAGGGGGTTCAGAATAATGAAACATTAAGTTTTGGATGATTGTTCTAATAAAAAAATTTAAAAAAATCCCAATAAATATGTATTCCAAGTTTTGAAAAAGTCAAAAGTCCTTAAAGTGATGTCCATGAAATAAAATGTCATGTCATGGGCGACAGTAGCTCAGTAGGTAGAGTGTTTTCTGAGCTGATCTGAAGGTTGGGGTTTCAAATCCTGCTCTCGACAGACATATCTTTGTTTGAGCGATCAGCTTGGTGGTTTTTGTAGCTCTCACCAGACAGTTACTGTTGTTGTGTCCTTGGGCAAGACACTTAGGCCTCCTCGCCCCCAGTGTGGTGAATGGATGAGCGCTTGGAGAGCCTGGAAGGTGAAAAAGCGCTATATAAAAATGGTAAGGCAAGTTTGAATAGCACACAATTCGTACACGAGGTAATTTAAAGTGCTTTACAGAATAAGAAAGACACTGAAATCATACAATCAAAACAATACATTCAAAAATTCAAACCTGTAACAGGACTTTAACCTGACACGGAACCTTTCTTCGTGAGGGACTTTAACCCTCACCAGGGACTATAACCACATCACAATATTACGCAGCAGTTGGGGACTCTAACCCTGTGCTTTTTAGTATTTTTGAGGGACCCAAAACTCCCCAGGGAAGCGCTGTACACACCCCACTACTCAGGGACACGTCTGCCCACTACACCAGTCCACGGTGGGTCACAGGACTCAAACCTGTATACGGGACTTTAACCTGTTTTACTATCAGGACTTTAACCCATGTGTGTTGTGACAATGTGACAATTTAGCATGTTTTTGAAGCTCTATAATTCACGTCGTTTTGTGTCGTTTAATTTGTCCGCCAACAGTTTGGAAGCCAAAAAAAAATCTTGTATCCGTAAATATCTCTAACCCTTTTTTTTTTTTTTAATTTACTTGGCATATACAGGTCTAGAGTGAGATAGACAACATGGAAACATAGAAATGATCGTGGAATCAAACCCAGGACCTTCTCACTAGGAGGGCAGAAGTGTTATACACCAAGTCTTTGCTGCTCATTAAAGATAGATTTTTATCAACACAAAATATAGATTGCAGCTAAAATTGCAATAGTTTGAAATAATTTCTTTTATTACAGCCCATCTTCTCCAGAACATCGGGGAAAAATAAAACTAAGCATTTTCCAGCTATTTGGGCTGAGGCAGTTTATTCTTTTACTGTACGATGATGATTCATGCATTCCATCAGCAGCGATCTGACTTTATGGTTGGAGGGGGAAGCGCAGTATCCAAACTGCAGCTTACTTTTAGTTGAGGTCAATCAATATTTGAAGAAATAAAAAATCAATGTATATTTTGATGGTATTTTCCCCTCCGTAGGACACAGTGGAGTCGTTGGCGGTGACCTTTCTGTACTTTTCTCGACCGGCTCAGAACTTCTCAACATTTCAGTGTCGTAGGCTGTTTCCTATCGTCCACACTCGATGTGGACACCACGATTTAGAGGTCACGCCATTTTTAGTGGTGTTCGAACGTCCGGTTAGTGAAAAAGTGGTGCACTCAGAGTTTCCCACAATGCACCTTGAAAAATCGTGGGCGTTGGTGGTCGCTAGACTGATCATTATAGACCACAATGCATTGCGAGAGTTGGAAAAACAGCAGCGGACGGCGACAGGTCTTTAACTGGACGCAACACGACTGAATGAAGCAGATAGAAGCGCTGGTTTATCGTGGTGTTGGTCTTGATTATGAATAAAACACCCCCATTGCTGTGTAAATTTGATAACGTTAGCCACTTATATTAGCTTGGGCTGTTAAAAGAGCGAGAATTTCCACAAGTCAGACAAAAAATGTTTAAAAATCTAGTCCGTTTACGCTAGGGGTGACATTCAGACAGTCTTAGAAAACATATTCTTGTGCAAAATGCTGTAGCTAGCCTGTGCATTTTGAGGCAGTCGCCATAGATCCACTGACAGAACAACCATTTTGAACATTTCAACAGAAAAAAAAATTGAAAATAAGGACTAATTTACAAATTTATTAAAACTTAAAAGGCGCTATACCCGAATTCCTGTTTTAAAAAATGTTTGCAGTGGTCCAAACGTATCCCTCACTTACCTTATGCATATATCCTAATTAAGAGAGAATTACAGCGTTCGGAGACCAAAGTGGAGTTTTGCCATCGGAATACAGCTAACAACAACCAGCATGCTAAGGCGCACTTCCTGATGATTGGACAATAACACACAGTTGACTGAATCTGTACTGGAGCCAGACATTTTTGCTAAAATTCATGGAAAAAGCGTGTTCAAGGCCTTTAAAGAAGCTGCTTTTATTGCTTTACCTAGAATTTTCCACAGTAAGGCATTACATCTAACATGTGTTGCTCGTTTCCTTGAAGTTACATAATTCGAGCGCCGTACTTTGGAACTTTCTAGGCAAAGCAATAACATTTCTACAGAGACAAGCAGGTCAGTCAACTCAAACCCTCCACCCAAAAGTTGCATAACGCCTCTTTAAAAAACCGAATCCAGTCAAAGAGCACATTACCTTGTCTCTCTTCATCACTGCAAACCCAATGCTGTTTTTTGCTCTGACAGGCCTGACATTAAAAATCAATAAGCCGCCATAATTTGAGCTGTATGTGAAAGGGTCTGCTTCTTCTTTCTCAGAACTGTTGCCCGGCCAGTGTAGCTGGAAGCATAATTATTTATCGATCTCACCTCTAGATCGACACACGCCCACGGAGCGCATGCAGATCAGGTGAAAGGAAAATTTATGATTGAGACAAAGCTAAGGCAGGGCAGCAAATTAACTCCACATTGATTTATGTTTACAGGTCAAGGCCCACACTGACATAAAGACCATATATTTTGACTGGAAGCCCCACTCGTCAAGTCTGCTGCCAATACACTGTGCCATGGACGATCTGCAGGGGTCATTCTATGCATGTGCTATTATTTTACAGTTATATCAACCAAAAATGATCATAAAATGCATGTAGTTACAATAGAAGAATATTTACACGTATGGTCCCTCGTTTATCGCGGGGGTTATGTTCTAAAAATAACCCACAATAGGCAAAGTCCGCAAAGTAATCAGCTTTATTTTTTACAATTATTATATATGTTTTAAGGCTGTTAAAAAAACACCTTCACCTCACACTTCATACACTTTATACATTAAAACTTATTGCTGCTGCCATCCTTATGTTATTTTCCTCCTTCTTTATGTAACACAAGATTAATTTATTCTGTAATGGCGCCGCTTAACTTCTACCTTCCCTCAGAAGTCCAACTTTTTCTGCGACGGTCAGCATCTTTTGGTTTCGACCGCAGGTGCCTGTTTCGGTACAGAACGTTTCATCGACATTGTGGGTTTTTGTGGGAGAAAACTTGCAAACATACAGCACTTAAGAGTCACACCGCGATCGAACATTTTATGTAAATTTGTCAAGCTGAAGGGATTCTGTGCTGTACAGGAGACACGCACACAGAGGAGACTGATGGACAATGGTCTACAGTCCCTCAGCCAATCAGGACGCAGAACACAAACCATGTTCATACTCTGTAAAAAGTATGCAAACTTACACTAAAAAAATCAGCAAAACAGTGAGACCGCGAAAGGTGAACCACGATATAGTGAGGAGTAGTTTTTTTTTTCACTAATCCCAAGTTTAGAGGTTCGAATTCCACTATTGACTTAAACATGATTGGTTGAGAAGGCGGATCCATTGACCCAGAGGTTGGTGATGTGATTCCAGCTCCACACATAACTGCTGTTGTTGTGTCCTTGGGCAAGACACTTAACCCACCTCCCCCCTTGTGTCTTGCGTACACCGGTGTGTGAATGGGTGAGTGCTTCCTTGATGTAAAGTGCTTTGAGCGTCTTAAAGGTGGAAAAGTATTGCTATGAGGAAACACTCTTGGAAGTAAGAACAGTTGCAAAATCTGAAAATTAAAGGGAAATGTATTCATATATTGATTTTAATTTATTTCAGTTTTTTTTTCCGCCTGTGAAAGGAGGGAGTGGGTATTTGAATCCATCACTAACCCTTTGGCACATCCCTCCTCACATGGGCTCAATTTTGGGCACACAAGTTCTTTCAGGCAGAAAAGTGAAGCAGCCAGCACAGTTTCAGCATGAAATATATTTTAGTGACATATCATTTGAAGGGCATCTTGTTTTCCATTTACCTCATTTTCAAACCATACACTCTGCATTCATTTGAAATGTCAAGAACAACTGGCAAAGCAGTGCAAAAAGATTTAATAGTTGGCTTGCGCTGGCTCGATGTCTGTGGCTCGTCCTCTCGCCTCACTGCAAGAAGGTTCAGGCACTTCTGTTTCCCCCATCAACCCAAAACATGCACAATATACTGTAAGAATAATCCAGGAAAGGTAGTTCTGACCAAGACGAGCTCAAGATCTGGAAATGGGTCTCCTAGCACTGCACTGTGGCATTAAAGGATGGGTCAAATTTCCTTATAGGGACATTAAAGTGTATCTTGAAGGTCTTATATTACACAAAATTGACTCCTGTGAGCGCTAAGCCACATTAAAATGCGGCTAGTAACATTTTATTATTAGTCTGTACATCTCCAAAGCTCAAAATGCTCTGTGCCACCTTGTGATGTCATGAAGCGGTATTTTTCAAGTTATAACAGCTACATTTACCTTTCGTTTAGTAGCGATTGGCAGTTCCAGGGCTGAAATCATCCAAATGATTCTAGTGAAAGGGGAGCACTTCCTGTATTACCACACGATGACATCACAAGGTGGAACAGGGCGTTTTCTGTCTGAGAGAAGAACATGTGCGAATGAAACAAAACACAGATCCAGGTTCGGTTGTTTGCGATGAGGAAACAACATTAGAAAAGAGATCGGAGAATAACATGACCTTTAACCTTTTAGACAGCAGTGGCATAACACATTTACTCTTATTTCTTTACATTGTGTTTGTACGAACTCCTATCTTGAGCTTTACCTGACCTTAACTACTTCCAATAGAAAGATGAAAAACTGAATAGCCGAACACCGACGAATCAGGTGAGAAAAATGACCACGCAGGACCATATATTGCGATTAGCTTGATACATAAATAAGTGAACCAGGTCTTCCCCGCACTGCACACAGACACTATTACAGGTATTAAATCAAATTAACCTCATGATAAACGACTTCATCTGCACACGTTTGCTTTGTCAGTGCATTCTGTTTGTGCACACACGGAGAAATTGCTTACACATAACGTCCCACTTTTGCTGATTAACGACTCTCCCCGACGTGCCGCGGTAAATCTCCGTGGGTTTTGCATTGGCAGCGGGCAGACTCGGGTAGTATTCGCTTACATTTACATTTAATACTTTATAAAATTGTACTTTTAAGAGTACCCGCAGATAACCCGCAATAGGGCGAAATCCGCGAAGTAGTAGTTAGCTTTACTTTTTACGATTATTCTATATGTATTAAGACCCCTCACCACACACTTTGTACACTTTTCTTAGACAGGCATTAACATTTTCTCACATTTCTATCTTGTTTAATGGATTAATAGTGACACAGGTGTATTTCTGACTGCTTTTTTTCTTCCTGTAGCATAGCGTCGATCGAACATTTCTGTAAATTTGGGCTGGATTCATTCTGTGCGGGTTGAAGCCTGGTTTTGTCTTGTCCATCGGTGTTACTCGTGTATTTTTATTGAAGAGAAAATAGGTCCGATGTAAAAAGAGAGTTACAAAATTTTAATTCACAGCTTTGCAAAAATCCTTTTTACAAAATCCTTTTTTATCACAAGTCATTCTGAAAAATAAACAATACTACGATGATGCAAGGTTTTTTCCAGCAATACAGCACTACATCAAACGCAGAGCAGTGTGTGGGGCCTCCAAGGACGTGTGGACAAGAAGATAACACCTATGTTCTGGTCTTTGATTAAAGCCACTTCTTGTCTGTAGCCTCTCTCACTAAGGACTGTGTGACCCTGACTTTGAGAGGATTGTGAAACACCATTGTAGGACTCTGCCTGAAGTTTCTTAATGTATAACGCCATGCAAACAAGAAGAAGACCCACCTCTCAAACACATACATTGAAAGATGCTATAAAAGCTGTTAACATGCATATTTCAGGACTCTCTTCTGTCCTTTTCCGTTCACTTTACCTGTGTGGAACTCATTAAAACCTTCTGACTTTATGCTTCAGTGTCTTGGTCCTCTCTGACACTTACACCAGAAACGAACATTTCTTACAGTAAGAAAACCACACAGCACGTTTTCCAAGCGTGTGCTCTTTGCCTCATGTGCACTATCGCTCTTAAAGTGACGGTAACATATTTATGTAAAACTTAATAACAGTTAACAGATATTTTAACATAAACATTAATGCAATAAAATAAATGTAGCTTATGTATATAGATCAAAGATAACGTTTTCCAGTATGAAACGGTTGTCTGCGGTCCCTTGGTCGGTCGCGACGCAGAGCAAAATGTGAGTTCATACACTGTAAAAAGCATGTGGAGTTGAACTTGAAAAAAAGCTGCGAAACAACGAGACTGCAAAGGGTGAACCGTGATATAGCGAGGGACCACTGTACTCTTCAAGCAGCATACATTTACTTCTACTTGAGCAATAGTTTTTATTTGTCAGGATTTGGGTTTTTTGTGTGTTCTGCGTTGTCTTCCCCCTTCGTCCTTCAGATCATCTCATCAGCTTCCGGTATTTCCACGAGTTGTCCTTCAGGTCATGTTCCAGTTTTATTCATCAGTGTGTCCTCGTGATTTTGCTCCTTGGACTATTCATGCACTGCAGCCTCCGACCCAGCTCACCTCGTCCTGTACCCGAACGCGCACCGCCGACCCAGCCCTCCACCACTTGTTCCAACAACTACCTTTCACATTTTGTACCGTTAATAAACTCTGTTGCACTGTTTTCCCCCGAGTCTGTATCTTTGGTCCCTCCGGACGTTACGACATTATGAAGTACTCGGGCAGAGTCAGATCTCAGTTTTATCACTCGTCTCGTTTTTCTGTCAATTTACATGTAGTTACAGCAAGACAAAACTGGGCCCTGGTTTTCTCTTCAGTGGAAATATCACTTTCTGATGGTAAATGTGTTTCTACAATACACCACATTATGTCGTGCCTGGACCCCTCTCTCCTCCCTCGCTCAGAAACTCATCTCAGCCACAGCACGAAAACACAAGGACGCATGATGCACATTTACCACACGTTTGTCTCTTGTCACTTCAATCTGCAGTGAGTTACTCCCTGCATAATTAATGAGTTACGCGCTGATTTATCCATACATGTACATGCATTAAACGCATATTAATATCCATAGAATGTATGTATAAATGGACATAGGTACGCTGCTAATCGCTGTGATCACGGGCGTGCATCCGGCTCAATCGACTTCAATTCCAATTCACTTTACACTGAAAAACTGTCGCCCTCTCTGTGCTGCTGCCAGGCTCGTCATTTTGGTCTTAAAAATGTTCATATTAACCTGCTCTACATGATCCTGCTATTTTTATTTCGCTATTGTGTCAGTGAATCAAGATATGAACATAACAGACAAATCTGGCGCCTTCTTTCCCTGAGGTTGCCCCCGCTAGCGTTAGCAACAGGTTTGATTGACAGCGTTGCTAAGCAATTGGTCCCTGCTAAACCAGCGGTGCAGGCTTCAACTGCCTCACTCTGGATTGGCTCTTTGGTTGCTATGACACTCGTGGTCGGAATTCCAAATATGGAACTCGGCTCCAAATTCGCCCCTATAACCGAGAGCCTCGATGAGCTTCATTCGACTGGAGCTGAACGCTGTGGGTGACGTCACACTCACTTTGTCCACTTTTTATACTGTCTATGGTTTAATCACCCCACTAATTATTTACCTATTTATTTAAAGTTTTACTGCATTTATTGAACACAAATAACATGATCATGAAGTCAAACTAGAGTGATGTTTTTCAGGGACAGTGTATAGGTCCTAATCGTGTTATGATAAAAAGATGGTGAGCCTATAATATTCAGGCTATAATGAATAAGTCAAAGTGTTATGTTGAAGTATTCATTGGTAGACCATCCTACAGTATGTTTAATGTGATCACATTTGAGCCAACTGAAATATCGTAAATTTCAGAAGTCGCTACTTTTTTCCCCCCCACGCTTTGAACCCTGCGCCTTATATAACGGTGCGGTTAACTGATAGATTTTTACTGGTTAACAACCACCGGGGGGCACTCTCTAGCAGTAAATGCAAAACTGAGAAAGATTATGAGCTGAAGAATTCACAAGTTTTGATTTTGAACTGTCATTTTGCTCATTATGCACACGACCCCTCATCATGGAAAAACACACACGCAGAAAAGCAGAAGATGCAGCTTTTAAGTTGAAGGCAATGGATCTGGCATCAAAATAGAGTCACTGCACGTTTGGCATTAATGAACCGATGGTGCGACGTTAGAGGCGGCAACTGGAATAACTTAGTCAAAGTAAAAAGACGACAAAAGCTTTCGGAGGACATAAAAGCAGATGGCCTGTGTTGGTGCTGTTTTATTTTCCAAACCTGCAGGTATGTTCGTCCTGTGTTGATGCCGTCCTGCTGTCTGAAATTAAAACTCAAAAAATCTCTGTGTGCCGTCTTTCTGTGTGTAAATATCTCAACATAAAAACCTGCAGCTTATATTCAGGTGCAGCTTATATATGTACAAAATGTATTTTCTTTTAAATTTACATGGTACAGCCTATATTCAGGTGCGAAATTTACAGTACATTAAAATACATTCAAAAATAGGAAAAATGTCTATAATATTCCCAACTTTCTGACCCCTCTGGTCTTCAGAAAAGTTGTCTTACTTAATTATTCTGCCCATTGCTGTTCTCAGCCTCTATAAATGCCTATACTTCACTGTCTGATGTGGTGTTACAGATATATTTAGTGCAGATGATGGCAGTTGTTGTGAGCCTCGAAGGTTGTACCCTGCTTTGTACTAAAGTAAAGGTTTTAAGATACTTTTCCCACTGTCCGAAAATCTACAAGTGACAAAATCTTGATGTTGACGATATAAAATGATTTGAACTTTTCTGTTTCTCGCAGCGCTCCTTCAGATATATTGCAGTTTCTCATTTGTGTTTCCCATTTTGTGCATTATTTAATATTTTATCATTACATTAACTTCAAACTATAAATCAGACGCTACGCCCTCACGGTTACTCTTACTTGAGTGTTATACAGTTTTCTCAAATACTTTTTAACTCTTACTTTACTATTTTCTTGGACTACTACATTATACTTCCACTTGAGTAATGTTATTTTGAAGTAACGCTCTTAAGTCCAATTTTGGCTCCTCTACCCACCTCTGGCAGCAGGGGGCAGCACACACGTACAGACACTTCCGCAATACACAAACATCGGTTCTCCCAGCATGCATTGTGCCTGTCCTTTTGCTTGTCTGGGTGGCACAGCTTTCGTTAATTGGGTTTTTGCGATTTAGAGATACAAGGCTTAGATCATTCGCAGTGCTCACCTCCCCTGTGTTTATAAAGCTCCATTACTGAACTTTCCGCAAGCAAACTGAGTGGGGCATCTTAATTAGATTGTTTCTCACTGCATTTATAATATGTGACTAATTAGCAGGAGACAAAAGGAGGCTGAAGAGGCGTTGTACCGGGGGTGAATTTGGGGGTTTTATTTCAGATACTCAGTAGGTCACTCAGCAGTTTCTATGAAGCAGATTAGCCAAATGTTGCCTACTGGGTTTAGCTTATCTCTCATTGACAAGACTCTTTGAGAAGAAGCCCCGAAATCCACAAAAGAATTTAGCGCAAAGAAAGGTCAAAGAGGAGTAATTAAAGCCTGTAAAAAAACCTCCAATTATACAAGCCACTGTATTCAGACACTAAACCCAATACTGTTCAATGGGCCGGTTCAAAATAGGGCCTCTGCTGTGAGACAATAATGATTTGAGGTTAAAGAGGGGGTAGTTTACTTCTATGGGGTATTAACTGCTAATACATAACACATTTAGATCACCATCCATCCATTTTCTTCCTCTTATCTGGGCACTGGGGCAGCAGTCTAAGCAGGGACTCCCAGACTTCCCCCACCCCAGAAACGTCCTCCAGCTCCTCCGGTGGGAGTCCAAGGCGTTCCCAGGCCGGCCGAGAGACATAGTCCCTCCAGCGTGTCCCGGGTCTTTCCCTCCTCCCGGTGGGGACATGCCCGAAACACCTCCCTTTAGATCACCATGTTTGAAAATTCTATATTCGCCCCAAAAAAAACATATTAACACGGTGTCTCCCTTTTCTTTGCTCTCTGTGCTAAGTCACATCTCCTTCAGGGCGCTAACACAGCACAATCAGCGCGCATCCCGCTAAGGAAACTACTGCACACTGCGTCAGGTTTGTGAAGTTGTCGTGTACAGTTTTTCCTACAGGGAGCGTGGGTGATGTAGAGTTGTGGGTGGAGCCCTGGACACAGTCTTACAGCTAACGGTAAGAAGGGTTCAAATAGGGCCCGGGAGAGATCGCTAAGTTACTGAAACATGCATGGATGATATCTACAACCTCTACAGTTATGATTATGATGAGGGAACGTCATTTTAACATGGTAGAAAGCTAAAAAAAAAAAAAGAAATAATACATCCTAACTCAGGGGTGTCAAACATATTTTCACCGAGGGCCACAGCAGCAAAATGGCTGCTCTCAAATGGCCAGATGTAAAATAAATGTAACTACTTTTTTACTTGTTAATTAACTGTTTCTGTATTTATTACTTATTCAAGTTACAAATATTACATATGCATTTGCCTAGATGTAAAAAATATGGCTGTGTAACTGCGTATGTTCTGATAAAATGACATTTTAAGACCATCATACCTTTAAATTTACCCTCTCGAGGGCCACATAAAATGATGTGGAGGGCCACATTTGGCCCGCAGGCCTTGAGTTTGACACGTGTCCTAACTGCATGTAGTACATATACTTTTACATATAGGGACTGTTGTTCTGTGTGTCATGTCACGAGTCTCAGAAGCAGAAGATATTTTGTGAATCAGAGGAAATAAATGTGCTCCATAATGACTAGTTTGGGGAACAGATATTCAGATATTATGTTATGTTATTAGGTTATTTGTCTAGAAAGTTACAGATTTAACATATCCATATCCAAGGAGGCAAGCAGATGCCAAAACCAGGTCAGATCTGGGGAGAGGCAAGTCTGATCACATATAACACCTGTTTTCAAGGTACTGATGAGCAATAAAAAAAAAACTTGTAATTGAATTAATGCAAGAAAGGTAAGTTTGATGCCAGACTGTGAACCACGCAGGCAGGCCTTCTCTTGGAAAGTTACATAATATACCTTTAACTAACAAACTTAATAAAAGAAACAAGCCGGCTGATGTCTGACTAAATCTGCGGTAGTGATTTCTGTTCACCGCTCTACCGTGCGTCTGTCACCATAATGACTATATCGACTTCATGTTTAATATATGATAGATTAACAATATTTTTTCACGCTCGATGTTTATTGCTTCGCACTAGTGGGGAATTTTTCTTCATGTGATGTAGGATTAGGCCTGTACGATGAGATCTGAGTTGTCGATGATGCAATAATTAACTTAGATAACACATTATAGATACTAGAACTGACTCCTTTAGTGTTTCATTGTAATGTTTATATATTGCTGACCACATTATGTTTAAAATGATTCACTTAGAAAAGGGTTTGCTGTGATTATCCTGTTTTAAGGTTATTGTGAACGTGCTATATATTTATTTCAACATAGACTGTGGTTATAATCTGTGAAACCTGTGGATCATTATGGTATAATTTCGAATTTTTTGTCAATATTGATTAAAAAAACAAAAAAAAAAGTGCGGTGCCCAATGGGAGCTAACAACAAGGCAAGTTTATTTGTATAGCACAATTCATCCACAAAGTCATTCAAAGAGTAAGAAAGACAATAAAATTACCATCCATCCATTTTTTCGTGGGGGCAGCAGTCTAAGCAGGGGACTCCCAGACTTCCCTCACCCCAGACATGTCCTCCAGCTCCTCCGGTGGGACCCCAAGGTGTTCCCAGGCCAGCCGAGAGACATAGTCCCTCCAGCGTGTCCTGGGTCTTCCCCGGGGCCTCCTCCCAGTGGGACATGCCCAGAACACACAATACAGATAAAAAATCACAATACAACAAATCAAAACATAAAATGAACATTAAAAGACAAGAGGGTCGAATAAAAACTGTTGAAACACTTGAAAAAGACGCACGCCTGGTTTACCAGCAAAAAAGTGATGTGTTGCCTAAGTATATTAAAGTTAAAATGAAGTTAATCAAAGTATAGACCATTCTACCCTCTGTATTTGGATCAGCGAGGTATGTGTTTGTAATACCCATATGTTTTATTTTATGTCTTTTACTAAATATTTCTAATTGTAATTTATGTAAATGCTTTCAGTTCGACGTTGGCGTCTGTGGCGTTGGCGGCATCGAGTTTGCACATATACCACTTAAAAGATTTATCCAGACATCAGTAAAAGACTCTTTATTGACACAAGGAGGTGGCGTGATAAAAACCTTTCAGTCATACGCACAGCTAAACAGAACAGTTTGGAGCCCGGATTTAAACAAAGTCGAGGCCCGTCTCGCATCTGCAGGACGACTGTTTCGGATTTTAGCTGCAGAAAACTGAAACGCTGTTGAAAATGAAAAGGGAAAACAATTACAACATGGATAAAGGCTCTTCCAAGTCAGTTTTGCATCACATGTCTCCTTTAATATTTGCGAGTACTGTCCTACTTTAATGTTAAAATGAAAACTATTAAGAAAAGTCACGGTGACCCACATTACAACAAAAACGAGTAAATATAAAAATAGGTTTCATTTTAACCAGTGGGCCCTGAGTTCCATTTTCCAAAACAAATGTGGCTTTAGGGAAATAATAAAGAATGATCCCGTTCCAAATTGATCCCGATGGAGGTGCCACTTTATTAGATCATGCACGAAAGACAGATTTTATAACCACGTTTTATTTTCAGAAGCAATTAGCCCTCTCCTGGAGTCTGCAAACAAAACGACTTAATAAATATTTACAATCAGGGACAGCAGAATCCGACTAAATCATTTAAAATGTTGAGTGTCGTCCCCGATGCTGCAACATGAAGTCAAAGAGATCCCTAACCAACCAATTAGTCTCCAACTCAATGCTCGTCAAGGCCTATTAATTAAAATGAGAGAGGAACAAGGCTACGCGGCGGGCTCTGCAGACTGGCGCGCAATGCGGTTAGCGGCTAATGTGAAATCTCGCGGTGATGGGGGTGAGGGAGGGGTCAGGGAAGGTGAGGGCTTGTTAAGTTTGGATTGAGCGACGACCTGCTGATTCAGAAGCGAAGATAATCAGTCCCGTGGAGCTCTGTGCCGACCATATAGAGAAAACAGGAAGGAGGCGATCGATACGGGCCCGGCACAGGCTGCACTTTGTTAATTATGTCTACAGCCACTGCGCACGGCCCGCTACCAACTCACTCACCTGTCTGCGAGGTGCTTAAAGGTTTGTGAATTCAACGTGTACGGGGAGAAATATCAAAGGCAAGATGAGCTGAGGCTATGAGGAGAATGGAAGTACAGGTTTACAGGTCTTATATTACGCAAAATTGACTCCTGTGAACTTTAAACCATGTTATAATGTCGTTACCTCCTCAAAAACACACCTGGAGTTGTGTTTTGTTTCATTCACGCATTTTATCATTAGTCTGTACATCTCCAAAGCTCAAAATGTTCTGTTCCACCTTGTGATGAAGTCATGAAGTGGTAGTTTTCAAGTTAACCGCTACATTCTACCTTTAGTTCAATAGAGATCGGAAAATCAGGATCACTACAAAACTGTTTAAATACCTGTATCAGGATGGACTGACGGAGTTAATACTTTCCAGCTGTGACGGAAGAAATGTCGACATCGTTGGTTGTAAATCTGAAAAAGTGTAAAAGTGACCAGGCTGTGTGTGGCAGTGCTGCGTTCAGAGGAGTAAGAGTATCAAATATGACCCTCAGAGAATTAGATAATAATATTACTGACTGATTTAATGTGGTGTTTTGAAAATAGCAAAAGACGAAGTTTAAATCTGTCAACTGGACAAATCGTTGTAGGAGTGAAGACGTTTTGCTGCTCGCCCAAGCTGCTTCTTCAGTTCTGGTCAGATTACAAGTGGACACTGCCTTATATCAGGCTGAAGGGAGGAGATAACTACACTGAAGCTGTAAACACCTATTGTCTCCAGTTTCAGATGAAACGACGATTTAATGACCTGCTACTGTTCTCATTGTTCTGGGTCTGAGGATGGAGTTATAAATCGGGGAGAGATTATGTCTCAGGCCCCCATTCCTGTTTAAGGAAGGATTCACTTTCCTAACATAAATATCTTCTTTAACTCCCGTCTCAAACCATTTCTTTTCTCTGGCTAAGATCTGAACATCACTATCTTCAAAGGAGTGGTTAGTGGCTTTCGGATGGAGATGTACAGCAGACTGTGGTCCTGAGGAGCTCTCACCCCGGTGTTGGTACATTCTCTTATGGAGTGGCTGTTTAGTTTCTCCAATGTAACGCTCACTGAAGACCCAAAACAAGGAGAACAATAGCAGCGTTGTTAATGGTTGAATAGGGTAGTTTCAGCTGAAACTGGAGACAATAGATGTTCACATTTTCAGTGTGGTTAGAAGCAGATTGGATGAGCAGCGAAACGTCTTCACTCCTACAACGAAGATTTAAACTTCGTCTTTTGTTTTGGCTCAGACCTGGACGACTGAGGGATTACAGAGATGTGTTTTGAAAATGTCTGACAGAGTTGACAAAAAGCTGGGACACTACTTTGACAAGCTGAAATTTGAAGAATGATATTTTCAAAAAATGTAGCATAGGTGTTTTTTTTTTTTTTTTTTTTTTTTTTTAAATTTAAATTTTATATAATCTAATGCAATTTTAGCCACATACATATAGTTTTAAAATGTTGTTTTTTTTTGTTGTTGTTTTTTTCCGCAGCTGAACAATCTGAATCCTGGCAGAGGACATAACACATTATATTGACTTGAATTTTTGAAAATCGTAAAACATATTTTCAAATAAATAGGTCCCGTATATAGATCTTGGATTAAAGTATGTCAATTATGATATTTTGAAACAATTTATCTACAAGTTGCTGTGCCATAGAGAGGACCTTTTTGACATACATAGCCAGCAATGTTAGCTTTTTCTAATAGGGACAATGCACAAAAAATAAACAGTTGTTTCTTCTGTAAGCGCCAGTATTAGCAGTACAGATAGTTCCCCACTGTAGTCCCCAGGCAAGTGTAAATGCAGCACAAACGATAAAATTTACATTATCTACAAAAAAGGTTAGTAAAAGTTATAAAAGTTAAGATGCCACATAAAAGCCGACGGCATAGACCTGTAATCAACAACAAATGTGTGCTTGTAGTTTGCCTTTAAAACAACCAAAGATATAATTTGTAGATATAAAAATAAGACAAAAAACACTGGTACAACCGAGATCTGCTTTTTAGCCAGAAGATCCATAAACCCAAACCACATGGGGCTCATTCTACTTATTATCTTGGAAAAGTGTAAGTCTGAACTACAATACGATGTTTAAACAAACTATTTAGCAGAGTAGAAGAAGAACCGGGATTTAACCTGAACCAGCCACCGGCCGATAAAGTCTTGTGAGATGAGCTCGCGTAAAGATTAAAGATTGAGCGTAATCCTGCCTAAACCTTACCTTGACTTGGTTGTTGGGTGAAGGCTCCTCGGCTGTGAAATGTCGATCATGAATAATCCTTCTGTTAATCCTAACCCAGTTTAAATGATCATGGTAAAAATACAGGAAAAGTGCAGATTCCTATTTCCAACTCCATTTCACCAAACATTGCTTTATTAATCTGGTCAGTAAAATGTAGGTCTGTAGTTACATATGTTAAGGGTTTATGGTTTATGTTACCCAGCATGCCTTTTTGTTGTTTTTTTTTTTTCTCAAAATGGGGTGGGTTACTTCTTTTGTGGGTTTTAGAGGCACTTTACATCTGATAAGACGCATTACTGCCATGTACTGCTGTGTCATTATCAAATATTATGTTCTTGAATATTAGCCATGGTCTCCTTGGTTTTGATGGCGTTCATAAAAGTTGAAATTACCACTTTTTTAAAATTTTATTTATTTATTTTTTTTACTGATATATAAAGGAAAAAATAAAACAGCTATCCCATTTAAAACCATAACAGTGACTTTTTATTCTGTCCCAAGTGATGGTCTCTTTTCGTACAGTGTTTTGAACAAATCCTCCCCAGTGATACTCTCCAATGTCCAAAAACTTCTTCGCTGCATTTAAAATCATATCAATCCTGTCAGAGTTTTTCTCCAGAGTTGACGCACAGTTCACCACCATCGCCATGAACGCCAACAAACACTTTGTCAAAGGTAAAAAAGTTTAGACTATTGTCAGTGTTCACAGAATCTCTCTTCTCATGATTCTTAAGTTGTTTCGGTGCCACGGCCTTTGAAGGAAAGGTTCAAACGCTCAAACGGGATATGAAGTGTAATCAAGGTAAATACGTTCTGGGACTTCACATGTAGGAGTCAAACACACTGAAGTTGAGTCTTCTTTCATCCCACTTATAAATCTTGTTGGTTGTTTGACCCATGGATCTGTTAGAATAACTAGAGAGGGTGCTGCTATCTTAGCGCTCTCTTGAGTTGGATTAGTGGCCACTCATTGGTACTAGAACGAAAAAAGTCCCTCCTGCTCAGAAAGGATTTTTTTCTCATCAATTTAATCACAAACTGCTTTGGCTGACAGGGACTGAGAGGCCACTTACAACTTTCAGAGAGGTTGAATTTTGTGTTTTAAATTTTTACCTATTTTCGGATCATAAACTTTTTCTCAGTTCAAAATCCATCTGTTGCCTTAAAAAAATGTTTTTAATCATTAGCTTCAGCCACGCTCTATGTCCAGTCTAGCTAAGCTCAAGCTCTGATTGGTCAGAGCGGTCACGTGGTTCGACTTGAACGAGCATGTGAGCGATGTGAACAAGCCCAACTATCGTGAACGAGCCACAGGTTTAGAACATGGCTCAGAAGCTCCTGAAAGCATAAAGATTATCATTGATTATAATTTATTTATTATTCCCTTGCATCTTTTGCGGCCGCTCATTCACAAAGTCTCACAGCCGGTAGTGCGACTCCGCATGGTTGATGGGCGGGACCGGATGTACCTAGCTGCTAAAGGCTGAACTCGTAACATGCGGCATTGACCTCACAAGCACCAGCAACGTCAAGAAAATGGTCTTCATCTAAATTACGGGGGACACCACTCATGACTTCTTTTTTTGCAGACGTTTCCATGAAAAACTAAACATTTGACAGGGCAAAACCATATGTATCAACCGATATCTCAGTCCTTCTCCTGTTGTTTCTACCGTGTCCCGCCGTGTGTCGCTCTCACAGATCGAACATCTCCAAACATTCTGCCGATAAATCTCCCAACCTCGTGCGGGTCACTGAAAATCCTGCCAATCATAACCATAACATCCTCCTCCTCTTTAACTGAACTGTCACTCCATAAACATTCATTTTTTTCTCGTTTTTGAGTTTTTTGCCTACTCTTTTTCAACTTCACACACAGACACATCCATTTCCTCCAGCTTGTCGCCTCTACTCTTCCTAGAGCCCAATCCGGGTTTCAAAACGGCCACTTCTTTTTTAGATAACTGGACTCTACCATTTGACTACAAACAATAGGGGTGGCTAGCACTTGTAGCTACTATATTTGCCGAGTTTATTTAGTTATTGATAGATTGATAATGACTTTTACTTTGTTTTACAGTTTCAGTTTCATTTGTAAAATTGTCCCGCTCTGTTGTTTAACCTGAAGTCACCTGTTCAGGAAATCTAAATGGATTGTTAGATCTTCACTTGATGACGTGAGTTTTTCTCTGTATTTTTCTATTTATTTAAGTTCTCTGTGTAATCCCTCAGTCGTCCAGGTCTGATCCATAGCAAAAAGAAAAATATAAAATCTGTCAACTGGACAAAAACGCTACATTTTCAGTGTAGTTGAAGAAGCGACTTGGGTGAAGAGCCAAACATCTTCACTCCTACAGCGTTTTGTTCAGTTGACAGATTTTATATTTTTCTTTTGCTATTTGTTCAAGTGTTGATGATCCTGTCTCAAGTTGACCCTCTGCAGCGATCCACAGCACGAGGTAAACAGGGAAACGTACTTAACCCAGCAGATTCACTTCGTGTTTGTGCAATTTTTGGAATTAGTTTATCGTGTCACATTTTCCCATCAGCGCAGTGGCTGGGCAGATTTCCTCCATAAACTCAAAACATGGACAATAGGTAAAATCCTCCAACTAAGGTCGTGCTAACCAAGACTAGCTCAAGATTTGCACGGTAAACGGTGAATTACAGTGGTCCCTCGTTTATCGTAGGGGTTACGTTCTAAAAATAACCAACAATAGGGGAAATCCGCGAAATATCAGCTTTATTTTTGACAATTATATATGTTTCTTGGCTGTAAAACCCCTCACCACACACTTTATACACTTTTCTCACACAGGCATTAACATCTCCTCACATTTCTCTCTCTCAAACTTCAAACCTTCGTAGGCGCCTTTGTCGGTGCAGAACGTTTCATCGACAATGTGGGTTATGTCTTCGAGAAACACACAGCACACAGCACTTCAGAGTCACACCGTGATCGAGCATCTCTTTAAATTTGGCTGAACACATTCTGTACTGTACAGGAGACACAGCACAGAGGAGACTGATGGACAATGGTCTACAGTCCCTCAGCCAATCAGGACGCAGAACACAAAGCACGTTCATACACGAGGCGCGAAAGGTGAACCACGATATAGCGAGCGCTTTTCCACCTTCAAGACACTCAAAGCGCTTTGCATCAAGGAACCACTCACCCATTCACGCACACACTCATGCACCAGCGTACGCAGACACTGAGGGCGAGGTGAGTTAAGCGTCTTGCCCAAGGACACAACAACAGCATTCATCGGCGGGCGCTGGAATCGCACCGCCAACCTGTGAGTCAGTGGATGCGACCACTCTACCAACGATGTTAACGGTGTTTCGAACCGTCAACCTTCAGATCGATGGACACTACAAAATGAGCTACTGTCGCTCACTGCTCCTGACAGGTTGAAGGACGGGTCAAATGCAGAGGACAAAAAGTATTACTTAGCCTTATCTAAAAAGTATGATGTTATATATATTTTTTTTTTGTTTCATATTTTTATTGATGTGCAAACAGATATTACAGCATACCGTTATTTAAATCAACAAATGTGTGCACACTTTTTTTCTTTTTTTATACATAACAAGAACTAGAACTTAAGTAAATAAATAATTAATAATAGTAAATAATATGAAGTAATAATAATAGTAATAATAGTAATAATATTTAAATAAAAAAATAAATAAATAAATAAAAAAAAAAAATTATAAAAATGATATATATACATACATACATACATACATACCTACATACACACCTACATATATTCACGCATGTATAGATGTTATATTATTGAAGTATATCATTTAAACAGACCACCATTACATGACTTGAGAGCCCAGATGTTTCCCAACTTGACACCAGCAGTTATCAGCCCCCTCGGGCGTCAGACGGCTCGGAGTACTGCCGGAATACTGTCTTGAGGTTATTAAACTTGCACTCGCCTCATTTTGTTGGGAATGAAAAACATGGAGATGAAATGTGTCTGTGCTATTGAAAATCTGTCCCATCTTTGTGGAGGTTTGTGCGCAGCATCTCAGTTTGTCTAATGGGAGGGAGTTTCGTGGTAATAAGGTTTGTGTTTACAGCTCGACAACATGGTGAATTTACCCAAAACAAGTGAAATGAGAAATTTGTGAATGTCGTGTTTGTGTGTCGTTTTTACAGTCTCATTATTTTTCGCCATCTCGTTGTGTTGTTCTTGCTTCTTTCAAGGCACACAGCACCAGAACAATTTAGCACTAACGTCGGATTCCTTTTCACTTTAGGACTTCATTTTGAACATTGGCAAAAACACTGAAATATGAACTGACAAAACTTATACAAGAATCTCATGTATTTCAGAACATGTGCAGAGTTAGTTGGGAATAGTTCCTCTTTAAAGGTCCTATATTGCGCAAAATTAGCTATTCGCCATGTTTGAATGTTGGTACCTCATCAGAAACACACCTGGAGTTGTGTTTTATTTCATTCACACATGTTTGAGTAACACTTTATTATTAGTCTGTCTAACTCTCCAAAGTTCCAACCTCCACCTTGTGATGTCATGAAGTGGTGGTTGTCAAGTTAACAGCTACATTTTACCTTTAGTTCTGTAGAAAAATCGACAATTCCAGGTCTGAGATGATCCAAATGATTCTAGTGAAAGTGTATGGAGGTGAAAAATACAGTAGAGCACTTCCTGTATTACCACATGATGACATCACAAGGTGGAACAGAGTGTTTTCCATGCGCGATAAGCCTGTGTGAATGAAACAAAACACAACTCCAGGTGTGTTTTTGATGAGGTATAACATTCTAACATGTCTAAAAGAGTCGATTTTGCGTGATATGGGACCTTTAAAGAGGAACTATTCTGTGTCATTTGTTCATATTTCAGTCTTTTTGTCATTTCTCCTGGAAGCTTTCAAAACAGACTCCAAAACTGACAACAACTGCAAATCTAAAATTCGTGTTTGTGACGAGGAAACATTCTAACACAGATCAGAAAACATCGTAAAACGGGCGCTGCACCTCGTTTTCTTTTCCATATATTTGAGGAAAGTTGTTCTTGCCCCAGTACAGATATATACTGTATGAAAAATGTTTGAGTTCACTAATTATAAACCGTTGGTAACACTTTATAATAACTATAGCCTATTTAGCCTTAATAAAGCATGAACAAACACTTAATTAATAATGAACAAACACTTAATTAATAATGAAGAAACACTTAATCAATAATGAAGAAACACTTAATTAATGATTCATGCTTAATAACTACTTAATTACAACCTTAATTAACACTGAATTAGCAATTAATTGGCCTGTGTTGTGTACAGTTACTCATACTTATTTCACACTTAGTTACTCCTTAAATAAGCATTTACAAATGGTTAGTTAAGTATTAACTCAAACACTTGTTAATGAAGTGTTAATTAAGGCTGTAATTAAATAGTTATTAACCATTACTCATTGTTAATTAAGTGTTTGTTCATTATTAATTAAGTGTCTGTTCATGCTTTATTAAGGCTAAAGAGGCTATAGTTATTATAAAGTGTTACCAAACCGTTTTATTGTCTGATAATCAGGAAGTGCGGGTTAGCATGGTATTAGTCGTAACATTACCGTGATGGCAAACATGCTTATAAACTCATCATGGTGAATAATTAGTATGTTCTGAGTGCATAAAGTAAGTAAGGAACGACTTCGTGCCACTGCAAACTGTTTTAGTTCTGGTTTTTTTTCATGTTTTTGGGCTGTAAAAATCAGATACAGCGAGTTTATTATCTCGGTACAGGTCGGGGTCAAGTGGGGTCTGCTGAAGTTCGCCGAGTTTTGCTTCTACTACTTATTTCCCAAAGCACAAACTCCACAACATCGCAGCTCGGTACATAACCACTGAATATGTGACAGTTGTGAATGGCTTTTTGAATACATCCAGTGCATTCAAACAGAAGCAATAGGAGCCCAGACTCTGCTGCATAGGCTCCGCTAATCTCACGTCCTACTTACTGACTGCCTCTGTCTACGGACTCGGTTTTCTATGGCCTTTTATACGCTGGCCTTTTTATACGAGTCTGACAAATGAACATGCCATTTGAATGTGGGATAAAAACACAAAATAAATTGTACAGCTGGGGACAGACTTGGGTTTTTATGATATAATACGTCGTGGTTGGAGGGCGACTTTCCCAACGCACAAAACAGGACCTTTCTGTGAAGAGTAAAGATTGTCAAAGTAACACTAAAACAGGCGGAAAGATGAATCTGCTGGCTGGTACTTGAAGTGTGCTGTTAGGATCATTGGGCTCAAAGGTTCTAGCAGGTTCTACAACAGTGACAAGAAGGTCTGCACCTTAAAGAACCTGTGTGTAAGACCAACTTCTTTATAATTTGGTGTTAATTTGGTGTTTTGTCCATACCTCCTCAAGGCAATGGACTTTTTCTTGGGAATCCAGCCAAGGACATTCAAAAACTGCCATACATTCATCCCGAACTGATCACAAAATCCTTCTGCTGACCCATAAATGCGTCTTTGGTCAGGCATCACTGTATCTGCAAGACCTGATCACTTAACAATCTTCAAACTGCACCCTCAGATCTTCAGGTGGCTCCTTCAGGTCCCCCCCCCCACGAGGCTCCGTACGATGGGGGACGGAGGCCTTCTGACTCTGGACCTGCCTCCCTGCCTCAGCTGAGAGTCACACAGAGTCTCGACTTTTTAAAAACTAATTTAAAGACCGTTTTATTAAGAAAAGCTTATTGTTGATGTGTTTGGCTTTTAGCAATTAGTATTTTAAAGTTCTTTTTTTACTGTAGCACTCTGGGATTCGGTTGAATGAGGAGTGCATGATGAATAAAATTGTTGTGGATCTCAAGATGTTTAACCAATCAGAAAGCAGAATGGCCTCTCGTTTCACTTTCCAGTTTCAGTGCTGAAATTCATTTGGTTTAAACTCAAAATGACTCTCTCAGATCTGAATCCTCACTGAATTCTGGAGGTTCTGAGGTTTCACATGACGCGTGGCTTGTCCATGACTTGCATCTTCACAAAAATGAGTCTTATTTGACGTGGAGAAAGGGCCTCTTCTGCAAACAAATGAGAACTTTAAATAATCTAGATTTTCTCGACATTATTTCCAAAACCTCACAGTTTCAGCTCTTCACCATTATAAACATAATCAAATAGAGATATTGTTGTGAATGTAATTACAAGTCCATTAGAGGTAGTCAGGTTTAATTACTGTCACGGCAGCATCACAGCACAGTGTTTATCTGCTCTGTCTGTTTTCTATTGTGCTCCTCCATTTGCTTTGTGGAAGGTTCACTAGTTTGTGATTAACACTTAATAGAGCTGGGACATAAATATCAAACCTCATCATTACAAAGTTCTGCTGCTTTGGCATTTGCAATCTCTGAAGTGACAACAGCTCTTTAGTTTTATATCTATACATGTGCCAGAGTGTATGTTTAAAGCTGCACTGTGTAACTTTTGTGCTGGTGCTAGTGGTTTCTGCCAGTTGCTTGTCTTCATGGATGTAAGTGTTTTTCCTGTTTTTTATTGTTAAAATTCCTTCTCACTGTGAGCAGATCTTGCCCTGACGATGTCACCTGCTTGACATGAAAATAGATACGTTTAATGCCGTATTGTGGGACATTTCAGGGAAAGCAATACGGTCTTTACCAGAAAAGTGAGAGTTTGTGTGAGAATACTCTGCTGCGACCCAGGACCTTGTGCTTAGGTCGACTGCAGCTGAAGCGTGGCTGCCCCCTTCTGCAGTGGAGGGTCACTGCTCCACTCACCTGAACCAGACTTGACAAACCAATCAGTGTGGTTCAAAGGGTGCACACTTCTTTTATACTCTGAAATAGACTTTGGCATCTTAAGAACATACAGCTGTACCACCATATTCTGTTCTTATACCAGGTTGTACCTCAGAGGATGTGTGTTTGAGAGGCCTGACCTGAGGTTGGGCTGGTTCAGTACTTGGATGGGAGACAGCTGTGGATACCAGGTGCCATACAGGCGTCTAAAGTGTGTGGATGTTGGTGATGGTCAGAGGGGCCGATGGTGCTCATGAATGAATGAAGTTTATTTGGTTAGTAACGATTGTGACCAGCCTACAGTGGCTACAGTCGCTTACAACAACCGATTAATGAAAGAATGAATAACGCACTGAAAAGCATCGCTGAGTGTTCAAAAACGTGCTCCACAAATGCATTATTATTATTACCATTCAGACAAAGGAAGATCATCTCCATGGAGACAAGCTGCTGGCAGCAGACTCACCCGCCGACAACTTCAACAGTGCAACTTTAAAGATGAGTCTAAACAGTGACTGTGTTCATCGTAGACCCTGGTGCAGTTGGAGTGACGTGCAGAGGGAGAAGGTTTCAGGTCAGGTTGCGCTCTGTATCATGACTCATGGTGCGTTCACACCGAGGCGTCAAGAACGTGTTGGAAGCCTCTGCATCTGAGGGGAGACGCCTCCGATGCACGTCATAGACGCCTGAGCGTCTGTTGTGGTCTGTGAGAGCCTTTGGATGTTCTGTTTTCTCTGTGTCTTTGTGAACGCAGCAGACCAGGTTGAGAGAGTGGCTTTAGTCTATTTATTACATAAAACACATCAGGTGATCAGCTCTGCAGGTGGTGTGTCTGTGTCTGGGTCTGTGTCGAGCCTTTATATGCCTTTATGCTAGCCGGTGCGCCCGGCATAATTAAGTAACCGCTAGTTTGTGGCTGATCTTTCTACTTGTTCCGGATAATGACGTCGCTTTGCCACTGGAGCGTAGTCTCTGATTGGTTGATGCTGCACGTCAGATGCCAAAAGTTCAGCTTTTTCAACTTTTGGACGTGCGAACAAAGCGTCCAACGCCTTAACGCTGAACGCTGAAGAAAATGCACCACAAACACATTTGAATCTTTAAATACTTGGAAACTTAAAGCAGCTCAGATTGACAACAACACATTTTCTTGAATGAGGTGAGTATTGGGTATTGTGCTGGAGTTAAATAAAACCTACACAGACCATGAATTGGAGAAGACTGAAAGTTATGAATTCCTATGAGTATGAATTATTTTTTAAAAACACATTTGTTTGTTGGAAACTTAAAGCATAATCCCATACAGCTGGTAGGATAAGTTAGAGCTCTTAGTGTGTCTATCTCACCAAAAACAGTGGCGCCCAAAGGTGACTTTCGGTGGGCGCCCATGAATTTTTTTAAAACATTATACCAGCTGTATAATCCCATACAGCTGGTAGGATAAGTTAGAGCTCTTAGTGTGTCTATCTCACCAGAAAGTGGCGCGCCCAAAGTTTTTTTCACCTCGACTTAAAACAATAGGAAAGAGACTGGAGTGGCCTGACAGTCTGTTCAATACAAAACTGATCAAAATAGATTCTTCTTAAAATCTCAGAGCTCTGTTGTGGGCCAGACAGTCAAGTTTGGTCTGTGGGCCCCACTTTGGTGTTTGGGCCCCTGATCTAAAATGTAGAAAGTATACAAATATAAAAAAGGAAAAAAACAAAATTGAATGCGTAGGTGTGTCCAAAATTGTAACTGATAGCGCACATACTGTATATTAAAGGTTCCATATCACTTTATGTTCTGATCTATGTTATAATGACCCTGCATATTTAGGCTGAGTTCTTGTATCAAACAGAAAACACCCTGTTCCACCTTGTGATGTCATGTGATGTGTTCTGGCCGTAAGCCTCAGTCGCTGTGAGTGTGAGATCTGTGGGCCCTGTCTCCATCTGGCACCGTGTTACAGCCGACAGTCTGTCTTTGTCCCCGGTCTGCTCTTGTGTCTGTGCTGCACCCCGACCACAGGACCACAGGACCACAGCCTCTCTGCAGCCCTCTCTCTCCCTCCTCGCTCCGTCTCTCTCCTCTCCCCTCTCTTTCTCTCTCTGTCGGACTTTCTCTCTCTTTCCATCTCCCCGTTTCTCTCTTTCTCCCTCCATCTTTCTCTCTCTCCCTCCTCGCTCTGTCAGTCGCTCTGTCTCTCTCCTCTGTCTCTCTCCTCTCCCCTCTCTTTCTCTCTCTGTCTGACTTTCTCTCTCTTTCCATCTCCCTGTTTCTCTCTTTCTCCCTCCATCTTTCTCTCTCTCCCTCCTCGCTCTGTCAGTCGCTCTGTCTCTCTCCTCTGTCTCTCTCCTCTCCCCTCCCTTTCTCTCTCTGTCTCTGTCTCTCTCTCCATCTCCCTGTTTCTCTCTTTCTCCCTGACTTTCTCTCTCTCTTTCCATCTCTCCCTGTTTCTCTCTTTCTTTCTCCCTCCATCTCTTTCTCTCTCTGTCTGACTTTCTCTCTCTTCCATCTCTCTGTTTCTCTCTCTCCCTCCATCTTTTCTCTATCTATTCTCTCTGTCAGTCGCTCTTCTCTCTCTCCCTCTGTCTCTCCTCAAACTCTCTGTCTAACTTTCTCTCCATCTGTGTTTGTCCCTCTCTCTTTCTCCCTCTGTTTTTGGCTATCTATCTCCTCTCCTTTTTCTTTCTCTCTCTCCTCTCTTTTTTTCTACTCCGCTCTCTCTCAATCAGTTCTCTCTCAAACTTTCTTTCTCTCTTTTTCAAACTCTTTTTCCATCTCCCTGTTTGTCCCTCTCTCTTTCTCCCTCCATCTTTCTCCCTCTCCTCTCCCTTTGCTTTCTCTCTTATCTCCCCTCTCTCTATCAGTCTCTCTATCTCCTTCTGTCTCTCTTCTCTCCACCATTTTTTTCTTTCTGTCTGGTTTTCTCTTTTTCAAAAGCTCTCTCCATCTCCATGTTTGTCCTTTTCTTATCCCCCTCTCTCCTCTCACTCTCATCTCCCCTCTCTTTCTCTGTCACTTTTTCTCTCTTACTCTCTCCTCTTTCTCTCTCTTATCTCCCCTTTATTTCTCAGTCACTCTCTCTGTCACCCTTCTCTATTTTTCTCATCTTCTCTGTCTCTCTCTCTCTTTCTCATCTCCCCTCTTTTTCTCGGTCGCTCTCACTCCTCTCTCTCTCTCATCTCCTCTCTCTTTCTCAGTCGCTCCCCCTTTACTTACTCTTCTCTCTTTCTCATATCCTCTTTCTCTCTCTCATCTTCCCTCTCTCTCTTGGTCGCACTCTTACTCATCTCTTCTCTCCCTCTCTCTTATCTCTCTCTCTCTCTCATCTCCTTTCTTATTCTCCTCTATCTCTCCTCTCTCTCTCCTCTCCCTCTCTCGTCTCTGTCCGGAGAGGGCTCTCTTGATACTCTCTCTCTCTCCCCCTCTCTTCTCTCTCTCTCCCTCTCTCATCTCTGTCCGGAGGGCTCTCTTGATACTCTCTCCTCTCCCCTCTCTTCCTCTTTCTCTCTCTTCTCCCTCTTTCGTCTCTGTCCGAATGCCTCTTGATACTCTCTCCCTCCTCTCCCCTCTTTCTCTCTTCTCTCTCCCTCTCCTCTCTCATCTCTGTCCGGAGGGCTCTCTTGATACTCTCCCTCTCTCTCCCCTCTCTTTCTCTCTCCTCTCCCTCTCTCATCTCTGTCCGGAGGGCTCTCTTGATACTCTCTCCTCTCCCCTCTCTTCCTCTTTCTCTCTCTTCTCCCTCTTTCGTCTCTGTCCGGATGGCCCTCTTGATACTCTCTCCTCTCCTCTCCCCTCTCTTTCTCTCTCTCCTCTCCCTCTCTCATCTCTGTCCGGAGAGGGCCCTCTTGATACTCTCTCCTCTCTCTCTCTTCTCTCTCTCTCTCTCTCTCCTCTCTCTCTCGCTCTGTCCGGAGGGCTCTCTTGATACTCTCTCCTCTCCCCTCTCTCTCTCTTCTCTCTCTCTCTCTCCCCTCTCGTCTCTGTCCGGAGGGCTCTCTTGATACTCTCTCCTCTCTCCCCTCTCTTTCTCTTAGCTTGCCGCTCCCTCTCTCTCATCTCTGTCCCAGGGCTCTCTTGATACTCTCTCTTGATCCCTCTCTTTCTCTTATCCTCTCCCTCTCTCGTCTCTGTCCGGAGGGCTCTCTTTGATACTCTCTCTCTTTCTCTCTCCTCTCCCTCTCTCGTCTCTGTCCCGAGGGCTCTCTTGATACTCTCTCCCCTCTCTTTCTCTCTCCTCTCCCTCTCTCGTCTCTGTCCGGAGGGCTCTCTTGATACTCTCTCCTCTCCCCTCTCTTTCTCTCTCCTCTCCCTCTCTCGTCTCTGTCCGGATGGCTCCCTTGATACTCTCCCCTCTCTTTCTCTCTTTATCTCTCCTCTCCCTCTCTCGTCTCTGTCCGGAGGGCTCTCTTGATACTCTCCCCTCTCTGTCTCTTTCTCTCTCTTCTCCCTCTCTCGTCTCTCTGTCCGGAGGGCTCTCTTGATACTCTCCCCTCTCTTTCTCTTTATCTCTCCTCTCCCTCTCTCGTCTCTGTCCGGAGGGCTCTCTTGATACTCTCTCTCCTCTCTCCCCCCTCTCTTTCTCTTTCCTCTCTCCCTCTCTCATCTCTCTGTCCGGAGGGCCCTCTTGATACTCTCCCCTCTCTGTCTCTTTCTCTCTCTTCTCCCTCTCTCGTCTCTGTCCGGAGGGCTCTCTTGATACTCTCTCCTCTCCCCTCTCTTTCTCTCTCCTCTCCCCCTCTCTCGTCTCTGTCCGGATGGCTCTCTTGATACTCTCCTCCTCCTCTCCTCTCTTTCTCTCCCTCTCTCATCTCTGTCCGGAGGGCTCTCTTGATACTCTCTCCTCTCCCCTCTCTCTTTCTCTCTCCTCTCCCTCTCTCGTCTCTGTCCAGAGGGCTCTCTTGATACTCTCCCCCTCTCTTTCTCTTTCCTCTCCCTCTCTCGTCTCTGTCCGGAGGGCTCTCTTGATACTCTCCCCTCTCTTTCTCTCTCCTCTCCCTCTCTCGTCTCTGTCCGGAGAGCTCTCTTGATACTCTCTCTCCTCTCCCCTCTCTTTCTCTCTCTCCTCTCCCTCTCTCGTCTCTGTCCGGAGGGCTCTCTTGATACTCCCCCCTCTCTGTCTCTTTCTCTCTCTCCTCTCCCTCTCTCGTCTCTGTCCGGAGGGCTCTCTTGATACTCTCTCTTCTCCCCTCTCTTTCTCTCTCCTCTCCCTCTCTCATCTCTGTCCGGAGGGCTCTCTTGATACTCTCTCCTCTCCCCTCTCTGTCTCTTTCTCTCTCCTCTCTCCCTCTCTTGTCTCTTTCCGGAGGGCTCTCTTGACACTCAGGTGACATATGTGAGTGTGATTAGCATATGGCTGCGGGTTAGCGTGTTAGCTTGCCGCAGGAGCAGAGAGCCGGAGCTGCAGGGCGGCTGTAATAGAATCCCAGTTTGAGTCTTTTACGTGGAGCAGAGGCACTAGTGGCCAGTCCATGAAGACATGTTTATTATTGGGTCTTTGAAAGCTGGTTTTATTTTTGTAAGTTAGTATTTTTATTTTTCTCTCTCTCAAAAATGATAGTGTAAAGAAGTACTTAGTTTCCAAATAAGACGACTGCACACTTTCTGACTTCTTTACCAATGATATTTATGCCGGGAGCGGGAATCGAACCGCAAACCTTCCGCTCGGTGGACAAAGCCTCTGCATCGGATTAATCAGTTTGTTAGCATTCGGAACTGTCCAATCTTTACTAAACAAAAGGTAAAAGGTAGATGTTAACATGAAAACTACCACTTCATGACATCACAAGGTGGAACAGAGCACTGTGACCGACTGAAGACAGACTAATAATACAGTGTTACAGAGCTCAACATGTGTGAATGAAACAAAACACAACTCAAGGTCTGTTTTCGAGGAGGTAACAGCATTATAACATGTCTTAAAGCTCACAAATATCAGTTTTAGCACAGTTTAGTTACTTTAGATACACCTAAAACACGCACATCGATGTGAAGACGGCCTCACCAGTGTTCTTCTGTTGTAAAGTGTTGTTATAGATGGCCCATAATCCCAAATTGTTTAATCGTTTTTCTATTTGTGAAAGCCATATTTTGTCCATTGTTATTCCACACCACTGAATCTTGTCTAATTCATATTTGTAATAATGTTCAAGACAATTACTGAAAGCCTCCTAATCTGCTCTTTATCTTTTAAAAGGCAATAATTGCATAACCAGAAAATGTACTTCCTATGTTGTTAGAATCACTTTAAAAATGCCACTTTAGATGCTCATTATTGGCTATTTTCTTCCATCTGTGTGTGAGACAAAATCAGCTCAACGTCTTTCTGTCAGATGTTGTCCCTCTGCAGGGTCGTGGAAAGTCATAGAAAGGTCATAGAAAGGTCATAGAAAGGTCATATAAAGAAGAGCTGTGAATGTACTGATAACACATTAAAGACCAGATCCAGAACACACTTTCCCCAAACTGCACAAAGAGAAGAGTCTGGTCCCTACTGAGTCTCCCTCAGATGGGAGTGATTGACAGGTGGATTAGCCAATCAGGGTCAGGCATGATCCATCTGTATCAAAACAAAAATGGCTGCTTACAAGGAAACAAATATATATATATATATATATATATATATATATATATATATATATATATATATATATATATTGTATATATATATATATATATATATATATATATATATATATATATAGATCTGTATCTGTGTGTCGGTGTGTTAATGTTCAGTAGTAGTACCAGCAGCAGTAGAAGTAGTAGTACTACTCCTGGTAACCCTGAGAGAATGTCCCACAGTTATTTTAAAGCACAAATGAAAAACTGGTCATGGTCAAACCAAACATGCATCATTTATAGTAGCAGTGTGATTTTGACTGTTCCATAGAGACATATTTGCATGTATGGGCAAAAGTGAAGGGGGTGGGTGTAGAATGTAATTGTCTTGAATGGGGCCAAACTGACTGAAAACTGGAATGGGGACTGTGTAATAACTGGAATGTGCAATTTTAACTTGACCCTTTTGTGACCCCAGCCCCGGGACGACAGACGGAAATTATTTTGGCTATAATCTGGCATGTTTTATTCATATTGAACCATGTTTGTTCATGCATTGTCCCAGTCAAATAAATAAATAAGTAATAGTAGTAGTAGCAGTAGCAGTAGCAGTAGTAGTAGCAGTGGCCGTAACAGTAGTACTAGTAGCAATAGTGCTAATAGCAGAAGCGGCAGAAGTAGTTGTTGGGACTAGCAGCAGTAGTAGTAGTACAAGTAGTAGTTGTCATTGTTGTAGTAGTAGTAGTAGTAGTAGTTGTAGCCATATTTATTAGTTTCTATCTTTCTATTATTTCCCATCAAAAGTTTAAAAAACACCACGTTACTTCCTGTGTGTTCTTGCTGACATGTTTGCGACTCCTCATGACACCGACTTGGCCTCCCCGGGCCCGGAGGCAGGTCCAGGCTGATAATTACTGCACAAAGGAGAAATACTGTCTCCCTCGTCCCCCCGAAAACTGCTGACGTTGTCCAGAGCCTCCCCGGCACACACGCTTTAGACTCTGCTCTGATCGCTCCGTCGAGCTTCAGATTCTTCAATGTGGTGATGTCATACGGCCAGATGTTTTCCCTCTTGCTGGGTTTCTGCTGGCCTGTTAGACTCTGGCTCCAATTCACGTTCTATTGAAAAACTGTCACCCCTCTCTCTATAACTGCTGCTGTCAGACTCATCATTTTGGGCTTAAAGTCTTTGAATTAACCCACTCTACATGATCCTGGTGTTTCTTATTTCACTATCGTGTCCATAAATCAAGATATGAACATTAATAAGAGACAAATCAGGTGCCTTCTTTCCCCAAGGTCGCTCTCGTTAGCATTAGGAACAGGTTTGATTGGCAGCGTTGCTAATCGTCCGCTCACTGCTAAACCAGCGGTAGGAGCGGGAAGGGGCTTTACCGGCACTAGCCTTGCTCCAGATTGGACTTTTTGGTACTTCGCTATGATACTTTGGTTGGACCTCCAAATATGGAACTCGATTTCAAATTCGCCCCTATAACCGTTAACCTCGATGAGCTTCATTTGACTGGAGTCGAACGCTATGGGTGACGTCGTACTGCCTCAGTCCACTTTTTTAGACTCAGATGGGGGACAGGTAAAATTGCAGTGAGTTCTTGGGTGTAGTCAAAAATAGAAATGATCTGCATTTACCTTCTGGATTTTTCATGGCAAAGTATAAAGTAATCAATAGGGAATACTGTACTGGCCTTTGCCCCCATTACATTCAAAAACCTGAAAACCAGGTTACATAATTTACAAATGTTGGCCCTGATATTTTTTTATTAGTGACTAGACTGAAGAACTTACTGTATTACAACAAAACCCACCATTTTAAAGTGGGACAAAACACCTAAACTCCGCCCACAACCACATTTCAAATTGAACTGCTAACTTGAAGAGAGTAAAGGAGAGAGGGGCGGGGCCTGGGTGTACGAGGAACATTGTGATTGGTCCAACAGGTATCCACACTTCAAACCCCGCCCCTGCAGCCAGGTGTTTGTGATCAGGGCTGTGTGATGTCACGTAGTACTTGGGACTGCACAGACCCCTGGAGGCAGCACACACAGTTTTTGACTGTTTTTCACCAGAAAGCTGCAGATTGACCGAGTTTGTACTAATACTGCCAAAAGGGACTAACTCAGGGGACGGTAAACTTTAACACCCAAGAGCCATTTGGACCTGCAAATTGGAAGCTGCAGATACTTTTTGACATCTAAAGCGAAGATAAAACTATATATTGTTTTATTTTTTTTTTTTTTACCATTACGCTTTGTATAAACAACTATAGTGTGTTGCTTATGAAAGTGCTACAGAGAAAATCCAGTTTTAGTTATGTAATGAACACATTTTGAACATTTTGAAACACAAGTTGAAGGTCTTTGTCAAATGAATTAAAAAGCTGAACTTAAATTATCCATGTAACAAACAAAAAATGCCGTGAGCCGTCATTCTTATATCGCCTTTGGGCTTTCGGAGAGTGTGGTGGAGCCTGAGAGCGCGGCGTTTTGGCGGGTATCGGGCTTCCGCGAGTGTGATGCTTATTTTGAGCGAAGCAAAATACTAAATTCTAATTTTATTTTAATATTTCAAGATCATAAGAATCTTCCAATTTAAACTACAATTTGAAAAAGAACCAACACGAATAAAATACACGTCAATTAAATACTTAGCATTTATTTTCCAAACCCAGGTTGCCAGGCCCAGGACTAGTCGATTTAGTGTTTAATTTAATAACTTCACAATATTCATTTTACCTGCCTCTTCATCTGTATTACATATAACTGACCCGTTGTGAATCATCTGAAACCCAACCACAGTCCATCTGCCCGTGGTACCAACCCTGTGCCATCATCTCTGTCATTTTGGTTTAATATTTTCATCAAAAGTAGAAGCCGAGTGTTGGAGTTGTTCCTTTGTTCTTTCACAGTTGAAGTGGGGACTACAGCAATGAGAAAAAAAGATATTAAAGTCTGTAGCATAGGTCAAGTCTTAGCAGAAATTCAAAACCCCTTTAGTTTTTTATGTGAGATTTGAATACCATTATCCAACCGACAAAAATGACCTTGGCTGTTGCATGTTTTATTACTCGGCACTTGTAATGCGCTTTAAGCTCTCAAAGTGTCTCTGCAACATTTTAGAGACCCCGGCATGGATAAGTGAAGCTCTAACTTTTTTAAATAATCAAAACTAATGACATGAGTGTGATTATGAACACAAATCAAGGCTCAAATGCAGAACAACCCGGGATTACTCAAACATACATGAAGCGGTTTAAACACAGCTCCAGAGAACCTTCTTCTACATTTCTTGTTCTATATCTCAGTATCTACTCGCTGGTGGATGGTGTAATACTTCAATCAAGGCCACTACAGACTGAGGGCTGTAGTAATGACCTTCCTTTTTTCTGATGTTCCCGTTATTTGGTTCTACAATGTCCGCCACTTCAGCTTTGCTCTGTTGTTCAACCATCACCACAATGTTCGGTTGGTTCGTCACCGTTCTGTCAGTCTGTATCTGAAGTTCCCACAGGATCTTGGCTTGGTCATTCTTCACGACCTTTGGAGATGTTTCTCATCTTGACCTTTACTCTGCACAGATGTTTCTGTACACTATGCCCGCCACTTGGTTTTGCCGCTCCATGTTTGCTTTCCCTGCCAGCATCTTACACCCTGCAGTTATGTGCTGGATTGTCTCAGGGGCCTCTTTGCACAGCCTACACCGTGGGTCTTGTCTGGTGTGGTAGATCTGGGCCTCTATCGCTCTTGTGCTCAAGGCCTGCTCCTGTGCAGCCAGGATGAGCCTCTATGCTGTCCTTCAGAGACCTCTCTCAAGACATTGGTAGGATTTCTTGTTATCCCTCACTATAACGTGGTTCACCTTTCACGGTTTCACTGTTTCGCAGATTGTTTTAGGGCAATTTTACACACTTTTTTTTTTACAGTGTATGAAAGCGTATTTGTTTGCGTCCAGATTGGCTGAGGGACTGTAGACCATTGTGTTCTGCGTCCTGATTGGCTGAGGGACTGTAGACCATTGTGTTCTGCGTCCTGATTGGCTGAGGGACTGTAGACCATTGTGTTCTGCGTCCTGATTGGCTGAGGGACTGTAGACCATTGTGTTCTGCGTCCTGATTGGCTGAGGGACTGTAGAACATTGTCCATCAGTCTCCTCCGTGTCTCCTGTACAGTACAGAATGTGTTCAGCCAAATTGACATAAATGTTCGATCGCAGTGTGACTCTTAAGTGCTGTATGTTTGCGTTTGAGTTTTCTTCCCGACAAAACCCACAATGTCGAAGAAACGTTCTGCACCGACAAAGACACCGACGAAGGTTTGAACTTTGAGAGAGTTTAAACAAGAGAGAAATGTGAGAAAATGTTAATGCCTGTGTGAGAAAAGTGTATAAAGTGTGTGGTGAGGGGTTAAAACATATATAATAAATGTGGTAATTTAAAATATAAATTAAAATATATTAAAGATATTAAAATTGAAGATATGCCATCACTCTGGGCTTTCTTCATACCATCTAAAACTATCCCTTCTCCTTGGTTAAAATATGACTGTCACAATCTTCAAATGTAAATGTGAGATATAAAAAAAATAACCAAGAGCTTAAAACATTGTCCAGATGAGTCCCTCTGAACCCTTTATACCGACGTCCACCCCGGGTTGGAGGGATTACATGTACTTACGTGAGGAAAAACTCAAATACTTGGTACATCTGACACTTTTAAAGCTGCACTGCGTGACTTTCCCACCAGCTGCTTTGTCCATAACGTTCCACAGTACGACACGACCTCCTTAGAAAACACCTGCATGTACGACGGATAAGACAGATATGTTTAATGCCATACTGTGGAACATTCCAGGAAAGCAATACAATCTCTATAGAGTTACAGAATGCACCTTTTATATGTGCTCCGTAAGAATAAATAACCAGGCCAGAATCAGTATATCACGACCCGACAAACTGATCTAAAAATTCAAAGTTCACTTGTTCTAATAATGGAGGAAACTAAAGTAATCTAATGTGATCTGGCAGAGGTACACAGAGGACGGGCACATGCACACGGCGCTGAGGGGCCAATCTGTCCCTGTTTACACATGAATCATTCATGGAGCACGCATTGATTTCACATTTGTCCAAAACAGGAACAACTTTATGTCCGGAACATGCAAACAAGGCGCACATCTGCTGCAACTTTCATCACAAAGAACAGACACACACACACACACACACACACACACACACACACACACACACACACACACACACACACACACACACACACACACGACGGAGCTGGGAATAATTGGGATGAAAAGTTTAAAAAAAAAACCCAGACATGAGGAGGTGGGGATTACAAAGGTGCACTGTGTAACTTTTATGGTGGAGGGTTCGCAACCAGCTTGTATCCATGGAGATGTAACGACTCTGTGCTGATAATGTTCCGCAGTGTGGCAGTAAATGTATCTCCATGATGCTCCCACGACGCTACCAGGCCGATTCACAGGTCAGGTCTGTGGAGAGGTGACCGCGATCTCAGTTTTATGTTAAGTTTGAGCAATAAAAACCTGTAATTTAATAAATGTAATAACAACATGTTTATCAGAAAAGTTACACAGTGCACCTTTAAAACAAGAATGTCATTTTTTTTGCATTGTACATTTCAAGATTTAAGGACTTACCGGTACTTTCATCATTGCAAGTAAAAGTGACATTACATTTTAGAGCATTAAACAGTGAGCGTGGCTGTAGTGCAACAACAGCAAAACACGCCAATAGCTCCGGGCGGCTGTGGCTGTGCACGCCGCCATCTTGGACTGTTCACATTTACCTTTACACTCGAGAAAAGTACTGAGCGCGCTGAGTGGACGGGATAACAAATATATCAGTTTTATACCTTATCTCTGTTTTAAATCATGGTTATGAATATTATTTTGACAGGACCTATTGACGGTTTAACTTAGAATGTGAATAGAACAGTTAAATACACAAAAAGTATTGGTTCTATAAAGTAGTTGAAATACAGGACACTGAGGCGCTGGGATAAAAAAAAAGCCTGGGATAAAAAGTTAAAGATGTTATTTCAAAACTAACATTTAATGGATGGTTAAAACATAGTTCACGTTTCGCGGCTTCGCTGTTTTTCAGATTTTTTAGTACAATTTTACATGCTTCTTTTACAGAGTATGAACGCACATCGTGTTCTGTGTCCTGATTGGCTGAGGGACTGTAGACCATTGTCCCTCAGTCTCCTCCGTGTCTCCTGTACAGTACAGAATGTGTCAGACAAATTTACATAAATGTTGGATCGCAGTGTGACTCTTAAGTGCTGTAAGTTTGCAAGTTTTCTTCCTGACAAAACCCACGATGTCGATGAAACGTTCTGACAAAGACACCGATGAAGGTTTGAACTTTGAGAGTGTTTAAACAAGAGAGAAATGTGAGAAAATGTTAATGCCTGTGTGAGAAAAGTGTATAAAGTGTGTGGTGAGGGGTTTTACAGCTGCAAAACATATAGAATAATTGTAAAATAAAGCTGACTACTTCGTGGATTTCGCCTATTGCGGTTTATTTTTAGAAGGTAACCCCCCGAAGGACCACTTTTCCACCTTCACTCAAAGCGCTTTACATCACGGAACCACTCACCCATTCACACACCAACGTACGCAGACACCGGTGGCGAGGTCGGTTAAGCGTTTTGCCCAAGGACACAACATCAGCGTTCATCTGCGGGAGCTGGAATTGCACCACCAACCTGCGGGTCAGTGGATCTGCCCGCTCAACCGATGATGTTTATGTCGAGAGCGGGATTCGAACCGGCGACCTTTGGATCCGTGGACAAACAACTGAGCAACTTATTTAAAATTTAACCAAGAACTTGAATAGAACAGATCAAGTAGTTGAATTAAAACACATCTGAAACTTTAACACGAGGAAAGTTTATTTGTTTGTTTGTCTCTTTTTTGTCGTTTTTATTAATTGGGTTTGTGATTAAGGTGGTAATGATGTGTGAATAACAACACTTTTAAGTCTAAAAAAAAAGATACAGCAGAGTCACGATTTTTCCTACTATTGAGTGCGTCGCCTGAGAGCTGGAGGACGGGTCAGGATGAAGCCTTTGTGCTGTCAGATCGTAAGGGTTTTGTTTCGGTTTCAGGCTACTATCCCTGTAATTAATTTGCTACGAAAAAAATGTTCTGCGTCAACAAAAAAGCGGTGCCATTATTCAGCTCCAAAAACGATTGTTGTCAGTTGAAAGGACCATAAGATTAATATGACAAATTTGTGAAGCAAATCCCAAACAAGTAATGATACGGTTCAGCGTTTGTAGGAAGTAAGCTCGAAAAAAAAACGAGAAAAAAGTAAAAGTCCAAATCTAAAAGTTTTTCATACTTGGAGTTGTGTTTTTTTGTTTCTTTCACACATTTTTAACACACAACCCTGCATATTTAGAGTAAGCTCTTCTCTGAAACTGAAAACACTCCGTTCCACCTTGTGATGTCATCATGTGGTAATACAGGAAGAAGTGCTCCACTGTGTTTTTAAACTTCACACACCTTCACTCGATTCATTGGATAATTTCACCCCTGGAATTGTCGATCTCTACTGAACTAAAGGTAAAAGGAGCTGCTGAAAACTACCACTTCATGACATCACAAGGTGGAACAGAGCATTTTGAGCTGTGGAGATGTAGATGAACAGATTATCCCATCACTGTAACTTATTTCATTTTAATAAAAGGCGCATTATGCAACTTTTTTTGGTGCAGGGTCTGCTTTCTGTTTGTTTCCATGGAGCTGCTATAAAGTTGTTTAATATTGTGGGAATGTTCCAGAGTATTATTATGGGATTAAACTTGTCTATCTTCATGGAGACGAGCAGGTGATGCCGCCACGCCACATTACAGGTTAGATCTGTGGAGAGGCAACCCTGCTCTCAGTGAAAATCAAGGTATTTTTGTGCAAAACGTCTGGAATGAAACATGCGAGTGAGTAAGAAAGATAGGTTTAATGCCATACTGTGAAACATTCCATGCAAAGCAGTAACAACTTCATGGAGACCCCATCAGAAAAGTTACATTCAAACAGTTAAACATAGCTAAAGAAAAGTTCAAATCTGTTTAGAGTGAATACGTTTGGCTGCTCATCTTCAGTCCTGGTCAGATCTGTGAACACTGCCTTCAGATCGATATGAGGCAGTTTAAGGCAAAGTTTTGTTTTGTCCAGTTGACAGAAATAAATGATGGTTTTGCTATGGATCATAACTGGACAACTACACAGACCTCCCATAGAGTTATACCCATTGATAATTATGACATCGACAAACTGTGAAACGTGAACACATCCAATAGAATAGGAGACACGAGCCAGATTTCCCTTTTCCTTCCTTCATTTTAACAAAAGTTGAACCTGATCCTTTATATTAGTGACTGGATCCAAGAACTCACCACATTACAGCAAAAATCTTCATTTAAAAGGCCCTATGTTACACAAAACAGACTCTCGTGAGCGTTAAGTCGTGTTATAATGCTGTTACCTCCTCAAAAACAGACCTGGAGTTGTGTTTTGTTTCATTCACACACGTTTGAGTAACACTTATTATTAGTCTGTCTACATCTGCAAAGCTCAACATGCTCTGCTCCACCTTGTGATGTCATGAAGTGGTAGTTTTCAAGTTGACTGCTACCTTTGCGTTTTGTTTCGTAGAGATTGGCAATTCAGAACATCCAAATGGTTCTAGTGAAGGTGTATGGGGTTTAAAAACACAGTGGAGCACTTCCTGTATCACCACATGACATCACAAGGTGGAACAGAGTGACTCCAGGTCTGATTTTGACGAAAGTAGCGTAAAATGGGGCTTTAACAGTACTATTTCAGCTGCCTCCATCTGTATTAAATGTGATAGACCTATAATGTTGTGATGTCATCTGAAAAGCAGCAATAGTTTCAGAAAGTGGTGCCATTTTTTGTTCAATCCCAGAGACGTGATCATTGGTAAAAGTTTGTGAAGCCAATCCCTGACAAAAAAATAGCTGAAATCTGAAGTTTCTAATCTGAAATTCTGATTTATGAACAAACATTTTCACATATAGGTGACTTTCTTTTTCTGTGTCAGTGTGGAACAGCGCCCTCTGCCTGTCAGATCCTCTGAGTCTTTAACACAGTTTAAGACTAGACTGTAAATTGACCTCTTCTCCTTGGCATTTAACACAAACTAGACAGGATATCTGGTGTTTTATTATACGTTTGCTATGCATCATGTGATCTGTGTATATTATTATTGTTGTTTTTATTTATTTAATTTAATTTAATTTAATTTAATTTAATTTAATTTAATTTAATTTAATTTAATTTAATTTTATTTTAATTTTATTTTATTTTATTTTATTTTATTTTATTTTATTTTATTTTATTTTATTTTTTTTTTATTTTATATTATATTATATTATATTTATATTTTTTTGTGAAGCAGTTTGATCAGCTGTAGTTTAAATGTGCTATATAAATTAAACACACTTGAATTGAACCGAACTGATCCACACCTTAGCCGCTAACATCTAAAATCACATTACATGCTGGGCTAACGCTAACTAGGGTGTATATAGCACTGATTAAGCCCTGATGAAGATGATGGCGTTGCATCTTCATCAGGTTTTAGATGAAGCTAGCTCTCTGCTGAATGCACACGGCAGCGCTGCATCCTAACCACGCTAATCCCTCCACTAAAGCAGATTAGAAAACTGGCAGCAATATGTCTCGTTCCGGTTACGCTCCCGAAGTGACTGTACGGATGTCGGGAGCGCCGCGATTTGTGTAGAGTTATCTTCTCGGAGAGGCGTCGCCAAGGTCAAGTGCTGTCAAAGCATCCTGGGAAACGGAGGTCGCGCAATGATGATGCGGATCCATCAAAGTCAGTTTAAACACGTCTGTCCCCGCGGCAACGCAGAGCCACATGACTTCAAAAGGCTCATTTGCAAGAAAGCGTTTACGGTCAATTTGTGCGTGAATTATGGCTTAGTTTGGGGTTTCCTGAGCACTTTTGGCGCTGGGATGAAAGCCAGTGTTCTATATAGCTCTGTATTACTGCCAAAATGTTGGATTATTTGCTAGCTGTTTTCGCCTCAGCTCCAAATGTCTTCACTATGTCTCATTATCGCTCTGCTTTTCTTCGGGTTTCTTGCTCTTTTGGTTTCCACTGAAAATCAGCTCTTTTATGTTTACAGCTGAGGTCAATGTTAATATTATTCCTGCTTAAAGAACCCATATTACGCTATTTTCTGATTGTTGGTATAATGTTCTTTCTTCATCACAAACAGACCTGGAGTTGTGTTTTTTTTTCATTCACAGGTTTAGTTCTACACTTCTTTCTTCTTCAAACAGAAAACACCCTGAAATAACCCACAATAGGTGAAATCTGCAATGTAGTCAGCTAGTAGTAGTCACCCCTCACCACACACTTTATACACTTTTCTCAAACAGGCATTAACATTTTCTCACATTTCTCTCTTGTTTAAACACTTTCAAAGTTCAAACCTTCATAGGTGTCTTTGTCAGAACGTTTCATCGACATCGTGGGTTTTGTCGGGGAGAAAACTTGCAAACATACAGCACTTAAGAGTCACACTGCGATCGAAAATGTATGTAAATTTGTCTGAACACATTCTGTACTGTACAGGAGACTGATGGACAATATTCTACAGTCTCTCAGCCAATCAGGACGCAGAACACAATGATCTACAGGCCCTCAGCCAATCAGGACGCAGAACACAATGGTCTACAGTCCCTCAGCCAATCAGGACACAGAACACAATATTCTACAGTCCCTCAGCCAATCAGGACACAGAACACAATGGTCTACAGTCCCTCAGCCAATCAGGACGCAGAACACAATGGTCTACAGTCCCTCAGCCAATCAGGATGCAGAACACAATGGTCTACAGTCCCTCAGCCAATCAGGACGCAGAACACAATGGTCTACAGTCCCTCAGCCAATCAGGATGCAGAACACAATGCACATTCATACTGTAAAAAAAAAAACATGCAAAATTACTCAAAAAAAGACTCTGCGAAACAGCGAGACCGCAAAAGTGAACTGAGACAACTGTACTATTAAACATTCCACGTAAAGCAGTAGCAACTCCATGGAGACAAGCAGGAAGCCTCATCAGAAAAGTTACATACTGCAACTTTGAAGATTACAGGGATTTCTGGCCAACTATATCTTACATTGTATCCAGCAAGTTTTCATTCTGTGCAGGATTATGGAGATATAATACACATGCCTCCACTTTGAAACCTTTAGACTCACTCTTTCACTCAGCCCTTCATTTCATAACAGTTGATGAATTTAAAACCCATTCTGTTCACGCTATGAGAAAGTAGGTTGGCCATCGCTGTCTGTCAGAAGAGAACAACACTGTATAAAATGTATTTATAAAGGACTATGACGACAAACAGACTGTAAAATTCTTCTAGTTTCACCAGAAGTGAGATGAGAAAATGTGTTTTTTTGTCATTTTGCTTCAGAAAAAACAAATATATTTCAAGGACAAGCAAAACTGGATACTCTGATTCCACAAATACACTTTAATAATCTGGTTACGAGCATTTATACTCCTGTTTTTAATGTTTTAAATGGACTTACTTATTTTTGTTTGCATTTTTTCTGTATTTTGAGCAGGGCGTCCACGAAAAAGAGTGTCCAAGTCCTCTGACTGGTTAAATAAAAGACGCTACATCCTACTCAAACAACACTTAAATAAAAATGAAAACGACTAAAGAAAAGCCACTCCGTTCAGTTCCACCGACCTGAGTCCCACGTTTGTCTTGTTGATTCATTTCTGACAATGCCTGGAGCGTGGGCCTTTGACGCGATAATATGGAGCTCATGTCTTGGAGCCAGTATTCCATGCCAGTCACGTTAAACCCATTTATCCCTCTTACCCTGCGCGGGGCATCTCTTTGGGGGTACACACACAGTCACTCACACCAGCGGCCGTGACAGGCGCAGAACCAGCCCACGTGTTTTCCGCAGCGATATGAGAGGGGCTCGGTGTCTAAATGCTCCCCCAGCTCCATCCGTCTCCATTGGCCTTTCGATATGCATACTTGAGTCTGTTCTCTGGCTCTGGGGCCGTGTGGATGGGCCCATAGGCAGTAGCAGAGAGCTCTTTTCCCTCCCTCACTCTCTCTTTCTCTTCATTGGAGTGGTGGGACGGGGCCAGGAGAGGAGACGCGTCAGGACTGCTCATTTAAAACTAATGGATCATGTGAATGTAATAAGCCAGAGTGGAGTTTCACTGAGCAGAGGTTAATGTAGTTTAGAAGCTGCAGTGTTAAACTAACTGTTAAGGGTAAAGAATACCTACAGCCTGTCCCCAGACCATAGACTCTATATAAAAATGGACATAGCTAACCTGCTAGCTGCTGCATTACAAAGGAAGTGCAAGAGCATGGGTGCAATTTGGCTCCAATTCACTTCCTATTGAAAAAAACTATCATAACTGTTCGTATTAATGCGCTCTATGTGATCCTGGGGTTTTAATTTAGCTGTTTTGTCCGTGAATCAAGATATGGACATTAATAAAGGACGAATCAGGTGCCTTATTTCCCCAAGGTTGCTCCCGCTAGCGTTAGCAACAGGTTTGATTGACAGATATGGAAGTCTGCTTCAAATTGGCCCCTATAACTGCTCTAGCCTTGATGAGATTCAACTATGGGCGATGTCACAATCACTTAGTCCACTTCTTTAGACGGTCTATGGTTCAGACTCATTCAAGTCACTGGTGATGATACAGCACTGTCAAGAACTGAAATTCACGTGTACTTAAAGTGAAACTAAACACTAAATCCACTTTTTTACTGCAAAATAGCGTTCATGGAGTTTTAATAGCATCGTTTACTGTTCCTATAGTCTTTTTAATTGGGCAATCTTGGTGCAAACTAGGTAAATTTGCAGCTTTCTGGTCAAAAACCTAAATCTAAATATGTCTCTGTGCTTTCAAGTACTAGATGACATCACACATGACCTGATTGCAGCCAGGTGTTTCTGATTACACACACCTGGCTGCAGGGGAGGAGTTTGAAATGCGGATACCTGTTAGACCAATCACACTGTTCCTTATACCTCCAGTCCCCGCCCCTCCTCCCCCCTCACTCTCTTCTTTAGCCCAGTTTAGCAGCTCTGTTTGAAATGTGGTTGTGGGCGGAGTTTAGGTGTTTAAAGCAGAAGTTTCAGCTTTATCTTAAACTGGTGGTACCTGAGAACAGGCTAGAGAGGTTCAAATAGTCCTTCCTGTTTCTGTGGCCTATTGTCTTGTTGTCCATACGTTTTTTGTTTCACTACAAATGCAAGGAATTGTTTATGTTTGCCAATCGATATGTGCTAATCCTATTTCAGAGCAGACATATTGCACTTGTGTCTGCCATATAGTTATAAACTACGACACACGTGGATGGTTAAGTTATAATTTGCTCATTTTAAAACACAATATATTACCCACAGGCGACAGTTGGCTCTAAAATTTGAAAGAGGGGCCGGGCGGGATCTTTATTTGTATATATGACATTAGAGATTTGGCCTGTAACATGTAGCACAGCATGAACACGCAAGGCTCATTATACACATTGTTTTCCAAAATGCATAAAAAAAAAATGAATAATGAATTTATTACATTTCAGTTAAATAAACACAGCAGAAAAACTTTACCCTGTTTTACTTTACCCATTTACCTTTACTTATTTTAGTATAATTTGGTCACGTTCGGTGGGCCGGATTAATAAACCCAAAGGGCCTTATGTGGCCCCGGGGCCCTAGTTTGCGCATGTCTGCACTAGTGTTTTTTTTTTTTTTTTTTTTTTTACACAAGAATTACTACGTGACACTGCAGAATCCTACATGTATAATTGATTAACAAAATAAAATTGATGGACAAAGTAAGTACAGAACAGTGGGCGTACGCCAGGGACGGTGAAAACGAGGGTTGAACGCCAATATTGCATCTTGAAAATAAGCGATTAAAGATTGCTCGAAGACGCACAAATCACTCCAAATACAACTTTGAGAGGTAAATGAGAAGGGGAACAACTAACCATGGCTTAAGTATTATTTAATGCACTGACTCTATACTGAAATGTGTCCACTGTTTGCAGAACCACGGCCACAATAATGTAAAATATCAAACTGCATTAACTGTCTCCTGGTCGTCTGCGGCTTCAGTTAGAACACTCACACTCTCTTTCTCCTCTTTTCGAGTGGTGGGACGGGGCCAGGAGAGGAGACACATCGAGACTGCTCATTTAAAACTAATGTATGATGTGAATGTAATAAGCCAGAGTAGAGTTTCACTGAGCCGAGGTTAAACCAGTTTATCAGCTGCCAGGCGTCTTAAGTGGCGGGTGGGCTGCAGACATGTACATGGTTAGTGAAGATTGGATGTCGCGGTTTACAACTTTAAGAGGCATTACTTGAACTGCTCCTTAGGTTTCTAATTGCATTGATTCCTAGACAAGTAACAGTATCAGTAGGCTGAACTTAAAGAGGTAGGATGTTTGCACAAAGCCAGAAATGGATGTCTGATTACCAGTCAAAAGTTTGTATGTATATAAAATGTAGAACTTACAAACAATAAATAAATAAATAAATAAATAAATAAATACATACATACATACATACATACATACATACATACATACATACATACATACATACATACATACATACATACATACATACATACATACATACATACATACATACATACATACATACATACATACATACATACATACATACATACATACATACATACATACATACATACATACATACATACATATACATACATACATACATACATACATACATACATACATACATACATACATACATACATACATACATACATACATACATACATACATACATACATACATACATACATACATACATACATACATACATACATACATACATACATACATACATACATACATACATACATACATACATACATACATACATATACATACATACATACATACATACATACATACATACATACATACATACATACATACATACATACATACATACATACATACATACATACATACATACATACATACATACATACATACATACATACATACATACATACATACATACATACATACATACATACATACATACATACATACATACATACATACATACATACATACATACATACATACATAAATAAATAAATAAAATGATGGTTCGTCCAAACTGGTATTGTTTTTCGCAAAAGTTTGGACACACTCTGGTTTCTTTTTTTTTTCTTTTTTTTTTTTTTTTTTTTTTTTTTACTTTCTACATTTTAGACTCATATGAAATGGAATTATGTAATTAAAAAAAACATAAAAAAAAAAAAAAAATGAATGGGAGAGTGGGTCCAAACTTTTGGAGAAAAACTTTTTTTTTTTTTTTTTCTACCTTCTACATTTTATATACATACACAGACAAGTTAAACAATTCTACCAAATGTTTTTTGACAAAGAAAAGGTTTGTGAATATACTTTGAGGATGTGAATATAAAATTAATAATATATATTTTTTGTTTTTTTGTTTTTTTTAATTGTAGACTTATAGTATTTACTTTTTTTTCTTTACTTTGGATCATTCTAGGCAAAGCAACAACATCTCCATGGAGACGAGCGAGTGGTGAACAGAGAGAAGTTACATAGTGGTTCTTTATTTAGTATTTCCATCTCACGGAAGTCGTTTTGCGTTTTTGTCTTCTATAATTCTAATCTGTCATTTTACATTTTGGAAATATTACTCACACGTTACAAATGACTCTACATACAACTTTGATTGAGTGGAACCCTCAAACTTTGGAATAGAGAGTTGACTGTGAACACCGTAGCAGTATTTTCCATGCCATACAAGTCCCTTTTAAACTATCGTTGTCACCAAGGCTAAGCGCTATGGCAACATGGTACTTATGGAGAGCTGGCGATAAGTGGAGGTCATTTTCCTGTGGGAGCCGTGTGTCTCTGTGTCCTCTCCTGTGCTTCTTAATGGGAAATGATGTGAAGGTCTCGGTAAGAAGGAGGAAAAGAAGCAATCTCTCTCACTGGTAACGTCTCTGGAGCTGCGTAGACCCCTGATTTACACATGCTTGAGTGCCTGAGCCTGTTGTTCATCACAAACGCCCGCTGTGGTCCGGGAGGCGGCCGCAATTCCTAAAAATAAATTCAAGCTTAAGTGCTGTTGTGGAGGACGGCGTGTGCTGGACAAGACTTAAAGGAGTAAATACAGCCCATATGTAATAGCGCCTTTGTGCAGCGGAGGTAACGGCGTGGAGCTGCGTGCTGGCTGTGGAAGTGCAAAGAATTGTGTTAACATATAATTAGAGTTTTTCAAACTGGAGGATTTTGACACCAAGGAATAAACTTGATACCCGATATAGATTCTGATACCACAAGGATAATTAAAAACACTCTTTATTTAGACAGAAGAATGTGATTTTCAACCTTAAACCTTAATACTTTCTTTAATATTCATGTGGTAAAGGTAGGTTCTATAGCGGTACATGGGCGTGTACTATTCTATGTATCTTATACGTCATAAACGATTCAGAAAAAAGGTTCATTTCTGTCCTGTGAATGTAGCTTTTTAGTACCGACACCTGCTCAAATGAGTATCTAGTATCAATAGCAGCTTTAAAAAGTGGGTGTTTTACTTCGTTGTGCTATTTATTGCTAACATATAACATATTTAGATGACCGTGTTGCCTCTTATCGTTTTGAAAATGCTATATTCTCCTCTCCCTTTGCTCTCTGCGCTAAGTCACTCCCCCTTCAGACCACCATCACATGACACATTACAATCATCGTGCCTCCCGCTGATGAAACTCATGCTTTTGTATATTTATTGTCGTGTGGGATGCATGGGTGACGTAGGCTTGTGGGCGGAGCATTGCACAGAATCGAACAGCTAACGATGAGGATGGTTCGAATGGGGCCCGAGAGAGATCGCTAGATTACTGAAACATGCGTGGGTGACAGCTAAAGCCTCTTCAGACATGTTTTTGATGAGGGAACGATGGTTGAAAGCTCAGAAAAAAAGCACTTTAGCAGCGCCGCCTCTTTAAAGCTATAGGTTTACACATACACGAGCAGATGCTGACATTCGCCTTTCGAAACACTCACGTCTTGATGATTCTGCAGCGTTTCCATGTCTTTCTTCTTCCATTTGAAACTGTTTTTGAAGTGATTCTGTGATGTCCTTTTGAGTGCATCCTTCACAAATGCAGGGCTTAGCCAGCATTATGTTAGGGCAGGTATGTGTGCGGTAAGCTGCCCACATCAACAAGAAAAAAGAGCTACAAAACAAGAGGCGGGCTCGGCTTCAGCTCCTATTGGGGTTAGCGCGGAGACGGCGGCGCAGCGATCCGACAGGTATCCATGTACATCTGAGCCAAAGACGATACACCTGCCCGCTAACGTGACACTTCAGTCAGTATTCAAATGTAAGTCCTCTCATGGCCTCCTCCACTACTAAACAAAAGCGACTCAGAGGCTTAGATTAAATCACAGAGTCGCCATTTTGGGATTTTGGGACTGAAGGATCAAGTATGGCGAACTTTTCTACTCTCAAATGGTAATGCTCATACTTTTTAAACGTATATCGCAAATATCAAGACACTCAAAGCGCTTTACATCAAGGAACCACTCACCCGTTCACATGCACCGACACCGGGGGGCGAGGCGGGTTAAGTGTCTTGCCCGAGGACACAAAGACGGCATTCATTTGTGGGACGTGTGAGTCGGTGGATGTGACCTGTCTGCCACTAACCTACGGATCAGTGGACAAGAAAAGTGGATCCCCTAAATTGCAAAGCTTAATTCTGTAATTATCGATCTACATGAGGATACGACAGGGGCGGGTCGGCTAATCTAATTACAAATGGTAGCTTTAACCGTATGACATTTAAGGTGATGTAAGTTTATAGGTGGAGGAGGGTCTGAAACCTTCTTTTCTTCATGGAGATGTTGCTTTTCCTGGAATATTCAACAATACTCTACAATGCTTTGCCCTCTGATTTGAAGGTTGGCGGTTCAAATCCCGCACTCGACATAAATTAATGTCATTGGTTGAGCGGTCAGATCCACTGACGCACGGGTTGCTGGTGCGATTCCAGCTCCCGCAGATAAATGCTGTTGTTGTGTCCTTGGGCAAAGCACTTAACCCACCTCGTCCTCAGTGCAGGGGTGTCAAACTCAAATTCACAGTGGGCTAAAATTAAAAACTAAGACAAATTCACTGGCCTAACTCAATATTTATGGACAAATTGACTGCGCCTGACATGTAATGGAAATTGGAAACAAACTTTAGTTTTGCTTAAGCACAAAATCTGGAACAACTCAAACTTGATATTACAAATCTATGAGAAATTTAATTTGAAATAAAAGACACATCAGTATTATTAATTTCTTATTTAAATAAGTAAAATAAATGATGTCTCTCTGTGTAGTAATTAATTTGGCCGAGGTGACTAGTAGCTTGGTTGTTAATAAGCGTCAACAGAAAAGGAGGGGCGCTTGCTGGTCTCGACTGCTTTGTACCAGTAAAGCATTCTGGGATTTGTAGTATCAGTAGTGTATTCACTATATACCAGTGGGCCAGCTCTAATGCACATTTGATATGATCTCACGGGCGAAATATAATTACACCACGGCCCAGATTTGGCCCCCGGACCTGAGTTTGACCTATATGCACTAGTGTATGAATGTGTGTGTGAATGGGTGAGTGGTTCCTTGATGTAAAGCGCTTTAAGTGCTTTAAAGGTGGAAAAGCACTATATAAAAATGTGACCGTGACTATTTACCGATATGACCTAAAATTTTGCAGTCTCCATGGAAACAGCAGGTGACTCACTAACTTTGGCAATAAAAACTGCTGTAACTGAGTTGATATAAATGCACAAAAAAGCTCCCTGTCACCCAGAATAGTTTGCGGTTTACATTAGCCATGTCTTACAGCGCCACAAACTTGGAATTAGCAAACGTTCTTTTGCTAATTGCTACGCCCGAGCTAAAACGCTTCATATACATCATACACTGCTGGCTAAACAATATTGTCGCCCTGTTGTTGTTGCCGTCAGTAGACAACATGCAGTTTGGCGCTTGGATCGTAGAATGGAAATCAGCACGGCTTCTTCTTGGGTGTTTGACTTTTAATTTAAAATAATTGTTGTTTCAGTGATCACGTTTTTCAAATTAAAGCGTTTCAATTGTTATCCTGCAGCGAGACGCAGTAGTTATAATGATAAGGTTTGTGTAGACATGCTGTACCCATAATGAACGTATTTATCCTCTATTTAGGTTTGAATTGGGAAATGCAGTGAAAACATCTCTTTTATGGGCCCTCGAATTGCAGCTTTTATCATTCAGACGTCTAGTAGCTATGGCAACGCATGTACGCTTCCCCCATTTTCTGAAGTGATAACCGCAGATTTGTCAAAAACTGTATTTTTCAAGTCATTTCAACATTGCGCCATCTGCATATAGATATAAACCACTTTAGCGACTTGATGAAGCGCTGTGAAGCTGAGGCATGTTTTCTTCTTTTTCTTTTTTTCTTATTGTGCAGATGGCGATATGCATAATGAATTCAAAAGTACACAGTGGCCCCGACGTAGGTGTGCACAGTACCAGACAATACGCAGCTTGTGCTAATGCAGAACATACAGACAGAAATGCAACAACAGCCAGTCAGGTGACATTTGAAAGGTGAAAAAGAAGAGACTAGAAATGATGTGGTTCATAAAGAAGAGAGAATGAACAGAGGAAATAGCAGAAAAAGGAACAGGCAGAGGAACAAAGTACTTAAAACAGACCTATTCTGCAAAAAAATGTCTGTTCAGAGCCATGTTATAGCTGTTTCCCCTTCTCTTTTACAATCCCAAAGCTGTTTTAGGAGTGATTTGTGCATGTTTGAGCAATCTTTAATCGCTTATTTTTGCCATATTGCTGATCAATCCCCATTTTCACCTCCATCGGTATACACCCACCGCTCTGTACTTACATCGTTCATCAGTTTTCGTTGATATATGTAGGATTTGGCAGCTTGCTAGTGTTGATCTACAGCCATCCATAGGAGCTCCCCGGCTCTTTGCTGCGATGACATTTACGGCGACGTCAGCTCCAACTGGGTTTTTCAACGCTTGTTTCTTTGATTAAGTTGTTTAGATGAATATCGTGATTTAAAATGTGTAAATTATAACATAATGATCCACGTGTGTCATAGATCACACAATAGGTCTGCTTTAAAGTCACTGAAAAACAGTTACCGTAGTTTCCCCGAGTATAAGTCGCACTGGAGTATAAGTCGCCCCAGCCAAAAAAAAAAGCATAATAATGAAGAAAAAAAACATATTCCACATATAAATCACATCTGAGTATAAGTCCCAGGCCAAACTATGAAAAAAAGTGCAACTCATAGTCTGGAAAATAGTAGTTAATTTTAACGGTTTGCATTCACCTCGATGAGTTTGTAAGTACTTTTCACAACTTTCCAAGACCAGAGTGCAGTTTTGCTATGACAGTAGAGCTAATAACTGCTAGCATGCTAACTGCACACTTCCTGATCCTCTGACATGTTATAATTTAATGCAGACGGTACATAGACAGACATACTGGAAAAAATATGGGCAAAAAAAAATCTGGTAGAGGTCCTTTAAACCTGGTGTCCACTGTGATGTAACATGACTGTGAGGAAAATCTTGGGTTTCAGCGTAAAAAAAAAAAATCATGGGTCATAGGTTTCACAGCGAGACCATGAGAAAGATTAAACTTAGAACGACCAAAGACGAGCCGATATCGAGTGCGTCTGGTGTTTCTGGCTCTCGGTCACAGAGTGGGCCTTCCTCTCGCTGTGTCTGCCATCAATCTTTGTCAAACATCAGAAGAACAGCAGAGGAGCCTTTGCCGCTTTCATGTGGCGTCGGATAAATCGGAAATATGACTTTCTGAGCGGAAGTTGGAGAAATGGGAGTTCTGGAAGTGGCATTGGTGATTTGAATAGTGATGTGAGGATGGAAGTCAAAATGGAGGTTACGACAAATAAGATTTTTTGTATCGAGTGAGCATTGAGTTTGGGAGAACTCCTGTTGGTTTTAGTTTCAGCTCAAAATACTGAGTCACAAGCAGATACAGAGACGTCCAAGCAAACGCACATGAACCCAGGTCAGAGGTCGCCAGTCTTGGGAAGAAGAACTTTGACAATTTAGTTACAAAAATACTGAATACCTTAGTTAAAATGTGTGTTTTTTTATGTATTTCCTTTCATAGTCCAATCAGAGTACTGTATTCTGAATACTTTGAATACTTTTACATCGAGTTGCATTTAAATTATAAGATAAAGATGCAACATAGGATTAAAAACAGATTTATGTTTGTTATCTGTTGTTATTTTCCATTTTTCTCACTAGTTGCCTGCAGTTTGAAGCATAAATTTTGTGTAGTACTGCAGTGTATTCTTTTTATTTTAGGAAAGTAACTGTACTCTGAATATCACCAAATGAAAAAGTAACTGTACTGGAACAGAGTTACTCAAAATTTCAATTTGTAATACATATTCTTGGTACATGTATTCAGTTATTTCCCGACGCTGGAGGTCACACAGGTGAACAAACACTTTAAGAAATCTCCCTGTTCACCGCTGATGCTTTCAGGTCCATGCTGATTCTTTTTTATTCAGTCACCTACAAGAGGAAAAACAGCACTAACTTTAACTTTAGCACATGTTTAGAGCCTGATATTTCTTCAGACAAATGCTTCAGACAAATTTGAGTTGGTGTAAGTTTTACTGGAGGATAATGGAAGCAATTTTGTCACAGAAGAGAAAAAATGAGCTGTACTGACAGAAAGGACTAACAAAACAAAGCTCAATTCAGCATCTGTTTTTGTATTTTCTTGTTTTGAATATCCTCTGGAAGATCTTAAATTATTATGTGAAATCCACTTTTTGGAGCTTTCTACCATGTTATAACTTTGTTCCCTCATCCAAAACATGCCTTAAGAGGTTTGACTCAGTGACTTATCGCTGCCGAGCAAAGGGAATGAAGCGTCAGGAATGAAAGTAAAAGTCATAAAACATGTTCATGTTCAGTTTTTTTTGGCAAATGTAGCATTTTCAAAACAATAAAGGGAAACATAGTGATCTAAATATGTTATGTGTTAGCAGTTAATGCCCCATCCATCTTCCTCCTCTTATCTGGGGCCGACTCACGGGGGTAGCAGGGACTCCCAGACTGTAGAAGTGTTCCCAGGCCAGCCGAGAAACATAGTCCCTCCAGCGTGTCCTGGGTCTTCCCCAGGGCCTCCTCCCGGTGGGACATGCCCAGAAGACTTCCCTTGAAAGGCGTCCAGGAGGAATCCGGAACAGATGCCGAAGCCAAACTCAGCTGGCTCCTGTCGGTGTGGAGGAGCAGCGGCTCTACTCCGAGCTGCTCCCGTGTGACCGAGCTCAGCCCAGCCAAGTTAATGCCCCATAGAAGTAAAATACACAAAAAAAATATTAATGTACTAATATTATTATTAGTCTGTCTACATCTCCAATGCTCAAAATGCTCTATTCCACCTTGTGATGTCATGAAGTGGTAGTTTTCAAGTTAACAGTTACATTTTACCTTTACTTCAGTAGAGATTGGCAATTCCAGGACTGAAATCATCAAAATAATTCTAGTGAAGGTGGAGTTTAAAAACACAGTGAAGCATTTCCTATTACCACATGATGACATCACAAGGTGGAACAGAGTGTTTTCAATTTGAGAGAAGAACTCAGCCTAAATATCCAGGGTTTGTTTGTTAAACATGTGTGAATGAAACAACATTATAACATAGATGAGAAAATGGGCCCTTTAACTCATTGATGTTAGACTTAATGAGTTTTCGCTGTCAAATAACTTGTATTTCCCTATAGGAAGCGTCTGGGGAGTAGAAAACCTGGCCATCATTAAATCTCGCTATTTTTCTTAGATAAGTGGTTCATATATCTGACAAACACACACACATATACAGCTATAGCCTCCTCCTATAGCTTTAGAGTCTGGTTGCACATCTAATTGCCCTGTTGTGTGCGTGTACCCTACAGCAGCATCCATCACAGATTCACTTAGAGCCTTGTCTCAATCCCACGAACTCACAGGGATAAACCACTTTGCTTTGCCTTGCACATAAGCACCATTTGACCTGTTAAATCTTTGTCGTGGGTCGCGCTTTTCAGAAGGTGACGGATAGATTTCTTAAAGTGGACCTCTTAACTCCTCTCATCCATCATGGTCTTAAGGTGACAGGGGACTCTGCTTTTGTAACCCACATCTCGCCAAATCAATCCCGTTACAGGCTTACACGTGTCTCTAATAATTCTGATTCCAAAGTGGGATTAGCTGCCGTGGCTTTATTTGTGTTGCCAGATAATGTCAGTATTCTGGTGAGGGAAATGTTGTTGCCTGGATTGTTATTGAACACAAATTTCCTCATGCATTTTAGCTTAATTTGTCTCGCCCCAGTACAGATATATTGTATAAGCCGCTGTTGAGGTCAAAATAAGTCTGCGGTGTGCTGTCTGCATCTAATCAGAAAGCGTTTTATTTATTTAATCAAGCAGTGCACATTACCATGCTAGTAGTTGTTAGCTTTACCGCCATAGCAAAATTCTGGTCTCTGGAGAGTTGTGAAAAGCACTTAACAAATTTACATCCATCCATTTTCTTCCGCTTATCCGGGGCCGGGTCGCGGGGGCAGCAGTCTGAGCAGGGACTCCCAGACTTCCCTCACCCTGGACACGTCGTCCAGCTCCTCCGGTGGGACCCCAAGGCGTTCCCAAGCCAGCTAAGGGACATACTTTCAATGCCCGGAACACCTTCGCAGGGAGGCGTCCAGGAAGCAACCTGAACAGATGCCCGAGCCACCTCAGCTGACTCCTCTCAGTGTAGAGGAGCAGCGGCTCTACTCCGAGCTCCCCCCGTGTGACCGGGCTCCTCACGCTATCTCTGAGGAAGCACCCAGCCACCCTGCGGAGGAAACCCATTTTCTTGTATCCTCGATCTTGTCCTTTCGGTCATTACCCAGAGCTCATGACCATAGGTGACGGTAGGAACGCAGATTGAGCAGCAAATCAAGCGCTTTGCCTTTTGACTCAACTCCTTCTTTACCATGACAGTCTGATACACCGCATCAATGTAGACGCTGCACCGATCCGCCCGTCAATCTCACGCTCCATCCTTCCCTCACTCCTGAACAAGACGTCAAATTAGACGTCTGCTCCACTTGCGGCAGAGACTCTCACCCACCCGGAGAGGGCAAGTGGCCACTTATAAACTTATTGTGGTGAATAATTAGGCCGCTCTGAATGCATGAGGTAAGTGAGGAATAACTTTGGACCACTGCAAACCGTTTTCAAAAGAGCTACGATAAGGTACAGTGCTTTTAAATTGATCTATCTTGCATCCGAAACCTGGAAAAACATGCATTCCGAATTGGGTCACCTTTGGGATTTTTGGCCTGGTTGTGCGACTGCTTTGTCTCCATGGAAATATGTTTAATGGCATTCGTAGTAGTAGTACTAGCGGTAGCAGTAGTCGCAGCAGCAGCATTATATTCGTCAGGGTAATCAGATATCATAGTGATCCATGGGCGTATGTACTAGTCTATGTGTCTTATACTTGCTCTGATACAGCTCAAGATCATTCTAAAGATATTCAGGAAAGGTTCATGTCCTAGTAGTAGTAGTAGTAGTAGTAGTAGGCTTCCTCGTGCTTCTAATGTGTGTGATATCAAACATGTGATTATCCTCCACGTCCTTGTTGCGTGCTAGAGAGATTGGAACCTGCTCTTTATTGCAGTAAATTTGCGAGCCTGAGGAGAGTAGATAGCTACCACAAGAAAAATGTATTAAAACTCATTTATCTACAAGGAATGAAAGCAAGGTGGCAGACCAAGAGGAGTAATTGTTTAGCTTAAGGTACATATTAGCTTAGGAAATGAATTTGTTGTCAGGAAAGTCCAATATAAGTTTGAGAAGAACTTTGGGCTTGGAAATTAGTTTGCACAATGTACACAAGGTAGATTTCTTTTTTTTTTTTTTTTTTTTGGCCATCTACACTGTTATCTGATAAAAGTTAGGAAAATAAATACACAAAAAAAGTTTTTACCTATCTGAGAAAATATATTCTTAAGAGGAACAGTATGTAACCTGTGCACTACGCAAAGCCCATAGACTGTGTAAAGAAATGGACTAAGTGAGTGTGAAGTCACCCACAGCGTTCGGCTCCAGACAAATGAAGCTCATTGAATTTGGAGCCAAGTTTCGTATTAGGAATTCCACCCGCGAGTATCATAGCAACCAAAGAGCCAATCCGGAGCAAAGGTGTTAAAGGAAAAGCCCCTGTCCGCCCTCACCGCTGGTTTTGTCTTTTATTAATGTTCATATACAAAAAAATATCATGTAGAGCGGGTCAATATGATCTTTTTAAGACCAAAATGACGAGCCTGACAGGAGCAGTTACGGAGACAGGGGCCACAGTTTTTCAATGTAAAGTGAACTGGAGTCAATGGAGCCGCAAGTGTGCTCATGCTCACTTCCTATATGGAACACAGCGACTAGCAGGTTAGCTGTCCATCCATTTTCTTCTGGGGGCAGTAGCCTGAGCAGGGACTCCCAGACTTCCCTCACCCCAGACACGTCCTCCAGCTCCTCCCGTGGGACTCCAAGGCGTTCCCAGGCCAGCCGAGAGACATAGTCCCTCTAGTATGTCCTGGGTCTTCCCTGGGGCCTCCTCCCGGTCGGACATGCCCACATGGGACATGCAAATTAGCTATGTCCATTTATATATATACAGTCTATGGTAAAGCCCCTTTCTTGTCTCCATGGAGATATTATTAATTCGCCTGCAAAGTTCCACAGTATCATATTATGTGTATTATTTCCATGGAGACACACAGGTGGCACCATTAGGCCAAGTTACAAGTCAAATCTGTAAAGTAACACTATATGTTTTTCAAAGTATTATAACATTCACCTTTTTTAAAAACATATTTATTTTCTGAACACAGGGGCTACCGTAGGCCGTAACCCAGGCCAAAACGACAGTAAAACAAGAGCAGCCTCAACTCACTGCCACCAATGGGACCTGACTGACCATGGGACACATCTTGTCGGCATAGCAACCAAGTGTCACATGCACAAGCAGCTACATGAACTACAAAAGGTGTCAAGAAAATATCAGATCATTACATCATTTTCTAGTCATATGTATAGACCATATAACACATCGATTGTAACAGAAATTCATTTGTTACGAAAAGTTATCTTAGACCCTCGGAAAGGCCTTTTGACTCAGGCGCTGCTCGTACTATGACTGTCTTTTCTCGTAAAACTTTGACAGATTGGCTGAAGTTTGACTGTGGTAAGACCCGTCCAGTCTCCGAGCGTCTGAAAGGATGACAGGACAGAAGTGTGAGTGTGCAATCTGTTCCTCTGCTCATGAGTCCACCTGCTTGTCTCAGTGGAGATGTTTCGGCTTTACCTAGAATGTTCCACTGTATGGCCTTACACGTATCTGTCTGTCTAAGCCCAAGTTACAGGTCAGATCTATAGATCTTATCACAGAGAGAGCGTTTTAAAAGGTCCTTATAGACTTTTATGAGCTTTTAGCCATGTTATAATGTTGTTACCTCCTCAAAAACACCCTGGAGCTGTGTTTTGTTTCATTCATGTTTGACTAACTCTTTATTATTAGTCTGGCTACATCCCCAAAGCTCAAAATGCTCTGTTCCACCTTGTGATGTCATGAAATGGTAGTTTTTTGTAGTTAACAGCTAACTTTTACCTTTAGTTCAGTAGAGATTGGCAATTCCAGGGCTGAAATCATCCAAACGATTCTAGTGAAGGTGTATGGAGTTTAAAAAAACACAGTGAAGCACTTCCTGTATTACCTCATGACATCACAAGGTGGAACTGAGTGTGGAACATTATAACATAGATCAGAGAATAGTGTAACGCAGACCTTTTAAAGTGATTTTTGAGCAATAAAACCCCAAAAAGTTACTTAGAACACCTTCAATAATTTCCAAAAGTCAAAAAATGAGGTGATAACGATTTTGCTGTACCAGAGCCGTGTCCTGTACATGTTTAAACGCTGCAGACTTTTGAGTGTCGTGCTGCTGCCGTCTGCCTCCGCCCCACAGCTCCGAGCTCTGGATCTATGGCTCATATTTCTGACAGTGACACGCTCAGTGCAGCCTCCGAAGGTCACATCCTCTGCACGGCCTTCCACGAGAAATGAATCAAACTCGTGTATGGGGCGTTCCTATGGACTCACATGTAGAGCCCGAATACGTAATGCGGTCCTTAGTAAGAGATGTCCCGCTTCATCTGTACGAGCTGCACAAGTTTAAGCGCATAGTGGTAGAGATAATGACATAGATGGTTTGCTTAAGTAAAAGTACAGATACGGAGGATGTCTGTGTAATCCCTCAGTCGTCCAGATCTGATCCATAGCAAAAGCCGAAGTTTAAATCTGTCAACTGGACTAATCGTTGTAGGAGTGAAGTCGTTTCGCTGCTCATCCAAGCCACTTCTTCAGTTCTGGGCACATTACTGGTGGACACTGCCTTATATCTATCTGTAGGGAGGAGCTAACTACACTGAAACTGTAAACAGCTATTGTCTCCAGTTTCATCTTTAATGGCCCTACTCAACCTTTAATGGCCCTACTATTGGAAGTGTGTGAAAGTAAAATTATTTAAGTACCTCTTTTAAAATGTACTTAAAGAGTAAAAATGAAAAGTAGTTCATACTTCACACTTCTGTTAACCGCAGTGATATTGATAAAAAAAAAAAAAAAAAAAAAAAAAAAAAAAAAATGACACGGATTTTAGTCAACAGCAACAATACAAATCAATTTCATAATTTTTCTCATGAATTTTGTGCATTTATTTTTTTGTTCAAAGTTGAAGCTTGTACTCGAAAACTTTAGTCAGGATGTTTCCCCCGCGAACATGGTAAAACTAACCCACGACCACATAGAAAAGTACTTTTTACTTTTCAGTCCAGTTCAACGATGTAATGGAGTAAAATAAAGTACAGATACTGCTCTCACACGTAGTAAAGTAAAAGTAAAAAGTATCCACTGTAAAACTGACAAAAAGTACAGATACCTAGACATTCTCCTTAATTATAGTATTTTACGACTTGTAATATGTTATGTTCCACCACGGCTAACACTGTCCCAACTTTTGTCTCTATCAAGGAAATTCAAAGTCTAAACCAATGAAAATGTTTTGTTTTTTGGTAAATTATTGCATAGAATACATTTTGAAAACATATGAACTGAAGCTGCTCTATGTAACTTTGGTGGAGGGTCGGGCACTTGTTTGGTTTCACTTGTTTGGTCTCCATGGAGATGTTATTGCATTCATTAAATTGCAGGGGTTTTTTTTTTTTTTTTTATCAAAAAGCCTTGAAAAACATGCATTCTTAGGGTGGGCGGGTCACCTCTCCACACATCTGACTTGTGTTTTGGCCTGGTTGTTTCCAAGTAATATCCATACATCCATTTTCTTCCGCTTATCCGGGGCTGGGGGGAGGCAAGGCAGTTCTTCGTACACAAGGTAATTCAATGTGCTTTACAGAATAAGAAAAATACATTAAAACCACAATACAACAGAGTAAAAACATAAATAATCACAAATAATTATCATGAAATTAACATTAAAGGAGAAAAGTGCAGAAAAAAAACCTTTCAGTCGGACAGAACAGAACCGTTTTGAGGATTTAAACAATGTCAAAGTCGAGGCCTGTCTCACATCTTCAGGAAGACTGCTCCAGGTTTAGCTGCACAAAACTCAAACGCTGATTCCCCATGTTTAGTCCTGCCAGTGAGTTAGGCCGTCTAACCTGCTGGAGACAAATGCATGGATAAGTCTGGTTTAGACAGTAAACCTTTGATTTTTGCAATGTTTTTTAGATGGTAGAAAGCTGCAGATGTTATTGATGTGATGTGTCTCTTAAAGTTCAAGTCTGAGTCCTTTATTACACCTAGATTTCCAGCCTGATTTGAAGGTTTTAGACTGGAGGTGACTGCTGACACTTTCTCTATGTTATTGTGGGCCAAAGATGATGACCTCAGTCTTCATCTGTCTGAGTTCAGCTGGAGAAAGTTGTTTTGCGTCCACACACTCGTCTGTTGGATGCAGTGGCAAAGTGAATCCACTGGTCCATATTCACCTGCTGCCTTCCCTCACCCCAGATACTTCCTCCAGCTCCTCGGGTGGGTCCCCAAGGTGTTCCCGGACCAGCCGACAGTCCGAGTTCTCCGAGCTCAGCCTGTGGAAGAAACGCATTTTGACTGCTTATATCCATGATCTTGTTCTTTCATTATCCAAAGCTCATGGTCGTAGGTGAGGAAACATAGATCTAAACTAGGACTAAACCAGAACTGAACCAGGTCCAAACCAGGGATCATAGGTGAGGGTAGGAACGTAGACTGACCTGTAAATCGAGAGCTTTGCCTTTGACTTAGCTCAACCTCACGTTCCATCTTGAGGCAGGGACCCCCACCACCTGAAGAGGGCACCACCTTTTTCACGTAAAGAACCATGGTCTTGGAAATAGATATGTTTAATATCATTCTGAGAAGTAATAATAGTCGTAGTTTATTTCTGAGTAAGCTTGCTACAACCCATCATAGAGATAATTAGTTTTTGGATAATTTGTGTCGTAGCAAAGCCTGAATAAACTGCGTTGTATCTAGAATGGCATCCAAATAGTACTAAAAGTGGTAGTAAGCAAACCTAGGCCAATGATATAGTATACTGTGCTGATACCCCCTCTTTAACGATGTATCTGTGAGATAAAACAAGAAAATGTAATAGTTATAGTTGCTGTTATGCTACTAAACAGATTTATAAGTATGAAACACATGCCAGTATCATTAAAAGTGAATAACTCAAGCGTATTCGAGGCAAAATAAGTTGGGAACCATTGTCCTAAAAGAGAACTTCAAGGGTCATTTCAAATATGGAAGGGGCATTTTTTTTCATTTTTGGTTACCGTTCAAAACATCAGACTCTGCCAACCTCACACCACATTTCTGTTTCTCCCACTTTTGTTTTGGGCTTTTTGTGCGTGTGTTTCAAATATAATACAATTACGCAAAACCTCTTCCCCGGCTCAGCTCCCTTTGTGCTCTGTCTCTATTCAGTTTGAAGAAGGAAGCCACAACAAGCGCTCGGCAACCCCAAATATGAGGTAAAGCCAATTACGTTTGAGTCTTTTCTGTGTTGACAAGATCAGTTCTCCGCGGGGCTGGTTCTGAGCTGCAGGTCGACAGCGTAGAGGATAACATGACAGAGCTTCAAGTCGCTGCTCCCACCGCTCCACGTTTATTCAGCCTGTATTTTGTGCTTACCCGAGTGTCTCATACCAGCCCAAAAGTACATGGAATTATACTAACAACATGTCATCAAATGTGTAATCAAAATGGGGTTTAACACAGCAAGTCCCAGTTGTTGAAAGACTTAAAAAAATAGCCTGGGAAATAATGAAAAGTGTGGTGTTAGTGTTTGTCCATTGATCCGAAGGTTGCCGGTTCGAGTCCCGCTCTCGACATGAACATCATTGGTCGACTGGTCCGATCCACTGACCTATAGGTTGGCGGTGCGATTTCAGCTCCCACAGATGAATACTGTCGTTGTGTCCTTGGGCAACACACTTAACGCAGCTTGCTTCCAGTGTTTGTGTTCACTGGTGTATGAATGTGTGTGTTCTTGATGCAGTGCCTTTGAGATGGGAAAAGCGCTATATAAAAATGTGACTATTTACCACTTATTGGATATATAATAAACTGATTTATATGCTGTGCTGTGTTTTTCTGACTTTTAAAGGGGAAAAACGCAATGTTTATCTCCTTAAAGATGCAGTATGAACTGATTTTCCTGTGATGTTCTAAAATATGGCATTAAACCTAACAAAAAAAATCAATAGAACAGGGCGACCTCTCCGCAGATTCGACCTGTAACACGACCTGCGTGTCTCCGTGAAGATAGATCAGTAATGTTATATTCTCAGGAAAGCATTAACATAGAGACTGACCACTGAAGTACCTTTGAGTTTGTGAACCTTTTGCAACTTGTAGACTTACTCACAATAGGAATAAGTCACATATTTAATCACATAAAAGTGATATTATAATGTAAAATATATTACTCAAGTAGAAATATACAGAAGTATTACAATTTATTGAAAAGTTAGTTGAATTAATGTACTTCTAGGTATTACCCACCTTCCCATATGCAACACGGGACAGATATATTGTATACGCAGCTCTACAGGTTAAAATAAGTCCGCTGTGTACTGTCTGCATTATTGTTTCATCGATCAAGAATCAGGAAGAGTGTATCCGCGTGCTAGTTGTTTTAAGCATTACCGTGACAGCAAAACTCCACTCTGGTGTCTGGAAGTTGTGTGAAAAGCACTTATAAACTCATCATGGTGAATAATTACTGTTTTCTGAATGCATAAGGTAAGTGAGGAGTAACTTTGTACCACTGCAAACTGTTTAAACTGTTTTTCATGTTTTTAAGAGCGCAGAAATCATTTATAGTGCCTCATGTAACCACAGACAAAAGAAACTCTTTCCGCTTGCTTTTAATGTGATCCACCAAAACTAATTCCATCATATTCGTAATGACATAATTCTAGCACAACACATTTCCAAAGGCCAGCTTGGATTGGACTCTGTCAACGTTTATCACCCGATTCTCACTTTTACCCATTTTTTGACCATTTTGGCATTTACACTTTTTTTTTTTTTTTTTGCTCCCTCAAATGAAAAGTCATGTCATATCTATTTGAATGTTGTCTTCATAATAAGTCAATCTTTTTGGTCCAAGTTTGCATTTGGAGATACAGACAGAGAAATGTGGGCTGTTTTAAACAATCTCGAGGCCTTGTGCCGTCGCGGGTGTAGGGGGGGGGGGGGGGGGGGGTTGGCCTATCCATTCATTTCAGCCAAACCTTTTACTGACACACTTGGTATTTCTCATCTCATTATTTGGGCTGATTATAATTCATAGGCTATATTAAATGTCACAGAAAGGCCAGGGATTGTTATGCAAATGTTAAGCATAGATTGGGTGCTTTCATTTGAATGTAGTGAGTTTTTTTTTTTTTTTTTTTTTTCTCTCCCTTTTTACATTAGGTGGTTAAGAAAGCAAATACCGATGACAATGTAATGGACTGCTACGAACACAAGGAGGAATTATTCAGCGATGTGTTGTGGCGTTCTGTCGGATCATATCGTACGTGATTATCAGTTAAATAATATTTTGGTTCTATTGCGGCGTCTGATTGATGGTGTTCATTAAAGCACAACTTCAATTTGAGTCCGAACCTCCGTGTTTTAACCACAGACTGTATAAAGAAGTGGACTAAGTGACGAGGTGTATTGGCTAGAGGCCCGAGTAGTAGCGGTAGTAGCAGTATATTAAATGTTAAGTAGACAACGAAATAGACAGACACTGGTGAATGGCCATCATATGTTCATTGAGCGGTTCACAACGATAATGTACAGTTCGGCTAGTTCAGTTCGAATGCTCCAAACCCCCCCCTTGAGTTCAGTTTGTGGGTTGTGATCAGCTTAAGCGCTCAAAGACATTCATAGTTCATACATTCACTGAGGTACATACGAGGTACATACACGAGGGACACGACGGAGGGGAGAGAGAGAGACAAAACTAATCCACATTTTTCATCCGGGGTACACCAGCATAGCAGCCAAAGAGCCAATCAGGAGCGAGACTGTTAAAGGTAACGCCCCTTCCCGTCCACACTGCTGAGGGGTGGGCGCTTAGCAACACTGTCAATCAAACCTGGTGCTAATGTGAGCAGGCTCCACCTCGGGGAAAGAAGACGCCTGATTTGTGATGTTCATATCTTGATTGACAGAGCCAGTCTCCATGTCCAGAGATTTGATCGTCGAGGCCCTCGCCTTCGACTGCCGCCCAGATCTCCATGCACCAGCCCCATGAGTGAGGGAAGGATGGAGCATGAGATTGACAGGTGGTTGCATCACTGCAGACGCTGTATTGGTCTGTTGTGGTAAAGAAGGAGCTGAGTCGTAAGGCAAAGCTCTCGATTAACAGGTCAGTCTTCATTCCTACCCTCACCTATGGTCATGAGCTCTGGGTAATGGCCAACAGAACAAGATTGTGGATACAAGCGGCTGAAATGGGTTTCCTCTGCAGTGTGGCTGGGCGCTCCCTTAGAGACAGGGTGAGAAGCTCAGTCACATGGGAGGAGCTCAGAGTAGAGCCGCTGCTCCAAAATGTTGAGAGGAGTCAGCTGAGGTGGCTCGGGCATCTGCTCAGGATGCCTCCTGGACGCCTCCCTAAGGAGGTGTTCTGGGCATGTCCCAGGACACGCTGGAGGGACATGTCTCTCGGCTGGCCTGGGAACACCTTAGGGCCCCACCGGAGGAGCTGGAGGACGTGTCTTGGGTGAAGGAAGTCTGGGAGTCCCTGCTTAGACTGCTGCCCCCTTGACCCGGATAAATGGAAGAAAGTGGATGGATGGATCTTGACTGACAGACAAAATAGCGAAACAAAACACCAGTACCAGCAGCAGCAGTTACAGAGAGAGGGGCGACAGTTTTTCAGTAGAAAGTCGATCGAGGCAGAAGCACAGCGGTGCTCATTTCCCATTTGTTACGAGGCGGCTGGCACGTTAGCTATGTCCATTTATTTATACAGTCTATGGTCTTAACATTGCAATTTTTCTATTTCCTTAGCAGTTAAAGTGAAAAGTAGAAGTTTATATTTGTCCAATAATATCTGGACATTTTGGATACACAATGTGACATTATACTTCCTCAGTCCATGTTCTGTATTCTTCTGCACGGCTCCCTCCACATTGATCCGCTGTATTATTATTTCATTAGTTTATTATGAATCCAGTGGAGGGGTGTTGACTCCAATTAGGAAACACAAGAACACTTCAGTTCTGCCTTCATCCCAACTGCAGCCTCGTTAAGACTGGACTCTGGGAAAAGGAGGAAGAGGACGAGAAGGGAAAGGAAGAGGAGGGAGGAAGATGGAGGAGGAGAGGGGAGGAGGAAGAGAAGCAGAGACAGAAAAGGAAAGAGAGAGAAAGAGTAGAGAGAGGAGGAGGAAGATGAGGAGGGAGGTAGATGGAGGAGGAGAAGGGTGGAAGAAGAAAGGAGAGACAGAGGAGGAAAGAGAGAGAGGAGGAGGAAGATGGAGAGGAAGAGAAGGAGAGAAGAGAGGACAGAGAAAAGAGCAGAGAGAGAGGAGGAAGATGAGAGAGGAAGATGAAGATGAAGGGTGGAGAGAAGAGGAGAGAGAGAGAAAGAGAGAGAGCGAGAGAGGAGGAGGAAGATGGAGAGGAAGAGAAGATGAGACAGAGGAGGAAAAAGAGAGAGAAAGAGCAGAGAGAGGAGGAGGGAGAAAGAGGAGGAAGAAGATGGAGGTGAGGGGAGGAGGAAGAGAAGGAGAGACAGGAAAGGAAAGAGAGCGGAGAGAGAGAGAGAAGCAGGAAGAGAGAGGAGGAAGACGAGGAAGAGGAGGAGAGGAGGAAGAGGGAAAGGAAAGAGAGAGGAGAGGGGAGAGGGAGGAGGAAGAGAAGAAGAGACAGAAGAGGAAAGAGAGAGAAAGAGCAGAAAGAGGAGGAGGAAGATGAGGAGGAGAGGAAGAGGGAGAGAGAGGAGGGAGGAAGATGGCGGAGGAGGAAAGAGCGAGAGAGAAAGAAAGAGAAGGGAGAGGAGGTACAGAAGGAAGGAGAGGAGGAGGAGAACGAAGAGAGGAGGAAGAGGAGGAAGGACATTTCTCACCATATTTCCTTGGCACTGGCTGCATCATTACTGCTTAATGGAGCCCCAATGAGCTATGAGAGCCTGGGTAGGTTTCCATTCAAGCAGAGGTCAAGCTGCTTCCAAACACATTAGTGTTGTCACGACGATAACATTTCAAACTCGATTCCAGTCTCTGTTTTAGGAGGAAGAGGCTGGACACACGGTACTGATTTTGAGACCACAAAATAATAGATTATGCTAGATTAGATTAGAGATTAACTTCCCTCGTGCAGTGTATGCCACTTTTCTCTCTGCAGATGTTATGTCTTTGCCTAGAATGTTCCACAGTAAGGCATTAAACGTATCTATCTTCTGTTTATTCAATTACAGCAGGTACAACTCTCCACAGACCTGACCTGTAACTTGGTCTGGTGCCCCTTTAATATTACCGTATATTTCCAAGTTTGATAGATCAAACAGATCTGACCATTTTAAACTATTGAAAATGGAATTCTCTCTTTTTTTTTTTTTTTTTTTTTTTCAGTATCAAAACTCAAAATTCAAATCGAGTTTCAATACTGGTTTTATTATCTACATTTTTGTTTAACCAAATTCAGCTGGACTGCCTGGAAGGAACATCTGGCCCATATAAAGTGATCTCACAATACTTTATTTAACTGTCCCAGCTGTGAATACAAACACCACATTATATTTTGCCTTTTATCTCAGTTTTGCCTTGGTATTACTCATTGTGCAGGTGTAAAGGGATGAGCGAAAATACTTTTTTTTTTTACCTTTACATGTGTCAAAAGCTTATCTTTAATTCAAACTAGTGAATCAACCGTGAGCTGTATAAACTGTTTGTATAAATGGACATAGCTAACCTCCTAGCTACTGCGTTTCTAAATAGGAAGTGAGCATGGGTGCGCTTTTGGCTGCATCGACTCTGACTCCAATCACTTTCTATTGAAAAACTGTCACCCCTCTGACCATAACTACTGCTAGGACTGCTGTCAGACTTGTCATTTTGGTCTTTTTTATATTTTTATTTCGCTATTGTGTCCGTAAATCAAAATATGAACATTAATAACAGACGAATCAGGGGCCTTCTTTCTAGCGTTAGCAACAGGTTTGATTGACAGTTTTGCTAAGTCCCCTGCTAAACTAGTGGCGTGGGCGGGAAGGGCAGTTACTTTCAACAGCCTCGCTCCAGATTGGCTCTCTGGTTGCTAGGATACTCGTGGTCAGAATTCCAAATATAGAACTTGTCGCCCAAAAAAAAAAATCGCCCGTACAACCACTAACCTCGATGAGCTTCATTTGACTGGAGCTGAAAGCTGTGGGTGATGTCACACTTTATGGGATCAACTTGTAAAACTGATATCAAATACACTGCATGGGCAAAAAAAGAAAAAAAAAAAAGTCGCCACCTGGATTTAACTACGCAAATAGGTCCGAGCCTCCTCCAGTCAGTCAGGTCGAGGTTCAGCAACAGTCTGAGCTCAAAGAACGAGGTCAACTGACACCTGAACATACTGAATGCCCAGGTTATTCCATCAACGGATTTTTTTTTCTTCCCTTGAGACATCATTTTCACACATGGATCGTCCACCACAGAGTCCAGACCTTAACCCCAGTGAGAATCTTTGGGATGTGCTGGAGAAGCTTTGTGCAGCGTCAGACTCGACCATCATCAATGCAACATCTTGGTGAAAAACGAAGCAACACTGGATTTACAATTCTTCCATGTAATTCCTTCTTAGTTATTTGAATGACAGAACCACCACAGCACAAACGCAGTAATGACAGTCCCATTATACCCGTGTATGAGCCGGTATGTAAACAAAAGCAGGGAAGTTTTCTCAGGGGAAGCTTTGTCATACAGACCATAATTAACGCTGTGCTTTGGGAATGAGCAGAAATAATGAATAGTACTTAGGCTTAAGGCGAGTGTTCATTTTTCAGGATTATATGATGACTACGTAATTTTTCCCCTTAGATACAATGAAATTAGCACTGGGCAGCAATAGCAACCGAACAGCAACCATAGCAACAGCGATGTTCCTACACACATTATGAAGTTAAAATACTGCATTACTTACAAAGATATTCATATAGTCTGTACAATCACATCATTTTATTGTTTGAAATGGTTACTTTGCTTTGATTAAAAGGGTCTATACCTGATTTTTCCCCCATGCATTTGAGCAAACATTGTCTTCCCCCAGCAGAGATACATTGTCTGATAATCAGGATTTGCGCATTTGTGTGCTAGTTGTTGCTAGTTTTACCGTCATGGCCAAACTTATTTACACAAAATTGACTCTTCTGAGCATTAAGTCGTGTTATAATGCTGTTTCCTCATCAAAAAACACTCCTGGAGTTGTGTTTTGTTTCATTCACACATGTTTGAGTAACACTTTTATTATTAGTCTGTAACATCTCCAAAGCTCACAATGTTCCATTCCACCTTGTGATGTCATGAAGTGGTAGTTTTTAACAGCTCCTTTACCTTTTTTTTTAATTATGAAGGAAGAGTTTCCAGACGAGTTAGAGAGTTGAAAGCAGTTTATCTGATCAGATGAATGAAGTTACAGACAGAAGGCTCATGTGTTACATTTCAAGAGAGTTTTTCCAGTACTTAAAGCCTGAGAAAGGTACTATCTATAGAAGACTGCTCCTATAAAGACTTAACTCATTTCACATACTGTCCGTACAAGGTCGTAAATGGATAAACCGTTAGCTGTTTACAGAAAGGTTGAATATGTGACTAAAAGATACTTACAGTCACTGAAAAGATGTATTACAAGGCCTCCTGTCGACCTGAAGATGAAGAGCTGTGTCACGTAACCTAAGTAGCAGGATCCAGTGTGGACATCTGAAAATAAGCATGTGTCACATTGTCTGTGTAAACCCTCAGTCGTCCAGGTCTGATCCAAAGCAAAAGATGAAGTTTAAATCTGTCAACTGGACAAATCGTTGTAAGAGTGAAGACGTTTCGCTGCTCATCCAATAAGAATAAGACAAATAAAATCATGCTTTCACTTTTATTCAGTAGAGATCTGCAATCCAAGGACTATAGTCATCCAAATGATTCTAGTGAAGGTATTACCACATGATGACATCACAAGGTGGAACAGCGTGAAATATGTAAAGCGCTTTGAGTGCCTTGAAGGTGGAAAAGCGTTATATAAAAAGCTGACTGTTGGCCATGTCGATATGTTTGTGGAACATACAAGGCGAAGGAAGAACGTGAGCAGGAGACAAGCGTAAAGGCGATTCTTCTACCAGAAAAGTTACACTGTACGTCTTTAACTGCAAGATGAGTTTGAGCCACATAACAGGACGATGCGACGCGTTTTACTGTGGTTGTATTTGTGTAGATGACAATTAGCGAGCGGCACAGATGCTAAACTCTGCTGAAACGGCCAAATGCTACATTAACTAAACTCATCGATGTCCAGATGTGATGTGAGGCAGCGATTTTTCATAACCACAGAAAGTATATGCATTTCAGATACACTGCAATACTAAAAACTACTGCAACTACGTAAATGTACTGTAATGATGTGATGGTGGTGTGTATTGGAGACTGGCTCTGGCGTGCTCCTGTTTCGGCGTGGGTTACGGCCGACAGAATAATTTTGGAGGATTGGTTTAAAAGTGCATTAGTTCAAGCAGCGTTTTCACCTTTCTCATTTGTAGTGAAATTGCATATTATAAAAAGCACAAATCTGAAAATATCAGGTCAGCTGAAATATAAAACCCAGGCTCCGCTCTCAGGAGTCGAACATTATTTCTCAGAGCACATACTTAGCTTCTGTCCTGTGTTCAGGTCGTCAAGCTGGGGTCACTGCAGCAGTTTATTGGACCATCCAGCCTCCATCCAGCCTCCATCTGGCCTCCATCCAGTCTCCATCCAGTCTCTATCCAGCCTCCATCCAGCCTCCATCCAGCTTCCATCCAACTCCATCCAGTCTCTATCCAGCCTCCATCCAGTCTCTATCCAGTCTCCATCCAGTCTCGATTCAGCCTCCATCCAGTCTCCATCCAGCCTCCATCCAGCCTCCATCCAGCCTCCATCCAGCTTCCATCCAACTCCATCCAGTCTCTATCCAGCCTCCATCCAGTCTCCGTCCGGCCTCCGTCTGGCCTCCATCCAGTCTCCATCCAGCCTCCATCCCGCCTCCATCCGGTCTCCATCCAGTCTCCATCCGGCCTCCATCCAGCCTCCATCCAGCCTCCATCCAGTCTCCATCCGGCCTCCATCCAGTCTCCATCCAGCCTCCATCCAGTCTCCATCCAGCTTCCATCCAAGTCCATCCAGTCTCCATCAAGCCTCCATCTTGTCTCCATCCAGTCTCCATCCAGCCTCCATCCAGTCTCCGTCCAGCCTCCGTCCAGTCTCCATCAAGCCTCCGTCCAGTCTCCATCCGGCCTCCGTCCGGCCTCCATCCAGTCTCCATCCAGCCTCCATCCAACCTCCGTCCAGTCTCCATCAAGCCTCCGTCCAGTCTCCATCCAGCCTCCGTCCGGCCTCCATCCAGTCTCCATCCAGCCTCCATCCAACCTCCATCAAGCCTCCATCAAGCTTCCATCCAGTCTCCATCCAACTCCATCCAGTCTCTATCCAGCCTCCATCCAGTCTCCGTCCGGCCTCCGTCCGGCCTCCATCCAGTCTCCATCCACTCTCCATCAAGCCTCCATCTTGTCTCCATCCAGTCTTCATCCAGTCTCCATCAAGTCTCCATCCAGCCTCCATCCAGCCTCCATCACCACACGAATCACCCACGAAACCCTGCAAATAAACAGTTAAAATCGTACCTGTCTCTGTCTCTCCTTTGGGGTCCAGATTGGGGAAAAAAAATCATCTCATTTCTTTCTGATCTTGGTCCCTTTGATTTCTCACATCAGATTTTGAGGTTTTCATGTGATTTGATCATTTTGATTTTGGTGTGCATGGGAACAAGGCCACTGTCTCTGATTCTGTTTGGCTCAGTGGTGGATGAAGTGCTCAATTAAATTACTATAGTAAAAGTACAGATACAGCAGCTAAAGATTACTCATGCAAAAGTATCACATGGAAAAATCTATAGTATAGAGTGCTGCTTTAAAAATACTTTAAGAGAAAAAAAGTATTTTGCAGAGATTTTCAGAACTATTAAAGGCAAGGCAAGTTTATGTGTATAGCATAGTTCGTACACAAAGTAATTCAAAGGTATTTACAGAATAAGAAAGACATTAAAAGAGAAGAGTGAAGAATAAAAGCCTCTGAGTCACATGCACAGCCAAACAGAACCGTTTGGAGCCTGGATTTAAACATTGTCAAAGTCGAGGCCTGTCTCACATCTTCAGGAAGAATGTTCCAGGTTTTAGTCCATGTTTAGTCCTGACTCTGGGCACAAGGAGGAGGCCGGGACTAAACCAGGACTAAACCTGGACTAAACCGGGACTAAACCAGGACTAAACCTGAACTAAACCAGGACTAAGCCAGGTCTAAAACAGGACTAAACCTGGACTAAACAGGGACTAAACCAGGACTAAACTTGGACTAAACCAGGACTAAGCCAGGTCTAAAACAGGACTAAACCTGGACTAAACCTGGACTAAAACAGGACTAAACCAGGACTAAACCAGGACTAAAACAGGACTAAACCAGGACTAAACCAGGACTAAAACAGGACTAAACCAGGACTAAACCTGGGCTAAACCTGGACTAAACCCAGACTAAAACAGGACCAAACCAGGACTAAAACAGGACTAAACCAGGACTAAACCTGGACTAAACCAGGACTAAACCCGGACTAAAACAGAACTAAACCAGGACTAAACCAGAACTAAACTATGACTAAACCTGGACTAAACCAGGACTAAAACAGGACTAAACCCGGACTAAACCTGGACTAAACCCGGACTAAACAGAACTAAACTAGGACTAAACCAGAACTAAAACAGGACTAAACTAGGACTAAACCTGGACTAAACCTGGACTAAACCTGGACTAAACCTGGACTAAACCTGGAATAAACTAGGACTAAACTAGGACTAAAACTGGACTAAACCAGGACTAAACCAGGACTAAAACAAGACTAATACGTGACTAAAGCAGGACTACAGCAAGAGGCCGGCCCCTGAGGTCATAAGGCATTAAAGCATCAAATGTACATATTTTTATTAAGAGTTTGTTTTTTTGTTTTTTCTGATTTTACGTGAATGAATCGATTTATAAATTGTGCATTTTGTTTGCTCAAAGTTGGGACGTTGACTCAAATTAAATGTGCTGAAAATTACTCACACGCCATTTCAGCTGGTCTCAAACCATAAAGAAAGAAAAGTACTTTGACCTTTTCAGTCCAGTTAAAATATGTAGTGGAGGAGAAAGTACACATACCTGCTCTCAAATGTAGTGAAGTACTTACAGTGTGCAGTACTTGCCACTACCACTGCTTCGACTAGAGAACAGAGCTTTTTAACCTTTTCCAGCTGCAACACTTTTTTTTTTTTTTTTTATAAGGAAGATTCTGCAGCACATCATGCAATAAAAACGAAATTACACCATTTAGATCGAAATTCTGCAAATATTTTTACTTGACTTCTGCTGAGGACACTCCGAAATGATAGATTATCCAGTTTAATACTTGTATAAATGAACTTAAGGGCCTTGTATAGCAGATTTTCCCCCATGAGCTAAAATGTTTCTCACCCCAGTACAGATATATTGTATAAGCAGCTATTATACAATGAATCTTCCATGTGCTGTCTGTATCCCATTTTATGATAATCAGGAAGAGTGTGTTGGCATGCTAGTTGCTGTTTGCATGCTAGTTGCTGTTGCTCTTTGATGGCGAACCCAACTGTGGTCTCTGAGAGTTGTGAAAAGCCCTTTTAAACCCATCGTAGTGAATAAAGAGGACGCTCAGACTGCATAAGGTAAGTGAGGAATAACTTTGGACCACTGCAAAGTCTAAAGTACACGTAGAAATACCTGACTAGAGTACACTACAGGAGGACTGAACCTGAGAACCCGTACAAAACTAAACCCAGATTAATATTGGACCTTTTTATTAGCCTTCTATACAACACCTGTCAAACTCTCCTGGATGTCGTACCCGTCTCGAGGTTTTATGAAGCTCTGGTCTTTAGGAAAACTCTGCACAGCGACAGAAATGACCCGGAGTGAACCCACCAAACTGCTGTGAATCACTAATGCAGCAGTTTGGCTTCAGAGGAAGAGCTACAGGTCCAAATGTTAACAAAGCATTTCTGTTTGGCCCATGATGATCATCCTAATGTTATGCAAAGTCAATATCACCAGCGCTCTCTTATCCCGTCTGCAGTGTTGGGAAGTAACTGAATACATTTGAAAAAAGTACATGGACTTTTTGGACATTTTATTGTATTTAACTGCTAATCTTCATGCTGAACTGTTAGTCTTATAATGTAATTGTAATGAAATGTGTTTTTTAATGTGTGTTCACCTGCACAGGGGCTGCAGATGGAAAGTAGCAGCAGCTAAATCTGGTACAAATCATCTTTTCTTTTGTAAGATTCATGAATTAGTCTATGGTCCCTGAAAAAATAAAGATTAAAGAAGGAAAGAATGTAGTAAAGTATGTAGTCTGAGTACTAATTTTGATAACTTTCCTATATTGAAAGGAATGTGTCGGTACTCCATGTTACAATTTTGGCTTTGAACCGCACAGTATTAGTAAGAAAAATAGAAAACACAGCTCGTGCAGTGTTGCGTCTGCAGTTTCCTTCTCCAATTAGACATAAATTAATGCCAAACAAACAATGCAATAAAAATAAAGCTGTTTGAAATGTATATGTCCAATATAAAATAATGCAACTCAGAGTAAATATCTGTGAAATCCTTCGGTCGTCCAGGTCTGATCCATGGCATAAAATAAATAAAATCTGTTAACTGGATAAACCTTTGTAGGAGTGAAGACGGATTTGGAGATGTTCAGAAGCGACACCGAGGATGAAGGATTCAGTGGATTTAGTGATTTGGAGTGAGATCCAGAGTAAACTTGTTGCTTGTTTTTTATACTTTAGTATCTGATTAACTGTTAATATCTTACATTAACAGACCAGACACATGTTCAGTTCTGTCTGTGCTTCATGAGGCTGAATAAATATAAATGTGTTATGTTAGCGTGATGTACTGATATTCAGCCTGTTGTTCTCTATTATTATAACTTGTCTTTAACGATAAAATGTCTGTTCTTGGTCTCAGATTTTGTAAAATAAATTTCCCCAAAAAATGTGACTTATACTCCAGTGCGACTTATATATATATATATTTTTTCATTATCATGCATTTTTTCACTGGTACGACTTATACTCCAGAGTAACTTAGAGAAAATACAATATTCAGAATACAGTACTCTGATTGGACCATGTAATGGAATATGTTACGTTAATTTCACTAACTATCGCCTATGCAGCAGGCAGTGATGGCCTGTGCAGTCAGTTTTAACATTTCTTACGGTTTTGATGGAAACCTAAATATTTTAAAGCTGCTCTGTGTAACTTTTCTGGTGTTTACCTCTATGGAGTTGATATTATTTTGCTCAGAGAGTTCCACAGTACTGCAACTTCATCTTACAAGGTACATGTCTCTCCAAAAATAAAAAATAAAAATCTCGCCTTGCTTCCATACACCTTAATAATGCCATACAGTGGAACATTCCAAGCAAAGAAACGTTTCCATTGCGGGTTTTCTACATGGTTACTATGGGATCACAACACCAGTAGCCAATAAATGAAACTCAGAGAACCAGGTTATAATCCCCACGTGAATTCACTTCATTTTATCGTTCCATCCTCCGTGACATGTGGACATCCCTCTGGAGCAGCCATTTTAACAACGTGCTAGAAGTGACCCAGTAATATCGCAGCCACGTTTTTTTTTTTTTTTTTTCTCTCTATGTAACAAAACGCTTTAAAACGAGTCTGACATGTAACCTAGTGAGCCGGCACGCCACACTTAACCCCATCGCCCTCGCCGTAGCGCTCATAATGGAGAGAGCGATCACTAATTGATAGGGGCATGAAGGATGGGCAGCCCCAGACAACAGTGGCATTTGTCTCTCATTGTACAGTGCACTTTTCCCCACTGGGAGCATGGTCAGTCACGCCTCTGGACATTAACAGGCTGCTCGCGTGTTCCTCGCTGCCCTTGTACGCTGGGTGGTTGCTGTCTGCATGCTAAGTTCAATATTACATGAAAAAACAATTTAAAAAAGGGGCCCATCAGGAAAAATAAAGTTGCTGGAACATGCACTTGGAATTCCATCAACAAGTCTGGACTCCGAGGGCTCCGTGTGACTTTGGAACTTTTGCTTTTCATGTAAAACAGGTTTTGTTAGTGTAGTAACGCCTCCAAAGACCACAGTTTATCCTGAGAATATCTAAAGTTTGTTTTTGAAATAGTTCAGGTTGGAGAATGGCACTGGGAACAGCTAGTACAACAGGCATTTTGGACGATTCTGGTTTGAATAACAAATGTATTATAAAAATGACAAAAAATAAATAAAATAGAGTATACATCATCTTGCCAGTGTTGGGAAGTACCGGAAAAAACATATTCTGAATACAAATGCATTGCGGTACAGTGACTCTTTCTTTGGGTGGTATTCAGAGTACAGTTACTTTATTAAATTAAACAGACTACATCGCTGGTATTTCATCATGCAATTTTGGCTTTGAACTGCGCAGTATTAGTGATAAATCAAGAAAACACAGCTCTTCTTTTACACTATAACATAATACGACTCGGTGTAAAAGTATTCCAAGTATTCAGAATGCAGTACTCTGATTGGACCATGTAAAGGCATTTTAATTACATATACATTTTCAAAGTATTCCTCCCATTACTGAGATTAATCATGTCTCTTCCTTCACTTTTCCTTATTGCGTGAGACTTTTGTGCTTGTGTTTCATTTCTTTGTGGTAATGTTCCTAAATTACATAGTTAAAGATGTCAACTATGTAAAATATGACTCAGTGACAGTTCACACCTTAGGTCTAGTTCAACCGACTGAATTAATAACAGATGTTCCTCATTGTAACCAACTAGGGTGTGTTGGTTTCAGAGTAGTTCGCTTAATGCACAAGGAAAAATGCAACAGAAATAAAGCTGTTAGTAACTAAATACATTTTTAAGGTATTTTTCCCATTACTAAGTCTAACCATGTCTCTTTCTTCACTTTTCATTAGACTTTTGTTAGTTAAAGATGTCAACTATGTCACAGTTCACACCTTAGGTCTAGTTCAACCGACTTCCTTACCGTAACCAACTAGGGTGTGTTGATTTCAGTGTAGTTCGCTTAATGCACAAGGAAAAACGCAACAGAAATAAAGCTGTTTGCAATTATATGTCATGTTTTTTAAAGTATAATATAGTGCAACTTGGTGTAAAAGTATTCCAAGTATTCAGAATACTGAATGCTTTGGTTCGATCACGTAATGCAGTACTTTAAAAAACATTTTTAATTTGGGTAACGCAGTAGGCAGTAATGGTCTATGCAGTCTTCACTATTAACGTCTGGATGTTAGATAAACATAGGAACCTAAGTATTTTAAAGCTGCACCGTGTAACTTTTCTGGTGTTTATCTCCATGGAATTGATATTGTTTTGCTCAGAAAGTTCCACACTATGGCAATTTTATCTTGTAATTCCTAGTAAAAAACATCCCTTAACGAATAACAGATACTCCTTCATGTAAACTACTATTTCTAAGGCCTAAACTGTTATATTTCGACTATATTTTAGATTATATTTTATTGCATAAGACGTGTAAGAAGGCTAGTTGGATGACGAGTTTTTTTTATTATTTTCATTTTTTTTTTTTACCCAAAGTATTTTCCGGACCTTCACCATTATCGTTTTCCTAGCCTTGCATAGCCTGCGTCCTTGGGTGACAGTAGCTCAGTCGGTAGCGTGTTTGTCCACTGATCCGAAGGTTGGCGGTTCAAATCCAGCTCTTGCAGATGAATGCTGTTGTCGTGTCCTTGGGCAAGACACTTAACCCACCTCGCCCCCCGATGGGTGACTGGTTCCTGGTTCTTTGAGTGCTTTCAAGGTGGAAAAGCGCTATATAATAATGTGAACATTTACCACTTTGACTGGCCAATCACAGCAAACAGTCCCTCCGGAGCTTACTATCTAGCGTTACGCAATTCTTCCACGTTGGCTAATTCGCTTGCTAGGCTACAGCACAACTAATGGTTCAAATTTGCACCATAGTCCGATCTCCTCATGAACAGATGAAGATCCTAGAAAAGCTCAAATTTACGTTTTCTTCATCAACCACAGCTGATAACGAAATTGCTGCTAACATGCTTGACGAGCCCCTGCTAGCATCAAAAAGACGGGACATTCAATGACACGATGCCTGCGCCCTCGATTATCCGTGACCTTTGACCTCTGTCTCCAGGAGCGCCGTGGATCTGACCCCGGGTTCAAACTCTTAATGAGAATCAGGATTTGAACTGTGGTTATGTGGAGCGAGGCCACCGCAGGAAATGACTCAACGGAACAACAAAAGCGACGAAAGGGGCAAGGTCTGCAGCGGGGATGTCAGCGAGCGTATGTGCGTGTGTGGGTTAACTTCAGCTTTGGGAGGATGTGTGAGGAAAAACGCGCAGAATCAGAACGCTTCTCTGCAAATATCAGCCTTCACCAAGGAAACACCGGAGCTTGTTGGGTTAACGTTTTCCCACGAGCCAGAGGGTGAACAGTTAACAATCCTCACCTCTATGAGTCAGTACTTCAGTCACACCCTGGAAAAAAAACACATTTCTGGCCTAGTCCGATTTGACCAAGATTTCTAAGATGTTTGTAAATGCAGTAAACATTAAATGAGGATTACATAAGGTAAGTTTAAAGGTCCTATATTACGCAAAATCGACTCAAGTAAGATTTTAGTCATGTTACATAGTTGTTACCTGCGCAAAAACATACCTGGAGTTGTGTTTTGTTTGCATTATAAGGCTATCTACATCTCAAAAGTTCAAAATGCTCTGTGCCACCTTGTGATGTCATGAAGTGGTAGTTCTCAAGTTAACAGCTACTTTTTTTTTTTTTTTTTTTTTTTACCTTTAGAGAGTAGAATTCCAGGGCTGAAATCATCCAGTTTAACAGCACAGTGGAGCACTTCCTGTATTACCACATGACATCACAAGGTGGAACAGACCGTTTTTTTCTGTTTGAAAAGAAGAACTCAGCCTAAATATGCAGAGTTTGTGTGTTTAAACATGTGTGAATGAAACAAACACAACGTCAGGTCTGTTTTCAGGTCAGAAAAGAGCGTAATATGGGCTCTTTAAATTATACTTTATTGTCCCCTAGAGAAATTTGTCCTTGGGATTTGACCCATCCTGCTGGGTTAAACATCTCAGGAGCACTGTGCCTGGGGACCCATCTCTAGACCTTGAACTAGTCATGGTCAGGACTACTGTTTCTGGAGGGTTGCACCTATTATGGATGTTTTGGGTTCAGTTCCTAGAGAAAACCCGGGAGGAGAAACATCTCAGGCGGCGTGGGAATCGAACCTGGAACCTTCCTACTGCGTGGTGTGAGATCTAGCCACACTCAGCCACCACGGCACCAAAGCATCTAGAATAATCCGATCAAACTGCGGATCATAGTCAGATCCGAACCTGATTTGAACCTGAAAGTACCTGATTGAAAGACACCTCATATAAACCTGGAACTGTCTGAAAACCACCTCACATCCTGAACACGAATCAAAGAAAGTTAAGCGAACTCTGAGTGCAAGAGTTCACCGCGTTCCCTCCATATGGCCATGCATATACAGTTTATTATCCAAACCTATTCCATGAAATATGCAAAAGTACAACAGAAAAACTCATTACATTTACATCGCGCCCAGCTTTTAGCGCTCGGAGAGAGAGAAGACACGCGTGATCGTATGCTAGTCGTGAGCTAACTTTGGAAATGGGACAAATTTCTGTGAATGAAGCTCAAGGATAAGTGGCCCATTATGTCCACTACTTTGTACCTGAGAGAGTGCTCCACAGCGCTGCCAATGACCAGCTATTAGCGCTTGGCAGGAGAGCCGTTAGCATTTCAATGTAAAAGTGACATTTCGGGGGGAGCAGATGACGCTATTGACACTGAGATAGGCAGTAATTAGCTCCCCCTTTAGCATTCATTGTACGCGGCATTTCATCACTAAATGTCAATTTTCATGCAGGCTCGGTTCTGGCCTATTCGGTGCACAACCTCCAGTGATATCAGTAAGCGTTAAAAGTGAAGGGTGCCTTTAAGAATAAGCTGACTTTATCCCAACCCTGACAGCTCTCTTTGACTGTATTAAGTGATATGGAATAATGTAACATTCATACGTTCAAAGGGAATTACCTGCCTGAAGGGTTCTGCATACAAAGGCGTTTTCAAATGGGACCAGACGAAGCTGAAAATACCAATGACCAACGATCCCTGAGAAAAAAGACGAAAAAAATCAATGTTGCTTCAAGTGTTTCTATTGAAGTGGACATGCGAAACGTCATTGGAAATCTCACCTCATCCAACCGTTTCTTTAACAAACAGCAAAAAAGACACTTTGTATAGGGAAGACGATCGAGCCGGCGTCAGTGGAGCTTATAGGAGTGACGTGTTTAGAATAGATCAGCTCGTAACGTTCCATCCCATTCTGTCAAACGCATGGGGTAGCAAAATTAAAAAAAAATGGATTTTTTTTACATTTTATGAAAAAAAAAAAGTTTGTATTAGGTCTAACTTACCGCTCCACTTTCTTAACTTCAATCTTTTAAGTCAGGTCTGTGCTGCGTGATGGAATCAATCAAACATTTCAAGATCCAAAACTGGGACACACCTGGGTTGGGATGATTGGTATAAAATTCTTGACTCTTTTGTGTGTCGTTCTGAGGGACTTTTTTTTTTTTTTGCCTTTTGTCCATTTTCAAGCCAAGTTTTCTGTATTTTAGCTCAATAAATCACAATAAAACCCCTGTTTACAAGTCAAATAGGTTAAAAATAGTGACACCTGGGACATTTCTTGTATAAAACTTGGACAAATCTCTCGTTTTGGATGAATCCGCTGGGACAGGGGACACGGGGCTCAAAACCGAGACTGTCCCGGGTCAATATGGACGTCAGCAATACGTGATTATTAGCTTTTATGCAAATCTTAGCACTAATCGCACAACATCAGTATGCTAAGCTAAACGCTGCAACGCGCTGTTTTCTGATGAGGCTCTGATGTCGCTCACGAGTGTTCGAGTGGTTTTTCATACTTTGCGATGTTGGCGGCTAACACTAACTCTCCCATCGAAAATGCATTGCAGCTAATGTACACAACGCCGCCGTCTGCAAACACTGGTTTTTCATAGCTTGTGATGTTTAGTGGCTAACGCTAAGCCCCCATTGAAAAAGCATCACAGCTAATCTTCCATATGGTACTAGCCTTTAGAATGTTCTGTTCACACTGTTTTTATTTATGTATTTTCTAGGACAGGGGGCGCTCTGGAACAGTTATCCATTTGCTTCTTTCTTATGAATGTTGGTGAATGTGCTTGTCTGACCAATGCCTGTTTCAGCGTTTGATTTTCTAACTTTCTGTTGGTTAAATCGACAATTTTATCATTCTCTGAGTCAGAATAATAACTGTGTCGACTTATCGTTCAGTATATGAAAGGTGGAACTATATGTTTGTTTCTTTGCACTAGTAGGGAATGTTTTATTGAGTTTTTGGGGATTATGATAAGATTTGAGAATTTCATTATAGAGATGAATCTAATTACTAGAGTGTTTTTTCTTCTGTTCATTTACTGCAGCTCATTTGTAATAATATAATATGGGGATAATCCTGCTTTAGTGTTATTTTGTCAGTGGCATAAATTACTTTCACTATTATCGTTTATCATCTGTTTGCTTGAGCAATATATCGCACTTCAAAATGTGGATATAGACTGTTTAAAGAAGTGGACTAAAGCAGTGTGACGTCACTTATAACATTCAACTCCAGTCAAAAAGCCAATCCTGGTTAGAGGGGGGTGTGTGCTTAGCAACGCTGTCAGTCAAACCTGTTACTAAGGCCAGTGCGAGCGACCTCTGGGAAAGAAGGCGTGTGATTGTCTGTTATTAATGTTCATATGTTGATTTGCGGAGAGAAGAGTGTGAAATTAAAATACCAGGGTCATGTAGAGGGGGTTAATACGAACATTTAAGACCAAAATGACGAGGCTCGCCGCAGCAGTTATGGAGAGAGGGGCCACTGTTTTTCAATAGAAAGTGAATTGGAGCCAGATCCATGCTCACTTCCTACTTGAAACATGGTGGGTGAGGCAGGCCGGCTGAGTCTTGGCTGATACCCACAGACGAAGCAGATGAAGTGTCTTGCCCAGGGACTGAACACGAAGTAGAGTTGATGAGGGATTTGAACTGCCAACCACTGTGATCCAGGTATGAAAAGAAAATCATATGACAGCGTGTCAAATACAAACACATGGCATCAAACTAGCGCCCCCTGTTGGATCTGCTCCCGCTCCGCATGGGCAGCGTGGGTGAGATATTTTTACTGGAGAGACACGATTATTCTGAGGGAGACGTTTGAACAGGAACGAACGGTTTATGTGCAGCCAGAGAGTATTTCTACTGCAGAGCCATCAGCCAGGGGTCTGCCTGCAGGGGAATCCACTACAGCGGGGCAGAGAGAGAGACGAAAGAGGGATGGGAAAAGACAGAGAGAGAGAGGGAGGGGGGACTGAGAGAGACTAAAGAGAGACGGAAAAAGACAGAAAGAGAGAGAGGGAGAGGGAGGGGACTGAGAGAGACTAAAGAGAGACGGAAAAAGACAGAGAGAGGAGGGGGGGGGGGGGGGACTGAGAGAGACTAAAGAGAGACTGAAAAAGACAGAGAGGGAGAGAGGGAGGGGACTGAGAGAGACTAAAGAGAGACGGAAAAAGACAGAGGGGTGAGAGAGAGAAAGGGGGGGGGGCTGAGAGGGGGGAGAGAGACTAAAAGAGAGAGACTGAAAAAGACAGAGAGAGGGAGAGAGAGAGAGGGGGGGACTGAGAGAGGGGGAGAGAGACTGAAAAAGACAGAGAGAGAAAGAGAGAGAGAGAGGGGGGGGACTGAGAGGGGGGAGAGAGACTAAAGAGAGACTGAAAAAGACAGAGAGAGGGGAGAGAGACTGAGAGAGAGAGTGAGAGACAGGGGGACTGAGAGAGGGGGGGAGAGAGAGAGACTAAAAAAGGGAGAGAGCGCGAAGGGGGGTAAGCGAGAGAGAGGAGGAGGGAGAGTGAGAGAGAGATTAAACAGGAGAGAGATAGTGAGAGAGGGGAGGTGGGTAAGAGAGAGACAAGGGTGGGGGGGTGGGGGAGAGTGACAGCGAGAGAGAGAGAGAGAGGGAGGGTTAGAGATAGAGAGAGGGCGGAAAGGCGGGAGGGTGAGAGAGAGAGTTGAGAGAGAGAGAGAAGGGGGTAGGAAAGAGACAAGGGTGTGAGAGATCAGGGTAAGGGAGAGGATGGGAAGGAGGGAGTTAGAAGGAGAGAGAGTGGGGGGTAAGAGAGTGCGAAAGGAAAAAGAGGTAAGGAAAGAGAGATATAGTGTGTGGGGAGAATGGGAGATAGAATTGTGAAGCGGTAAGTAATGGAGAAAAGAGAGAGAGGGAGAGGGAGGGAGAGTGAGAGATGGAGGGAAGGAGAAAGTGAGAGACGAAAGAGACTTTATTCATCCCAAAAAGGGGAAATTCAGGATTTAGAAAGGAGTGAGAGAAAGTGAGAGAGAAGGAGGGCAGGAGATAAAGAGAGTGTAGGGGCGAGGGGTGAGAGAGAAAAAGGGAGAGAGGGGGACAGATAGAGAACAAGAGAATGAGAGAGAGGAGAGAAAGAAAAAAAAAACACTCAAAAACATGCTTTATTACCTTTCCAAAGATCTCATTTTATAAGTTCACCCTCTTGTCTCTGTGGAGGAAGTTTAATGAGAAGTTTAATGCCCTACAGTGGAACATCTCCATGGAGACAACAGGTGGCGGCCCTCCATAAACTTCACACTTTTTACTGTTTTAAAGTTTTTCAGTAGCAAAGACCTGCAGTTTGGGTGAAGTAGTTAAGGAAAAATCCCATGTTTTAAGCACATTAAAACAGAAATAATGTAATATATGACTTAGACTTTCCCTAAATATCTCCTCTGAACAGTGATTTCTCTGCCCAGTACTACAATAACTCCTTTTTACAAATAGTAACAGAAATATTTGCATATCTTTGTGGTATTTAACTTTAACTCAATCAATATTTCACAATTTGTTCATTGAAAACAGCAATTTTGATCCGAAAGTTTGATCTGATTGCTTTGCCCCCCTTGACATTTCACTGTAGCAAGCAGATTTTAATTTGATTTTGTTGATGAAAAATGGTTAGGTGACATTTTTAAGTTCTTCATGTTTGAACCTAGAATTAGTACAAAGCTGTGGGTGGAGATAGGGGGTAGGGGAAAACTGTCATTTCAGAGCGCTTGTGGTTTGAATGTTTAGGACGATAATGGACCACTCAGATCGTCAGGATATAGAATGTGATGATGTTCAGCTCCCGGATGGACGACAAGAGCCAGTTTCCTCTATATTTCTTTAATGCTCTTTGCCATGAAACATCCAAAAAGTAAATTCACAAATACTGAATGTGTTAATTTCTCTTTTTGTCTAGAGGTCTAGGGGTGTCAAACTCAAATTCACAGAGACCAAAATTAAAAACTGTGACTAAGTCGTGGGCCAAACTAAATATTTATCAAAAAATTTCAACATCTGCATGTTTTTCAAAAGGGGTGGATTAAATTTGAGTGAGGCGACAGGCAGCAGATGCTAATAAGTTTCAACATAAGTGATGGGGGCCGGCGCCAACACTTTGGCAAAGCATTCTGGGATTCATAGTATTGGAGGTGCATGTGCTATAGTGGCGTGAAGGCCAGTGGGCCAGCTCGAATACATATTTGATATGGTCTTGCGGGGCAAATATATTTATATCAAGGGCCAAATTTGGCCCGCGGGCCTGAGTTTGACATGTCTGGTCTAGCCTCAAAAACTTGATATACTGTGATCCCACACTATAATCGCAGTTTACCTTTCGTGGTCTTGCTGTTTCGTGGATTTTTTGTTTGTAATTTTACATGCTTTTTTACAGTGTATGAACGTGCATTGTGTCCTGCGTCCTGATTGGCTGAGGGACTGTAGACCATTGTCCTTCAGTCTCCTCCGTGTCTCCTGTACAGTACAGAATCGTTCAGCCAAATTTACATAAATGTTGGATCGCAGTGTGACTCTAAAGTGCTGTATGTTTGCAAGTTTTCGACAAAACCCACAATGTCGATGAAACGTTGCACCGACAAAGGCACCTACGAAGGTTTGAACTTTGAGAGTGTTTAAACAAGAGAGAAATTAGATAAATTGTTAATGCCTGTGTGAGAAAAGTGTATAAAGTGTGTGGTGAGGGGTTTTACAGCCGCAAAACATGTAGAATAACTATTAAAAATAAAGCTGATACTTCGTGGATTTCGCCTATTGCGGGTTATTTTCAGAACGTGACCCCCGCGATAAACGAGGGACCACTGTAACAACAAAAATCTGGATTCCAACAATATTTATTTAGCCGCCCCCCGTCTGTATTAAATATTATTGGCCTATAGAACGTTGTGATGTTATCAGAAACATAGCAATAAAAATCAAGCAGCCGAATGTGTGAAAAGATACATCCATCATCGTGAATATTTTGGTTTGGGAAATTCTCCAGCGTTAAATGCCTATAGCACTAACTGTTTGTCTTACATTTATTTGTACAATACTCCAAACAAGTGCAGTTACAAGCGTGGCCACTAGGGTTTTCCCGAGAAACCAATGGACAGAAAAATAATCTCATGTAAAATAGACAGTTTGAGCAGGATTTCTGAGTAAATGAAATGTCCCCTCTTCACTGTATGAGCAGAACAACCTTGTGCCGCCGACAGAAGGTTAGATCTCCCAAACAGCGTAATAAGAGCGCTGTGTCATTGGACGCACAAAGCGGCATTGTATGTGAGGCTGCCACTGTTCATTTAATCAGAGCCTCTATTGTGAAGCGGGTAATGCCCTCAAGAGCCCGCCACAAAACGCCATATTTATGAGTAAATTAAAGGGAAATTGGATCCTTACTCAGAGGACACTTGTTTGGCTCTATCAGACACCTTCACACTCCTCTGTCACTGCACAATTCAAAGGATTCGTTTATCTTTGGGAGTTCTTTGAGAGTTACAACAATGGGCTGAAAAGAGACGCTTCAAAATAGCATTGTTTTATTTTTATAATCAGGGTCAGTCGAGTCTAATCGTCAATGGGTCCCGCTAAATCATCAATTGAACTATTCTCTTTATTGGAATGTGAGAGACGGGAGTTATTTTGTAGTATTACCAACACGGGAGCAGGAGAGGAGTACTTTTGATTTGAGATAAAACAGATAAAGCTGCACTGTGTCACTTTTCTGCCACTCAGCTGTAGTAGGAGTTTTCCCAAATACTTTTTTACTCTTCGATCATTTCTTGGACCACTACTTTGTACTTCTACGTATTGTTTTGAAGTAAAGTTACTATTACTTGAGTTAAATCTGTATCTTCTCTACCCACCTGTGCCAGATAATAACCACAAATCTTGTTTTATCTCCGCACGAGAATACAAATACAGTTTTACTAATAGTGCAAATGCTCGTTTAGCCAGACCTCAAAGACACATCTTAAAATATTTTGTTACATTTACATAATTTTTAATTAAGCATTAACAGAGACAAATCCTGCACACCGTTTTACTTGCAAATTGTGAATTTTATTAGGACATCAACAAAGTTTCGGCACCAGGCCTTCATCAGGCTCCAGTAATTTAAGCATTAAACAACGAGGAGCGGAGCCTTACAGCACCACGACGCTCTGTGGGGTTCTTTCATTTGGGTTTTTTACTCTACTTTTTCATGATAGGAATAAAATAATAATGATCACCTTGAGACTCTATGTGGACGTGGTCACTGCCTATGTTCACATGCACCAAACTCTGGTGATTATCTGATTCTGGACATGGTTACTATGATCGTGGTTCGCTGCTTTTGTGGGAGACTGGCTGCCACATTGAGCGATTTTTAAAGTATTAAAGTAGTATTACATTATTATTTTTTTTAAATCTTTTACCAATAAGAACCTCGTGCAGTGCAAAGGTCAGAAGTAAAGAACTATTGGATTGTGTGATTTGAGCAGTTTTTTTTATCCTCTATCAACTGTGACCCTGCATGGATCTAACTATCACCAGCCAGCTAGCTCTGAAATGCTACAAACTTTTTTTTATAACAATACAACAGGCTTTCTACACCAAATATGGATGATTCTGCAGAGAGACTGGCCTGTCTCATCACTCCCAAAACAACAGAGTACAGTCACCTGACCCCCCCTGGACACTGCTGGACATAGAGGAGAGACACTTTTGTCCTGAGGGCTGTTTGTCACCTCAAACTGCCTCGACACCGGATCTGTTGAGCTGCACAGAGACCTTTGTTTGAGCTTTTTAATGTTATTGTATTTTACTGCTCAATATGATTAAATTGACCCTTGGGGACAAATACAGTGATTAAAGTATTACAGTTTTTTGGGGATTTTTTTTTTATCTCTTCCTAACTAAGAACCTTGTGCAGGGCAAAGGACAAAAATAAAGAACTATTGGAGCAGTTTGTTCATCCTTTACACAAACTTTTTTTTTTATAACAATACAAAAGCGCATTTTTTGTCTAGTCTGATGCACTGATCCGAAGGTTGGCGGTTCAAATCCCGCTCTTGACGGAAACACAATTGGTCAGATCCACAGACCCACAGGTTGGCAGTGCGAGTCCAGTTCCCACAGATGAATCGTGTCGTTGGCAAGACACTTACACGTGTAAAACGAGGGTCTCGAAGGTGGAAAAGTGCTATATAGAAATTTGACCATTTACCATTCATCAATTATAGGTGTTTGTATAAAAAGATCTGACTTGTAACTCAGTCTGGGGTCACCTGTTTGTTCACATAGAGATCCATAAGTTTAATGTCATACCGTGCAACATTCTAGGCAAAGCAATAGCATCTCCATGGAGACAAGCAGGTGGTGGAAAGTTACCTTGAGCGGTTTTAAAGATGGGAGGGATAAAACCAAGAGAATGCAAAAGTTTATGTATAAATAATGTGATCTAGTTACAGTATGACCAGCTCAAACTGCACCGACACTGAGGCTTTGCACAAACCCGAGGCCATGTGAGCACCTCGATGTTCACCTGCAGGAAGAAACACTAAAACATCTCATTTTGACTCATGGACAAAACCAGGAACAAGCCAATCAATACACAGCAGAGAGCCAAAGCTGAGGGAGGAGCTGAGTCAGGGGCAAAACTATGCAAAAATAAACTCCTTAGAACAGGTGGTGGTGAGTCAAACCAAACAAAAGCAGCGTTAGTGAGCTGTACAGTTATCTCACAAAAGTTGAGATAATTCCAGCTTTTTTCACGGAAACTCAACTTAATTTGACGTTTCCAATGGCAAGATGTGCGATATATGTTGCACTTTTTTTCAGTTTGGCCGGGGGTGCGATTTATACTCAGATGCAATTTATATGCGAAATATATGGGGTTTTTTTCTTCATTATTATGCATTTTTTGGCTGGTGCGACTTACACTCCAGAAAATACGGTAATCTTGGGTTTGAATTATTTTTATTTTTATCTCAGTTTCATGGATCACAATTCACTTGCAAACTGGTTTTAGTCATCAAGATCTGGCAACCCAAAGTGAGGAGGTCATTCTGTTTTTTCTGATTGAGTAATATCTTGAGAGCCAAACCGTAAAAGAGCGGTTTGGTTAAAGCAGTCAAAAATCATACTTTATTTGAGCTAAAAATCACACTTTATTTGAGCTAAAAATCGCCTTTTATTTGAGCTAAAAATCACCTTTTATTTGAGCTAAAAATCACACTTTATTTGAGCTAAAAATCACACCTTTTATTTGAGCTAAAAATCACCTTTTATTTGAGCTAAAAATCACCTTTTATTTGAGCTAAAAATCACACTTTATTTGAGCTAAAAATCACCTTTTATTTGAGCTAAAAATCACCTTTTATTTGAGCTAAAAATCACCTTTTATTTGAGCTAAAAATCACCCTTTATTTGAGCTAAAAATCACCTTTTATTTGAGCTAAAAATCACCTTTTATTTGAGCTAAAAATCACACTTTATTTGAGCTAAAAATCACACTTTATTTGAGCTAAAAATCACACTTTATTTGAGCTAAACATCACCTTTTATTTGAGCTAAAAATCACTTTTTATTTGAGCTAAAAATCACCCTTTATTTGAGCTAAAAATCACCTTTTATTTGAGCTAAAAATCACCTTTTATTTGAGCTAAAAATCACACTTTATTTGAGCTAAAAATCACACTTTATTTGAGCTAAAAATCACCTTTTATTTAAGCTAAAAATCACACTTTATTTCCAGCTGTACGACCACTATAGACTGCATATACATATAAGTGGACATAGCTAACTTGCTAGCCACCACGTTCCAAACAGGAAGTGATTACGACCACGATACGGCTCCATCGACTCCATCTGTGTCCGTATTAACCCGCTCTACATCCTCTTTATTTCGCTATTATGTCTACAGATGAAGATATGAACATTAATAACAGACCGATGAGACGCCTTCTTTCCCCGAGGTCACGCCCTCTAGCGTTACCAACAGGTTTGATCGACAAGGTTGCCAAGCGCCCGGGCCCCTGCCAAACCAGTGGTGCGAGAAGGCGAGAGGGGACGTTATCTTCAACAGCCTTGATCCTCATTAGCACTTTGGTTGCTATGATACACGCAGATTTTCAAATATGGATCTTGGCTTCAAATTAACCCATATTACCGCTATCCTCAGTTGGCTTCATTTGGCTGGAGCTGAACGCTATGGGTGACGTCACACTTCAGTTTATGATGATCCCTCAAGACCCAAGCGTACCCCTTATCAACGGCTGATACACGGACAGAGTTAGCTCGCTGCTTCTTCTCCGCTTCACTCTGTTTTTTCCCCATTTCCCTGATGGTTTTCACACACAGATGTTTGTTGTCACATTTGCAGAGTTTATCCGCAGTTCCGCCTGTGATCGCGGCCGTCCCGAAGGATGCCGACGCTGCCAGGCTCCAGACAGGGCCGGAGCCAATGGTAATGGGCCCCTGGATGCTGCTCAGGGTGAGTGATGCATAGTGAGCCTGTATAAATATGCATGGGTCACTGGGCGGCCATCAGAACGCCACAGGAACAGGTCAGGCTCACACCCGCAGCACAGACGCAGACGTGATGTTCTCGGGCCGGATTTCAGAAGTGTACCCACAGTTACATTTACTCGAGTAACTTTTTTAAGACGTTGCACTTTTCCAGCAGCATATTTTTACTCCTACTTGATATTTCCATAAGTAATAGTGCTCTAACTTGAGTAAAAGTGTTGGTTCCTCTTCCCACTGTGAGTAAATCTAAAGTGACAAAAGCTTCATGTCGACGATATGAAATGATTTGAACATTTGTGTTTCTTGCTCCGCTCCTTCAGATATGATTCGGTTTGTCTCATTTTTGTGTCTGTCCTTTGAAAATACCAGATTTTATGGATTATTTAATGTTTTGTCCTTCAAATTACATTAACTTCAAAGTTCAAAATCAGATCTAACATCCCAGTAGTGACTCTTTAAGTTATTCTTACTTGATTAATAGTTTTCCCAAATAGTTTTTTACTCTTATTTCAATCATTTCTTGGACCACTACTTTGTACTTCTACTTGAATAATATTGTTTTGAAGTAAAGTTACTATTACTTGAGTAAAATCTTTAGCTTCTCTACCCACCTGTGCCAGATAATAACCACAAATCTTGTTTTATCTCCGCACGAGAATACAAATACAGTTTTACTAATAGTGCAAATGCTCGTTTAGCCAGACCTCAAAGACACATCTTAAAATATTTTGTTACATTTACATAATTTTTAATTAAGCGTTAACAGAGACAAATCCTGCACACCGTTTTACTTGCAAATTGTGAATTTTATTAGGACATCAACAAAGTTTCGGCACCAGGCCTTCATCAGGCTCCAGTAATTTAAGCATTAAACAACGAGGAGCGGAGCCTTACAGCACCACGACGCTCTGTGGGGTTCTTTCATTTGGGTTTTTTACACTGTTCTTTAATGATAGGAATAAAATAATAATGATCACCTTGAGACTCTATGGACATGGTCTTGTGACACACTGCCTATGTTCACATGCACCAAACTGTGATTATTATCTGATTTCTGGACATGGTTACTATAGTCGTGGTTGGCTGCTTTTGTGGCCGACTGGCTGCCACATTGAGCAATTAATTTTTTTTAAATGTATTTATTTATTTATTTATTTATTTATTTATTTATTTATTTATTTATTTATTTATTATTTATTTATTTATTTATTTATTTATTTATTCATTTATTTATTTAGAGCCTTGTGCAGTTCAAAAGACAGAAGTAAAGGACTATTGGATTGTGTGATTTGAGTTTGTTCATCCTGTATCCACTGTGACCCTGCATGGATTTAACTATGCTAACCAGCTAGCTCTGAAATGCTACACACTTTTTACAACAATACAACAGACTTTCTACACCAAATATGGCAGAAGACGAGGCTCTAGAGAGAACGGCCTGTTTCATCACCGACTAAAACAACAGAGCAGAGAGTGAGGCTTTGGAGAGTCTTTCCTGCGGTGTCTCTAGAGTTCACCTGGCTCCCCCTGGACACCGATGAAATACCTGGACTTCAGGACACAGAGGACAGAGAGGACATATGTAGAGGAGGGACACTTTTGTCCTGAGGGCTGTTAGTCACCTCAAACTGCCTTGACACCTGATTTATTGAGCTGCACAGAGATTTTTGTTCAAGCTTTGTATTATTATTGTATTTTACTGCTCTATGTGAATAAATTGACCCTTGGAGACAAATAAAGTGCTATTGACTGACTGATTTAAGATGGTGCAAACTGCAAATTGCAACTGCAAAATCAGAACAGAAGGACTAGAACTATTATCACAAGATTATACTGTTTGCATGTCGTTTGAATGGACTTACAACGAAACAATCAAATAATAATCCAATATTGCTTGCACATATAACTGCAGACACGGTTTATCCTCCATCTTTATCCTTCCACGTTAGCATTTAAACATGACCTGCGCCCGCATATGTCCCCGCTCTCAGCCAGAAGAGCGTAAACATCGGCAGAGCAGTAAAAGTCGGGATTACAGTTTACACTCGGAGAGAAGGAGACAGAGACAGAGGAGATTGGATTTTAGATTCTGGACCAGTCACCTCTGCTCACCTCTAGCTGCTGTTTTTTTTGTTCTGGATCATCAACCCACTCAATATAAAGAGATAGAAGAAACAGGGTCAGAGCCAGGAGGCCTTTAGCGTCTGCTGTCGGACACTCAAATGGAAAAGGAATGTGTCAATTTTGTGCGTTCACAGTTGTCCTTTTTGGTGCTAGTTTTAGCCCAGTTTGAGTTTAAATGTAGATGTAAATGTGGCCCTGTTCCAGTCCTGGTTTAGTCCAGGGATAGTCCAGATTTAGTTTTGGTTTAAGTCCTTGTTTAGTCCCAATTTTGATGTAGTGATTCTGCAAGTGTGAATGCACCTGTAGCACCTTATTGAGTGATCACATGGTGTTCTGAGTGATATTTTTGGCAAATTAGAGGCTTTTATACTCTATATTACTCTATTTTCTGATCTATGTTAACTTGAAAACTACCAATTCATGACATCACAAGGTGGAACAGAGCATTTTGAGCTTTGGAGATGTAGGAGACTAATACTAAGGGTTACTCAGACTTCAGTGAATGAAACAAAACACAACTCCAGGTGTGTTTTTGAGGAGATAACAACGTTGTATCATGGCTTAAAGCTCACAAGAGTCAATTTTGTGTAATATAGGACCTTTAAGTGGCATGTAAACCACACAACTAGTTTCTGTGCGAGACAGTTCCCCTATAAAAACTCTTAGAAGAAGCTAAATGAAACCAAAACAGGGCCCCACACAAATCACCTTAAAGATGCTCATTCAGAAATCGTGTTTTTTATGTTCAAGTAATGTTATTAGAGGCAGTTTCTTCCAACTCTCCTCCGTAGCTCAATTAAACCAATCCTGTCTCAGAATGATTTGGAAACACGTCTCCATGCATTTACACACACGAGGCTGGACGACTGCAGCTCCTCATACGTGAACCTTCCAAACACCAGCGTCGACAGATTACAGCTGGTCCAAAACACGGCAGTCAGGCCAGGTACTTTTAAAAAATGAGATCACATCACCCAGTCTGAGCTCAACTCCTTTAAAATGTTACACTTTGTTTTTAATGATGCTGCCTCAGGTTACCCGTCTGATCTCCTGGCTCCTCACCCAGACTCTCGGGCCTCAGATCAACCCCCCGGCCCTCACTGAGAGTTCCCCCTCCGTCCCGTCTCAAAGCCAAAGGCGAGAGGCCGTTCTGTGTCAGAGCCGTGAGCTCCAGATCCATGTAAAGAAAGATCATTTTAAAACTCTATTAGAGACTCACCTCTATGATCCGGCTTTAACTACTGCTACTATTTTACTACTGTCTTGTTGTTGCTAATGTCTGGTTGTTGTTTTTATATCTTTGTATTTTATTACGTTTTGCTTTTCTGTTTGTGAAGCACTTTGGTACAACTTGTTTTTAATAGCGCTATATAAATAAAGTGGCTCGGCTTTACTCCGGACGTGTGGTCACCGGAAAGCCTTCCAGGATAGACTGTCCCTTTAAGTGCCCGAGAGGAGGCTGCACATTGACCACTGACCTTTATGTCACTGGTTTTACTGTGTTTTAAAATACAGTCCGCCATTAAAACCCATAAGACGGGCCCAACATCGCTCTAAAGGAAAAAAAAAACTGTGTGGGTTTGTGTCAGAGGACGCAGCAGGCGGCTCTTTGCAGGGTAAGGTTTCTCTGCAGTCGATAGTCTATTGTTTTCACTGCAAAGACTAATGCATGTGTGTATCAATAAAATATGCATAAAAACTCAATGGGGAAATTAAAATGCAGCAGTGACACAAAATTGATTAACCTGCCTTTATATGAATAAGACACGCTCCGGTTTCTCAGCCAAGTCTGGTGTTTCTGTTGAATTGAATAAAAATTACAATGTGATAACAAAGGCGTTGAAGTAAAATGCAAAACCAGAATAGGAATAGAATACAATGCCACATTCAAATATTTATAAACAAGCATGAAATAATTTACTCTGAGAATGTCCAGTTTTATCGGGCGTCTCTTAGAAATACACATATTATGCAAAAAAATTAGCTTTTTTCAACTTTAACCAGGTTGTTATCCCTTCATCAAAAACATACCGGGAGTTAATCCAAAGTCGTTTTCTCTGAGCCTCAAAAACGCTCAGTTTTGTTACGTCATAGACAAAACTCCAAACTTCTACACAGTTGTAAAGTCCTTAAACCAGAGGGGCCCAAACTGTTTTCACCGAGGGCCGTATGTTGAAAAATACTCGACACATTGGGCCAGTGTCAATACGGCGGATAATTCAGACCGTCCTTTTAACATAGTTTTGATACTTTAAATAAGGCTCGAAATATTAATATTAAGTCTGTCTGACAATGAAATGTGATGTTATTCAGGCTATATTTGTAGAATTACTCAAATTTGTTGTAAAAAGTACTGATTTTGATCAATTGGGCCAGTTCACCTGAAGACTGAGGGCCAATATAAAACTCGTCTGAGGGCCGCATTTGACCCCCGGGCCGTAGTTTGGACACCCCTGCCTCAAACCATCACTGGACTCATTCTATAGTCAAATTGTATTCACAGCAAACGTATGGCTCTATTAGCGTAGCATTCACGGGGATAACTTCATTTATTTAGTTTGTTCATTCTTGTTGCTGACAGCAGAGGGAGCTCTAACGCCTACACGCTTCACTGGAAACAGAGGTGTAGTTTATAAAGAGTATTATCTAAATGTAGACATTATTTTAAGTTAGAAAATGTGAAATACTTATCCCAAGGCGACCGAAAGCATGTTTAAAAGAGAATTAAAGCAGCGATATTTTGTTTTTCTCTACAGCAACGAGCGTTCTACCCAAGACAAATTGCCTCTCGAGGACAATACAGTTTATTCTATAGTATTCTCTTCTAGCACTTGGATGGGAGACCACTGGGAATACTGTCTGCTGCAGTAGGGAAGTAGTGGCTGTAGCACATACTGTTGTTCTGTCCTTAGGCAAGACACTTCACTTGACCAATGATTGTCTTAATGTTTTATTTTCTAAATGTTTCTGTCGGTTGAATCAACTATTTTGTGAAGCCCTGCAAAAGAGTCTGCTCTTATGCTTTTGGACTCAGTAAAAATACATTGAATTTATGTTAGTCATGAATTGCTGGTGGACTTTTCCCCCACTCAAAAGCTGTTATATTTTGTTTTAAATTGTTAATCGCTATGGCAATGGTCCTCTCATCATTCTGAAACCCATGAAAAACTGCCACTACAAAGCGGTTTTCAAGACACCCGAAAAAAAGGATGCAGTGTTGATTTATAATATGTACATCTGTGTATGTCTTTCCTGCGAGACTTGTGCAGTTCTGTATCGAAATGAGCGGGATTCTCTCTTAACTGGAAATGTGATCACAGCGGGAGTGCGGGAAAATAGTTGTCGAAAAGTGGGTGAAATAAGCTGAATCCAGTCGAAAATAGGGATGTTGTTGACTGAAAAAAAATATTGGAAAAAGCTCTCAAATCTATCACGCATCTCTATGTATTTAACCCAAACTGCAATCACAAGACTACACCTGCAGGGGGAGTTCATACAAAAGCTGCCAACTACCATATTTTACGGACCATAAGTCGCACTTTTTTTCATAGTAGTAGCTGAAAAAATGTGCTGTACTGCTATTCAGCCTGTCGTTCTCTATTTTATCGTTATAATAACTCGCCTTTAAAGATAAAATGTCGGTTCTTCGTCTCGGATTTTTTAAAATAAATTTCCTTTAAAAAATCTGACTTATACTCCAGTGCGACTTATATATGTTTTTTTCTTCATTATTTTGCTTTGTTTGGTTGGTGCGACTTCTGGATGTGACTTGGATAGTCTGGAAATACGGTATTTATGCAGAAAAAAGTACCTGGAAACACTGTATTTATATAAAGGCAGATTCAACTTGTGAATCATCTGCCCTTTTACATATAAATACCAAAAAATGACCAAATATTCAGCTAACTCACTCACAAACTGCTAATTTTTGCTGCTGTCCCAAATAAATCCTTTAATATATAATAATTTGCCCGTACCTCTTTACACAGGGGGGTGCGGCCAGTGCACTTGGGCTGTTGGTAACTTTTGGGAAGAGCCCTGTAACTGGAGCCAAGTCTTTTGCAGGAAGCATAGTCGATCTCCATGGCGACGCCCTCAGTCGCCCGCTCCTTTGGATACGTCTCAATATGGGACATTTCTCTGTATCCCAGGAAGTTCTTGAACCAGTTAAACAGCTCTGGAAATTTCCTGTTTAAAAAAAAAAGACATAAACACATGGGATAAGATGCTACAGGATTTATTTTAGTTGGAATTTGTAACCAGTTTATATTTAGATTGTGTCGTGTTTGACTTTGAAAAGTGCAAAAATGAACTGAAAATGGAGTGAAAAAATATATACCTGTCATTTCTACTTAATATAATCTACTGTATTTTCCAGAAACAAACCAGCGAACCCAAAACTTTATATTTTACTTTTCAACTGTTTCTTAAATAGTTCTCTGTCAGGTCAGACGTAGCATTAGCGTGAAAATCTGAACCGGAAAACAGGAAGTAGTTTTCACGACCTTAAACTAGACTCATGATCAACTAAACATTTATAATATTGTTCCAAATGAAAAATGATCACCTTTATGGTTTTATAAATGAAGAGGAAATAAATAAGGGGGAATTAAATATGAAATGTATAAAAGAAAATGAGTCAAGTAAATTTTCTGACAGGTATTACAAACACACCTGCGCCCTCTAGTGGTCAAACAATTGAACTGTAACATGTATAATCAGCCGTTAGTGAACTGAACACGTGTCTGTTCTGTTAATGTTTAACAAGTTTACTCTGGATCTCAGTCCAAATCACTAAATCCACTGAATTCTTCATCCTCGGTGTCGCTTCTGAACATCTCCACCTGCTCCAGAGGAAGATGAGGCTCCGCTCTGGAAGTATATGTCTGTCGTACTGGTACAAGTCTGGAGCGCCCTCGTGCAGTTCTCAGTGTGGAAATAACGAAGATGTGAAATCATATATTTTAATAATTTCACATATAAGTTGCATCTGAGTAAGTTGCAGCCTGGACAAACTATGAAAAAAACTGAGACCGATAGTCCGGAAAATACAATACGTAACGTGATTGGTCATGTGATCAAAGGGGGAAATTGTGAAATTATGATTTCATGTAACCTGATAAATCTTGGCTTTATGCCTACGTGTGTTCCAACCTACTGACTATGTGTGAGTCAGCAGGTGCTCTGGACTTCATGTATAAGTTCTGTGCTAAGATCAGATAAGATGCCTGGTTGTTCGCACCTTGCCCATCTCGAACCTGATGACATTACATGTAAAATATAGGTTTTTGCCGAATCTGTACATTTCAGTGATGATGCATATGACCTTTGAATGTGTTTTTCTGTACATATGTCTTCAATGAACCCAGATAACATATATTTCCATCTTATCAGAAGATAACTATGACGTATGTTAAGGGTATGTAAGAGGGATGCATGCTGAATGTAAGGCAGGAGAAAGATGTTGTGTTTTGACTAGAAATCTGCATCTGCAAATAAAGAGACTGAATCGTGAATCTTCCTGACTCTCGTCTCCTGCTTTTGGTTCACCTTCTGATAAAAGCTGACAGTCAACTCATCCAAATTTTGTTCGACTACCTGTTAATTGACAAAACGACTGAAGAGCTTCAACCCTGGTCTAAAGCTTTACTACTCATGAAATATATGTACCTGCATTGACTCTTATTCCGTTATATGAGACGGCCTCTTTCCTGCTGTGCTGCAAACCAAACCCGCAGTATATAAAAGCTACTCGAGCACAGTGCGGTGGTGTCTTGGTGATGAATTAGAGGCAAAACATTTGAGTGTCTAAATGAACTCTCATTATAGAGACGAGACAGAGGAGGTAATAAGGCCAGGCCTGCACAGGTAATTAGATCTCCCTGGCAAACGGCTCCGTAAGCAAAGCCCCACAATAAGACAAAGTGCGGTTTCAATGTCTGCTCTTCATGAGGAGGCAAAATATGAAAATATGATGGAAATATGAGGCAGTGTTTGTGAAAGAGTACACCTCACTTACAGACTTCATATATTTGAGAATAATATCAGAGCGTTATGAGTTCAGAATACACTTTTTTTTAATAAAACACTAAACAAGTTAAAGCTGTACTGTGTAACTTTCATGGTTGGGGTTCACGGTCTGCCTGTCTTCATCATGATGTTATTGGTCTTTATGGCTTTTTATTTATTTTAAGTAACACGGTGATCTTAAAATGTTAGGTGTTAGCAGTTAATACCCCATAGAATTGTAATAAACCCATTTTAATACATCTTTACATCTTTAATGTTCCACAGTATAGCATTAATTAAACATCTATATAGTGTTTATTCCGTCAGTTACAGTACAGCTAAAAAACACCTTGCAAAACGTGTATTCTTACTTTACAGATGTGACCTGTAACTTAACTTGGCCTGTCTCCATGGAGATAGAAACGTTTAATGTCCTATATTGTGGAACATTCCCAGTAATTCCCAGAGAGATCAGCAGGTGGCGGTCCCTATTTCAGTAGACTGTTTTTTTTTTCATACCTGAGACTTCTTCCTCAGAGTCACGTGATGTTGCTGTGACGTGTTTTCCAATCGCTGGAGGCAGGACGACAGCGCCATCTGCAGTCCGACTTCTTCAGGGCAGTATCCCAGGTGTGTGAGAGTAAAAAGGCCCCCTCGTCCCGGTTTAAAGTAGCGTGGGCACATTTCCGTATTTTGATTGCCTCCTTAATCCAGCGACGATGTTTGTTGGTCTGAAAAAAGAATCTATGTAATAAATGACCAGAAGACCAGATGAACCTCATTGGACAAGTGTCAATATTAATCAGAACATAATTAAATATGAGTTTCTTTTGCTTTTTTTTTTTTTTTTTTTTTTACCATTTTGTACTTGATTTAAGGAATAATTGTCATCATGAAGACGTGATTAACTGCACAGCCCTAATTGTTAAAATCTTAATTAACTTCAAACTGTCGGCGCCCTCATGCAAAGATTATCAAATACAAACTGAAGTAGAAACCCATTATATTTGAGCAAAATGAGTCTCGTTTCAGCGCAGATATAATGTATAAGCAGCTTTTGGGGTTGAAATAACTTCTCTGTATACTGGCAGCATCAATATATAAAACATTATATTGTCCGATGATCAGGGATTGCACTTTAGCATGCTAGTTACTGTTAGCGTTAGTGTCACGCCAAAACTCCGCTCTGGTCTCTGAAAGTTGAAAGTGAAAAACGCTTAGAAATAATGTGAATATATTAACAATTTGGATATTCAGAACGCATAAGGTGAGTGAGGAATAACCTTGGACCACTGCAAATCGTTTAAAATGAACTAGTTCTGGGTTTTTTTCACATTTTTAAGTAAAAGTCGAGTACAGCGCCGTTACATATTCGTATTGTTCTCAGTATTGTTGATGAAAACGGGGGCCGCAGAGCTGTTTGGACCTGTTCTTCTTTCTCACACATAAATACATATATTCCTTGGACCTGGCTCTCCGCAGGGACCTCCCCCGGTGCACACTGGCAGAGGTCACATGATCGCAGATGTCGTGCAGAGAGCCGTGATTTTCAAAACCGCGTTACCCTGGGGAGTGAGCTGAAAATGCTAAACAAGGACCATGAATGCAAAGCAAAACGGGAGCCATCTTGGGTTGGGATGGACATAAAGTGTACAGATTGCTCATGGTGTTGTTTAATAATTCATGTGTGTGTGATTGGCCGCTGTAGTTGTCAGTTGTCGTAACAAACATGGAGCGGCGGTTCTCAAAATGGGGTGCAGGTGCATCTGGGGCAGGGGCTGGTTTAGGTTGACAGATGAATAATCGTAATAGTAAAATGTACACAACCAGGCAACACTTTGGACACACCATCTCATTCCATTTATTTATTTTTTTTTTTTTTTTTCTATTTAGTCCATGATCCAAACTTTATTCCCAAAGCGCCCAGATTTTTCCAAAGACGCTCCATTTTGTTAGGCGTCCCTGGTTTCCACGACAACAGGGTGATGCCTTTACCTCATTTTGTTTTATTTTTTTTTTTTTTTTTTACTTTTTAAATGTACAAGCAATAATTGGATTACAGTAGGGTCAGTGGGGCAGCGCTTCATCTTCCTCTGGAGCAGGTGGAGTTGTTCAAAAGTGACACCGAGGATGAAGAATTCAATGGATTTAGTGATTTGGGCTGAGATTTGGGCTGAGATTAACTGTATCTGATCTTACGTTAAACCTGTTACAGACCAACAGACCAGACACATGTTCAGTTCTGTCTGTGCTTCATGTATGGTCTCAGATTTTGTAAAATAAATTTCCCCAAAAATGCGACTTATACTCCAGTGCGACTTATGTTTTTTTTTCGCTGGTGTGACTTAAACTCCGAGCGACGTATATCATGGTAATTAAATTTGTATATAGCCCTAAAATGGCGCAGAGAAACTTTTTCAATTTTCAGTCACTATTAGCTTCAATGAAAGGATCAAAAACAGACCAATTTGCCCACATGAGCGTTCACACTGGCCTGGAATCACCTGCGGAGCTCTGAGTTTACAAGAAACACAGACAACGTTCGTAATTCTTACAGTTTCCCAGGGGACCCCAGGTAAAACTCATGCTGCGTGAACAGGGCTTATGTCATATCTGCCGCCTGTGTCCAACCAGGATGTCAAATTATAACCTTCAACACAATTACAACACAAGCAAAGACTGATGTCGACTATGTTTTAGAAAACGAGCCGTCTAACCTGTCATGTGCGCTTTAATTAAGTGATAGTTTACAAAAAAAAATCACTCTAATACTTTAGCGTGTCCTAAAAGAGCCTCCGTAGCCAAACCCGGTGGTTACATATTTACATTATGGAGGTCTGCGGTTGGTCGCACTCTGGTTGGACCTAAAACAACAAGCAGAGCTATCAATCCAATCCCACAGTGGTCCGCTGGGCAAATATTGACTGGGCTCACAGATAGGCAATCATTGTTTGTCCTGCTGTTTATTAGCCATTACTGTTCACACTAAACTGTCCCGCGTTGTAATTTAGTTTTACATTTGAGATAAGGCCACGTTAAAAAAGCAATTTCCCCGTGATGCCTTTTCTAATCCCCCTGATCACCGTGCTAAGATGTACATAGTTTATTTCATAGCGGTTATTTTATTTTAAAATCGCTGGCTCTGTAAAAAGTCGATGGAGTTTATGAAGGCGGTGGATGTAGCAGTTGGATTCGCAATGACACGCAGTAACATTTAAACATGGGAACATTGCATTACATATTGTTCTCATATATAAATGTCATCATAAGCCCACCGCCCCGCATTTACTCGCAGCATTTCTGGCGGTCACAGAAAGGATATGAAAATGTAGCATTGCATTTTTTAACAATAAACACGAGCGGATGAAAATGCGCGTCTCGCTGTGGTGAAATGCCACTATGAAAAAGCAAGAAGATTCTCAGTTCTACAGTTTTGAACAGGAAGTCAATGGTGTTTGAGCATTTTAGACCAATATTACGTTATTATTATTATATATTAAGTGCTATCTGTATGATGTTGACCTTTAAACACGCTCGTGGTGTAACTTTGCTTTGGCATTTCATGATTTAAAACTTGAAACGACTACTTAAAGAACCACATATTATTTTCCAGCTTCAGCGCTCCTCATACTGGAATCCTACTGGCTGCAGAGGGGATTAACCATGGGGGAAAAACAGTTAAACTAGGTAATGAGGAACATGCCCATCGTGTAGTTGCAGGGCCGGTCTTAGCTTTCAGGGGGCCCTAAGCAGAATGTGTTGCAGAATCGTGTTGCGATTCCTATTTTACAACATTATGACCCTGCTCTCATCACCAAATCAAATTATGTTTCTGTTAATATGATCAAAAGACTGAAATGTTTTAATCTAACTTGTAAAACAGCCATTCAAAAGTACCTCAACGGCCTCAGCGCACAGAAAAAAACCCCAAATATAATCTTTATAGAGGGATATTTTGTCTGCTGTAAACACCCGAGCACTGTTTCTAATATAAGTTTACACATATATTTTATTCAGTACAGATGTATGGGCTCTTGGGGGCCCTCTGGTGGCCTTGGGGCCCTAAGCACCTGCTTAGTCTGCTTATAGGCTGGGCTGCCCCTGTGTAGTTGTAATGAACGCAGTTGGAAGGCAGAAATGCTTGGAACAAGTCTGCCAATCTTTGGAAAAGTCAATCGTTTATTCTCTGAGACTCAGGAGTTTTTGAAGATTATTGAAACCAGCGTGAATGAAGCTTAATACGACTCCAGGTAGGTTTTGGGTGAGGGAACAAAGTTATAACATGGATAAAAGTCAATTTGGAATAATATGTGGCCTGAAATATGTCTCTTGGTGTTATATTTGTTGTTTTTTTTTGTTTTTTCTTTTTGGTCAGCTGAAGTTGTTTTAAATACTTAAAAACTGAACTGAAAAAAGGATCAGTTGAAGTCGTCTTTAATTACTTCAGTGGCCAAATCTGCCTTGGGGTAGACTGACCTAAGCAAGACGAGTGGGTGAAGTCCAATGGCAGCATGGTCTGGTTGGATCTGGAATCAAACAACTCACCTTTCGGTTGGTGGGTGAATGCACTCAACCACTACGGCTACTGCTAACACACGTAATGGCATTTTAGTAGTTTAGTTACCTCAACCAACACAATTTACCACTACAATTACTTCCTACTTTCCCACTATTCCCAGCACCACTCTGCCACTGAAAAACTCACCCTGGTTTCTGGGTGTAGCATAAAGACTGTCACATTAAAGTTTAACGGCGTGAACATAAATAGAATCCTGTGTAAATGACAGATGTTGTGATCCATACATAATTTACACCTGCCGTCCTCAGCACATGGAAACGATTACACAGGGAAAACAGCTCCGCACATATAGACAGTACTTTCAGGAAACACTCGGAAAAATGAATATTTATTTAGCTTTGACTTTATCTCCATTTGGCTGTAAACTATTTATCTTTGGTTGGAAATGCACAACAGTCATAATGCATGTATTAGTGGTTGCTATGCATATAACAAAATGGTCTCCAAAGTCCTTAAAAGCCATAAAAGTCCTGTGGCTGCATGGAAATGAAGAAAACAAATCCTAAAGTATATTTTTATTCAGAAATAATACATTAGACTAAGGTTACGGTGCATTTTACTGTCCTATTAGAGAAATCTGTTCTCTACATTTGACCCAGCCTTCGACGCTGCTGGGTCACCTCCTCAGGGACATATCTCCTGATCTTGAGGTACTCTTGGTGAGGACTACTACTACTTAGCTGGAGTTGGGGTGCCAGAGTGCTCAGAGTACCAGAGTGCTCAGAGGAAACCCACCCAGAAACAGGGAGAAACATCCAAACTCTGCACCGAAAGGCTCAAGCGACCCAGAACCTTCTTTGTTTCAGGACCTTCTTGTCAAGCCTCGTGCCGCCATAATAAAAGTAGTTTAAGACCATGCGGTAACCTTAAGGAAACTGGTATTATTTTCACCTTGCAAATTGTGTTTTTGATTAATATTGCCATCTTGACATGCCATTTTCCTTAGTAACAAAATCAAGTCTGCAATTTTACCATCAGGACTGATTGACCGATTGACTGATTCGCACCAATGTTCACTCCAAACCGACAGTGTGGAAACTGCTTGGATTCACTATTAGTTGCAATAGGCATGTATTGTTAAAGGAGGTGTAACTTTAAAAGCTTGAAAACAAGGGAACAACATGGAGGTGATGGTAGAAAAGGTTTCAGAGGAGGTCATCTGGACTCAAGCCATCTCAGCTCCCATCCTGACGCCATTTCCAATTCGATGAGTTTTCTCCCTTGGACCATTCCTGGACAAATTTGCGATTACACCATTGTGGTTGTAAGTTTGTCTGCGATTTAACCCACATGCCAAAATGCAACCCTTTAAATGTTCCCCGTTCTCTTTTGTAGCCCACCATATCACTGCTGCTGGTTTACAGCGTCCGAGGTCATCCAGGAGGCACAGTCTTTTGCTGTGGTTGGATAAGCACATCAAGCCAGCTGAAACATGCCCCTATAAGAGCACCCTCCCTGCACCCCTCAACCACCGCACCCCTCCACACCCACCCGCCTAATCCCGTCTGTACCCTGCTCACAGTGGGACGTCCCGGCTGCTTTCGCCACCCATGCTCTTAACCCCGGCCTCGAAGACTGCGTCGATTTGGAGCGTGAATCATGAGCGTAGGATTATGTATGTGACTCATGTTGGCTGTGGGGAGCCTGCTGTGCTTTTCAAAGGCAGCTTGGTGCAGGGATCTGGCTCTGGACTCGCTTGGTTGGACACTGCCAGAGAGGGGAGCGGTGCAGAGGCGAACACCAGAGGCTATTGTGATACTGGGTCAAATTGGACTTTCTTTTAAAAGTTTCTGCAGGCAACAGTTAGGCGTGCTATTCTTGGCGCGTTATCGAACCCAGCAGCTGAAAATATCGTGTTATGTTCCGCACAGCTCCATGCACAGAAATAAAAGTGGGATTTTCAAGGACTACTGCCTGTGGTCTCTCAGCTGTGTTCTTCGTGTCTCTGTTGTAGTTGGTTGTGTGGATAAAAAGCTGCTCTTTTCTCAAGCACATTGTCAGCCATCTTGTTTTTATTGCCATTGTATTGTCAGTGAACAAAATGATGTTTTTTGACAATATGGTGCAACATAAAATAATACTACTACAACTACTATAATAATAATAATAATAATAATAATAATAATAATAATAATAATAATAATAATAATAATAATAATAATAATAATAATAATAATAATAATAATAATAGTAATAGTAATAGTAATAATATAATAATAATAATATAATAATAATAATAATAATAATAATAATAATAATGATAAACTGTTAAGTGTGAAAAAAAAAAAATACTAGAGAAAAAAAAAAAAAAAGGCGCTTTGTCTTTTAGCATTATGTCTTACTGTCTCAGATCCATTTTGTCCTGACGTGGCCATAAGAAGAATAAACTTAAACCCACTGAATTACTTAATAACTACACCTTAATTCAAACAGCTAATTCATTTGAATCAAAATATTCATAATGAACAGTTTATTCATGGTTTATGATGATAGTTAGAGGCAATGGGGTCGATATGGGTTTTTTCATGACTGACGCCGATACCAGTTGTTTCAGATCCAGAGTAAATGATGGCTGATAAGATCTGCCGATATTTTTGGGTTGATTTTTATCATTTTCCCCAATTTCTGTCATTTAAACTGACTACAAACTCACCCACCGCCCCGTTTTACCATAAGAGAACTGTGGAGTCACGTCTCTTCGCACTAAAGTGTTCAAATAAACCGTTAAATACCTGTTCCTTAAACAGCAGGTTGGCCAAAATAACAAATTGGGCTGTGTTAGAAATGTAAGGATGATATAGGCCGATATGCTAAAAAACAGAATTTGTCTCTGGGTCCCTCGACAGCAGATGCCTCCTGGCTCAGCTGTTGGTGATTTATATTTGACACATTATGACTCTGCTCTCATCACTTTGACCAGTTGTATTTGTGTTTATGTGACCTACATCAGACTGAAAACATCCAGAATGTCACAACTACCACAGTCACAACAACAGAACACAGACATATAAGGGGGAGGGTCAAGATTTTTTTAAATTCTAGAAATTTTTTCTTAATTTTTGGTGGATTTTAATATGTTCCAGTTGGCGACAGTGGGCTGCTGTAAACACACAAGCCCTGTGTCCAATAAAACTTGACATATTATATTATTTTCAATATAAATGTATGGGCTCGTGGGGGCCCTCTGGTGGCCTCGGGAGCTCTAAGCAACTGCCTCGTCTGCCTATAGGCTGGGCCGGCCCTGGCTAAAAAGGGCAAATATCAGCCAGATATATCGGCCAAGTGAAACAACGGTCTCTCTAGTTCGGAGTTATTAATTAAGGCTTAGTTAGTGCATCAAAAGTTGCGTTCATGTTCTAGACTTTGAGTAATATTTTAGGATGGATGTCAGGGGCCTGTGTAACTCTATGGGACAATGATTTTGGAAGAAATATCCAAGGGTCTGGCTTCACAAATTTGCCATATTCATTTTGTGTATATTGCATAACTTCCTAAATTTCTTTCACATAATTTGGGGTGTGAAAATTGTAGCACTTTATGAAGCTACTGAAAAAAACATGTCACACTCTAATGTACCAAACGCTTCTCCGACTAGTACATACAGAGAATGGACAAAGTTTGTAATGTGTCTTATCTGATGTAATGCAAAAATGTCCATGTTCACCGCCAGCAGGAAAACCAATCTATATTCAAATTAATAGTCAGATTGTGTTACATCTCTCTTACAAGCTCTCGTTAATTTTTGGGCGAGATCAACTTTTTGAGGAGAGACTGTAAATCTGCCTGGTGGTGCCTGCTCAGATCTTTTATTTAAAGCTCCGCAGGATTCTGTTTGTAGTCTGCGACCTGCGGCGGTTTCACGTGCCCTCCATAACAAAGGTCTGTGTGTCTCGTCGTTTAGTGCTATTTCATGACAGTTACTCCAGACTTACACAAGCTGCCTAATATCAAGCGCCTATTAAAAGTGCGCTGCTTTATTTATGGCTGCTGTGTAACCCTGAAAGATGTTCCCGAAAAGATGTTACGCTGTTAAACTCTTAATTAAAGGTGCACTGTGGAACATATTCCAGTGGGAGGGTCTATTAACTATTCGTTTATTGCTTTGCGTAGAGAGGTATTTAGTCAAGAGCACTTTACATCAAGGAACCACTCACCCAATCACACACCGATGGGAATGAGGGAGGTGGGTTAAGTGTCTTGCCCAACGACACAACAGCAGCATTCATCTGCGGGAGCTGGAATTGGGCCGCCAAACCTTCGTCTCAGTGGACAAACGCTCTACCAACTGAGCTGCCGTGCGCCCAGAGTCTTCGTTTTAGACCACGGTATTGATCTAAAATGGCGTAATAACACCGCGTCACTTCTAATGGCATGTTACCATAGCAACCCGCCTATTTTCACCTATGTTATTTTTTTTTAATGTTGAAAACTGGCTGTGTGAACCCTGCACGTGTGACCTGGAGTAATTTGAATGATCACCGGTGCGTGCAGAGCGGTAGGTTTAGACACGGGGTAGGTGAAAACTGACATTTTCAGAGCAGCGCAAGCCTAGAATGTAAAGGGTAATAGAGGATTTCTCACACACACGCTCAAAACACAACTCCCTGTTCACTGTATTTCCTTTTAAAGCTTGACTGAGACATTTACAAGTCAGTTCTGGGGAGAGGCGACCGCTGCTCACGGTAAGAATATATGTTTTTCAAGCTGTTTTTTGCAATAAAAACACCTGTAATTGAATAAATATAAGATAAGTGGCAAACTCTTCAACCAAAAAATAAGGTTGTACAATGTTGGACGATAAATAAATACGTCTAATAACGATTTTGAATAATTACATCGTTTAAAATGATTGTGGTACGAGTGCATGATTCTAAATAGGAGCATTAACATTTGAGCAAAGACTGAAATCTGAGCTGATAAACTAATACAAGAATCCCATGTTTGCAGAAAATGTTCCATATTAATCCTTTATTTTTGACCTCCTTTGTAGCAGTTTGTAGTTAAAGTTGAATTGCGCTGTCACGATGTCAAGGAATAGACTTGATACCGATACCACGATAAAAAAAAGCAATAGAATGTGATTTTCAACATTAAAAAACAATCATTTCTTTACATTTTTATAGTTCGGGTAGGTACACAGTGGTCCATGGGCGTGTACTAGTCTTATACTTGTTCTGATACAGCTCAAGATCATAGTAAATTTGTAGGTTTCTGTCCTGCGAATGTGATTTTCCCAGTATCGCCACCTGCTCAAACGCACATCCGTTTCTGTACTAGTTTCAGTATCGATTAGAACCTGATTCCCGATACTTTTGGCACAGCGGATGCAGTTGCAACATTTTGTAGGCTGTGCTGTCTCTGCGCCCAATCTTGTGTTTCTCATCTGTATCTGCCATCTCCAGTTCTGCTCATTAGTCAGCAATTCCATCCACGAAAACAGGAATATTTTTAACTGTATACTAGTTTCAGTATCGATTAGCGAACCACATAGATTATTTGCCGATACTTTTTGGCTAAAAAACAGCGGACTGCAGCTTGCACACATTTACCTGACATCGGCTGTGCTGTGGCTCTGCGCCCACTGCTTCAGCCTCTTGTGTTTCTCATCTGTCTCTGCCATCTCCAGTTCTGCTGCTTTTGTGCGTCGCATTAGTCAGCAATTCCATCCACGAAAACAGGAATATTTTTAACCTCCTGCTCCCGTTCGGATACAAAGTCAATTTTCGCGCTGCTTTGATAGGCGTTTCTTTCTAGGCCTGTTAGCGAGCATCCACATAGTATATATTTGCTTTAAAGGACGAAGAAGTCCCCAAAAATGAGATAAACATGTTCATCTTTCATATATATCTTACACTGATAACTGCAAGACACTTAACCCACCTCGTCCTCGGTGTCTGTGGGCGCAGGTGTACGAGTGGTGAGTGTTTCCTCGCTTTGAGTGACTTGAAGGTGGAAAAGCGTTATATAAAAATGTGAATAATAATAATATTGCTTTATGTTATAATGTGTTTTGGTTCTCAAGACTATTATCCAATCAGACAGCAGAATGAGCGTCACATGACTCTCTCCTCTGGGTTTCAGTGCTGCTAAATGGACTCTCTGATCTGTATCGTCACCACTTAAACTCCAACACCTGCATCTTTTTTCATCTTAATAAAACTTGTGATGGATTATTATATTTTTCTTCATAGATATGGTTAATATTTTTCAATAATTTACATCATTTACAGCCATATAAACACATTTTTTAACCAAAATCTATTAAATCAAATGACAAACAGCTTCACAGTAACACATTTATAAGTGAAACACACATTGTAGCAATAGACTGTCAATTTCACACGCAATTTTGATAATCACAGATCATTTTAAGCTTGAGAAAATGTTTTAAAGTTTAAGAAAGAAGTGCATCATTTCAGTTAATCATTTACTTTACACCAATAACTGAAACACATCTGGATTTAACACTCGTTCTTACTTCTTACACTACTTCTTACTAATTCAAATTGATGCAAAACCTCTGAAGTTATAACGAGCAACTGTCAGTTTAAAGAGATTCCGTGTGCTTTTTAGGAATTATTTTTAACGCCATAAAGAAAATTAATTAATATATATATGATGTTGCTTAGCTTTAAATTTATTCTGAATAAAGAAACTATTGTATTGTGTTTGTATTTGTATGGATTTACTTCACACAGCTGTTTTTACATTTTTATTTAAAGACTCGTACAGAGCTGCGATCAGTGATTTGATCTTATTCTATTGGACTGTGGGATATGTCTGAAATATCTGCAGTGACAGTTACATAATGCACCAATACTCCTGGGCAAGCGCTAGAAAATGCATAGAGATGCACAGTGGATTGAAGTTTTTAGATATATACGTATACCAGATACTTGAGAGAAATACAAGACACAGACACAGGACGACGCTCTTGACCTTGAGACGGGGATGTGTAACGCCTCTCCACATATAACTCTATAGAGATATTTTCCTGTCAGTATAATTCAGATCACATCTCCATTACAACACTGATTTACAACCAAGAAAGACTTCCAAATGCGTCTTGCTTTTAACTGTCTCGTAATAGTCCAGGGTAGCACTTTGTAATGGCACCTCATTAGCCTTAATATAGCACGGACAAAGACGTATTTCACAATGCACAAATAGTTTATTGCGAACGATCTACGCTCAGTAACTGCTTGATCAGTGGGTTAGGAGTAAGATTTAGGCTGTTAATAAAGTCAAAATGAATCTTAATACTAGCTTTTTTATGAATTCATGTGGGATTAAACACCTAAACTCCCCCACAACCGAATTTTAAATAGAGCTGGTAAACTTGGCAGTACTTGGTGGACTAAAAAAGACAGTTGCCGTGTCCCAATTCGAAGGGCTCGGCCGACGAAGGGCGCTCCTGACATCGCTCCTGACGTCGCTCCTGACGGCGCTCCTGACGGCTCCTGACATCGCTCCTGACGGCTCCTGGCTCCATTTTTTCCCATAGAAGTAGTGACGCACGGTGCATGATGGGATACAGAAGTCTGCTCGAATTGCGCGCTTCGTTCACGGCCGATCTCCACGGAAACGCAGGGCATATTTGAAACTGAGGTGAAATGGGACGAACCTTAGGACGAGCCAGAAGTGACGTAAGCATCCTTCAAATGCAGCCGGCGAGGTTTGCGGACGTTGAATTGGGACACGGCAAGTGAGGAGGGAGGAGGGGCGGAGTCTGGAGGTATACGAAACACTGTGATTGGTCCAAGCCGGTATCCACACTTCAAACTCCGCCTCTGCAGCCAGGTGTTTGCGATCAGAAACACCTGGCTTTAACCCTATAGCGTCAGATGCTATCGTCGCCGATAGACTCGAGGTTGCGGACTTTCTATTACCGAAACGCCGCAACCAATTGTGCGATCATATAAATTCAACACGCCGTCTCAAAGCAGAGGCACGAGGCTCTTTAGATATTTTACCGTCATTACAGTAATCTGCCTCTGTTGTCCCTTGAAGACGACGAATGAGAGGCAGGACCAGGACCCTCGGGGATTTTCCCAGTCGCTTATTTAATGCGTCAAAGAAAAAATATGAACGGATATGTAAAATAGAGGTAGTTGTGTGAAAAATACTCTGACTCTGATACTTCCTTTAACATGATTTTTATGGGTAAAAAAACAATAAAATTCTAGGCAAGCTGTCCTGGTCTATAGTGAGCTCAGTCCTTAAAGGGTTAATAAGGGCAGAGCAGAGTGATGTCACATAGTACTTGAAATCGCAGCAGCCACTGGAGGCAGTTTTTTGACAGTTTCTGAGCGCAAAGCTGCAAATGTTCCTAGTTTGTGCTTAAATTTCCAAAAAGATCACTAGGAACAGCAAACGTTGTTATTAAATCTCCATAAAAATGTTAGATATATAGCGCAGCCATCCGCCATTCATCTCTTACAAATGGTTTAAAATAGAAATGTAACCGTTATTTTGAACTCATATCGGTTCGAATGTTCATGTGACAAAGCCCAGCTATATATCGCTCAACATCATATCTGCTCTTTAATCATTTAATTAGCACAGACTGGCAGCAGCAGTAGCAGATTGTCATAGCGAAATGGCTTGAACAAGAACCTATTCTCTCGTCCTCCTCCTCCCCTCGCTGAAACTTTCCCATCTTGCACACTGCAGCTCCACCTTCCTCCAAACCCCCTCCTTTTCTCTTCTCCTCTCCTCTCCTCTCTCTATCTCTCCATCCCTCCACCGGTCCTCCATAGACCCCCGTGCTGTGGCTGGATACACCCTCCTGTCTCGTGCATGTGCGTGGCTGCATGGTCCCTGCATGTGCCAGACAGTTCAAGTGCTCCGGACTTTGGATATCAATTTTCCTTCTCCGGCAAATCTTCCCGGCAGTTAGCGCGTCTCATTTTGCCTCGGCATCGCCATCTCCATGGAATCTTCAATCCGCTGTTCAGGATCTGGGATTTAATGAGCAAGTCGCTGCGGACCGGGAACGGCCAATTTTCCGGATTCTCTCCCTCTGCCCCTGGTTCTCGTCGGCGCTGGTAAGGACGTCTTTTTCCCATGCGTCCTCCATCGCGCTCGCTCCGCTCCTGTCCTTGCATACTGAGTGATTCTGCGCTAGTACTGGGGATGCTAACTCAGGCACAGCAATCTATTTAGGACATGCGTATCGGGATAGAGATGGGCTTTTTTTTGTTTTATTGTGAGTGGCATTTGAGTGGAGTTTGGAGGCGACGCTAGCAGTGTTCCTCTTGCTGTTATGGGAAGTCCAGAGGGAGAGATGCTCTACTTGGCTCTATTGATCTGCAGTTATTTTCAGCACAAACCCTTGGAGACAACTTTGCATTGGTCTATACCTAACAGAAGTGTGTCTAGGTTTGAATGTTGCAAATAAGTACGAGTGTTGTGATTGGCTGGTGGTAATACAAGGCTGTGTTGACATACTTGCTCTGAACAGAATGGATAAAGTGACAATTTTGAATCCTGGACTGGGATATGGGACATTACTCGCGGCATTGCAACTATACAATATATCTTGTGGTTCATTTCTGCTCCTTAAAGGACACATATTACGCCAAACTGCTCGTTTTTTTTGAGCTTTTAACCATGTTATAACATCACCTCATCAAAAACGTACTTGTCTTTTCACTGACACTTGTTTGATGAATCCCCAACCCGAGCCATCACACAACACTGCGTTTGAAATTTCCCAGTATTGTTGCATCAGAGGTAGAAGCCCTGTGCAGTTTTTAAATCCATAACTCATCACATTTAAAGGCTCGTTTGAATGTTTTTTCCCATCATATTGCATTCATTGCAACAGTATTGTTACATTGAAGGAGACCTCTGAGTAGTAATGATCTTTGACACGCATGGATCATTATGTTCTAATTTTCTCATTTTAAATCACAATATTCACCTAAAACGGCTTAATAAAAGAAACAAGTTCACTGACTTTCGCCCTTGAAAACTGCGGAGCCCAATGGGAGCTGACGTCATCACAACAAAGAGGAGTGTAGCTTTTGGCACCTCTGATGAATAGCTGCATGTCACGCTAGCGAGCCGCAGATACCTTTCCATTTGTACTAAAATGACCAGGCCACACTGCCGAATTCTACGAGTACCACCGATTTGGACATTTAGAGATGAAGTAAGTACAGAGCAGTTGGTGTATAGTGGTGGTAGTGGTGAAAACAGGAGTTGATTGGCAAAATGGCATCTTGAAAAAAAGCAGCTGAAGATTGCTCAAACATGCACGAATCCCTCCAAATACGACTTCAGAAGGAAATGAGAAGGAAACAACTAGAACTGAGGTGTCCAAACTATGGCCCGGGGACCAAATGCGGCCCTCAAAGTTTTTATTGTCCCTCAGGCCTCCAGCCCAATTGATCATAAGCAGCACTTTTAACAGCAAATTAAACAATTTCTACAACTATATCCTCAAACATCACATTGCAGTGTGATACAGACCTCAAATGAATGTATAAAAAAAGTTTGAATGAATAAAAAAAGTTTGGGCAGCTCTGAACTAGAACATGGTTAAAACCTCTGGAAAGTGGATTTTGCAGAACACGTCTCCTTTAACACGTCAGGGTTTGTTCATTATTAGTGAAGATTAGTTTTTTCTTCATGTTAATTCACTCTGCTCCCAGTAGATGGCGCTCTACACCAGATTCCAGTGTGAGTAGCGCCCAGGCTGAAAATGTGCCATTATTTTACGTTCTAAAACATGAAATGCTAAAGCACAGGTGCTCAAGAGCGTTTAAAGGCCAATAATAAAACACATAATGCACGAGATGTTCTTTAAATGAGACAAAATAACTGAAGCGGCTTGTTTCTATGCAAATGAGGGATGTTTGGCATTTGAATTTTGGGGGATTTCTTTCAAAGCAATTAATATGTGGTTTTCACAAGTGCCAAGTTAATTTTGAGTTCTGTTCTGTTGCTGTATGGAGTATTAGTTTCCGCTTTAAGATTATATAGCTTTGAATAGATTTTTTTGGGGAAATATTCATGTCTTATCAATACTTCTGCTCATTAAAGGTCCTATATTACACAAAACTGACTCCTGTGAGCTTTAAGTCATGTTATAAAGCTGTTACCTCATCAAAAACACACCTGGAGTTGTGTGTTTCATTCATTCACACACGAGTAACTCTTTAGTATTTGTCCGTCTACATCTCCACAGCTCAAAATGCTCTGATCCACCTTGTGATGTCATGAAGTGTTCCGAGTTGTGTCCTGTTGGCGTGTGAGGTATTAGTTTTCAGCTTTTCAATAGGCTGTATAAGCTAGTTTCTGCTCATTAAATGCCATCACGAAATAATAATTAAACGTCTTTATGTGTTGTGTTGTTGTAGTTGGCATTTGATTTTTGAAGATTTGTTTTCCGAAGCAGTTTCACAAGTGCATTTTGAGTTCTGTTCTGTCGGGGTATTAGTTTCGGCTTTTCAAACTAGGATATACAGCAAATAGATTTTCATAACATTTGAAATATTTATGTCTTTTGGCTGTTTCTGCTCATTAAATAAGATCACAAAATAATTGAAACTCTTTGATTGTTTGTATGCAGATGTGCTGTGGTTGGCATTTGAATTTTGGGGATTTGTTTCAAAGCGATTCATGGCAATTTAAAAAGCTTTTTATAGTTTTCGCTTCATTGAAAAGAGGTTGTTACGGCTGGAAGCAACGTTTAGCATAGCGTAACTGCCTAGGTAATTTTTCACGGTGTTGCAGAAAAGAAATTTAAAGTTAAAGTGCACATGTTACACTACTTTCTGATCTATTTTATGATGTTGTTTCCTCATCAAAAACAGACCTGGAGCTGTGATTTGATTCATTCACACATATGTTCTTCGGTCAAACAAAAACACTCCGTTCCACCTTGTGATGTCATCAAGTGTTGGTACAGGAAGTGCTCCACTGTGTTTGTAAACTCCGTACTCCTTCAATAGAATCATTTAGATGATTTTGGACCTGAAATTGCTAATCTGGCAACTAGGAAGAGATAAAATGTAGCTGTGAACTTGAAAACTACCACTTCATGACATCACAAGGTGGAATGGATCATTTTGAGCTTTGGAGATGTTTTTTGATTTTTATAACATGGCTTGAAGGTCACACGAGTCGATTTTGAGTAATATAGGACCCTGAACACAGAAATCCTGCAAACGGATATGTTTTATACCATGCTGTGGAATATTAGAGCCAAAGGAACAACATTGCCATGGAAACAAGTATGAAGAGCCCCTCCTCCAAGGTAAAAGAGTCAGGTTTGTGGACATGCAAGCTCAGAGTCATGCGGATGTATCATGTAAGTACGGTTTTGCCAAAATGGGGGGAAAACATGCTTTATTTGTTTTGTTTTATGGAAAAAAAAAGTTACAATACTATTCTTTTGGCTGTAAAAGTCTTTCCGATTGGCCGAGAATGGAGCCAATCACACGGGGAGATGCTGCCGAAGTTACATAAGAGCCATATCCTGAAGTACTGTCTCGGTCCAGGCTCACAGCTGCACCCGACCGGCACTGTAGCATTAGAAGTGCTCCCCTGCTGCTGCGACTCATTCATTATTCATATGTGTTCAAGATGGGCTCTGTGTGAAAGGTAGTAAATACAACCAGGTAACATCAGCGGACCCTCTGTGCATAGTGTGGTGGAGAGAACTTAACATCTGTGAAACTGTAGGACCGGCGTTTGGGAACTTTTTAAAGAAGCTCTATGTAAGATTTGGATTTTTTTTTCTTTCTTTATCTTCATTTAAACAGGATGACCCAATGAGAGCACTCGGACTGTCTTTTCCATGGGCGCCCTGTTCAAAATACTGCCAAAAATACCCAAAAAAAACCCCGCAAAATAAATAAAAGTCCATATATCACATTAAAAAACAGGTGGAGGTGCGTGTGCATAAGTTCGTTGCCAGATTATTAAATTGCATTAGTGGCACCGATGTTTCCAGTTTTGCTTGTCCTTGAAATATATTGAATTTTAGTGATGCCAAACTGCCAAAAGCCCCTTTTTTCCCCCCGTCTCAGCTCTAGTGCGGCCACTCCTCAGACGTATCAAATCACGTGATCTTGTATTAAATGTAAACTCGACCCGTCTTTGTCCCCAGATCCAAAGTAAATCTGTTCAAATCAAACATTTTTTACTGATTAAAATTCCAACGCTGATTCTTTCGTGATTACAAAAGCGCGATGGCCCATTTATTGTTATAATAATGCCGTTTTTGTCTTTGTCTTTGTTTCGCTCTCAAGACAATTATCCAATCAGAAATCAGAATGAGCTTCGCACGAGTCTCTCATTTGCGTTGCGAAGTTTTGACGCTGAAGCCAGTTGGTTTAACCTAAAATGCCTCACTTTCTAAACCCCAGCACCTGCGGCCGATCACGAACTAGTGCTAGTGCGGACTCTGCGGCTCAGTCAGTCAATTCTGGAGGTTCTGAGCTTTGACATGAGGCCTGTGCATAAACTGAGACACACTCGTATGTGTCTCTATGTCCAGGTTCTGGACACACAGGTTCAGTTTTGATTGTAGCTCAAATCGGCAATTTGTCCCACGAGGAGACTACTCATGTGATTTTGGGCTCTACAAAAATAAATTAAACTGAAATTGAAGGTGTCCAAACTGTAGTTAATAGAGGCAGAATAATACATAATTTGCACTGCTAACCTCCGTAATATACCAGTACGCTATTCCAAATCCGACCCCCGTAAACAGACAGCAGGTGTACCCAGAGCCCTGTTAGCCGACGGGCTCATCTGGAGGCAGGAGTTGACGGAGCTATTTTTGTCCCACTGTGAATGTGTGAGGAGCCCAACCCTTTTATCCCTCTGATGTGCGCTTGTTCATTCTCGGCTCATTTCTCTCTCTTGTCTCTGCAGCTCTTCTGGGAGGAGAAGGGGGGAGGAGAGGGGGGGAGGAGAGGGGGAGACACTGCGGAGTGAGTGGGGGAAAGAGAATAGGCAAATGATAATAACAAAAGATTGACAGGAAGCTGGCAAGGGAATGAATGACACTGAAAAATGAGCCAGATTTCTTCATGAAACGACTGGAGTAGAGTTACTGATGCTTTATAGGGGTTAATGTTTCTGGTGACGCGCTACTGCTTCGTCTGCACGTTACGTAGTTCCACATTATGGCAGTAAAGTATTTCTTACGCTTAAAGAGGGGGTATTATTCAGAAATGACCTTTTGGAGCTTTCTACCACGTTCTAACGCTGTTCTGTCGCCAAAAACATACCTGAAGAAGACGGTTTTATACGTCATCCATGCATGTTTGGGTAATTTAGTGATCTCTCCTGGTGCCCCATCCATTCTAGCCAAAGCGCCGCCCTCAAACCTTCGTCACGGATGCTCCCACGCAACAATTTTCTATAAGTATACAAGAGCAGGATACAAAACAATACACTACGACTTCACAAACCTGGTGCAATGTTGCAGTATTAGAAGGACGCACGCTCTGAAGGGGGGGTGACTTAGTACAGAGAGCACAATAGTGATGTAAATATGTTTTGTGCTGACAGTTAATACCTCATAGAAGTAAAATACCACCTCTTTAAACCAAATACTTCTTTTGATGCAGTTACATAAGACTGTTGAATAATTAATCGTCTGTAGTAAAAATAATGTCAGCGGGGGAGAACTGTACTATTTTATAAGTAAGTATAAAGAGGGAAAAGTCCAAAATGTTGACTAATGCACCAAAAGTCAAAAGTTTATATACAGTACACCGTCTTATTCAGTAATTTTTGTCTAGTACTTTATACATTTTAGATACATCAGGACATCAAATATATGAAACCAGGTATATGGAAATATGCAGCGACGAAATAAGTTACATAACTCAACTAAATCTTTTTTTTTTAAAATATATTTTATTTTCAAATCTTCACAGTATCCACCCTTTGCGTCGTCGACAGCGCTGCAAACCCTTCTCTCATCGAGCACGTTCTCTGATTCGAAGGTCGCCGGTTCGAATCCCGCTCTCGACGTAAAACATAGAACACATTAAGCATATGCAGCAATTTGACTTTTACTTTTCTCTCTCGATTTTGTGCCTGGTGATGAAAACGTCTATTTCAACAGCACCGTTTCAGCACAGAGGCGGCAGCAGCTCAGTTGGTCGAGTGTTCGTCCACTGATCCGAAGGTTGTTGGTTCAAATCCCGCTCTCGACATAAGCGTCATCGGAAGAGCGATCGCATCTACGGACCTGCAGGTTGTCGATGTGATTCCAGCTCCGTTGTGTCCTTGGGCAAGACACTTAACCCACCTCAGCCTCAGTGTGAAGGATCCTTGATGTAAAGCCTTGAAGGTGGAAAAGCGCTTTATAAAAATGTGACCACTGACCAAGTCTCCTGAAGTGGTTTTCACTTCACAATTGTGTCAAGAAATGCTAAAAGTTCAACAGAAAGGGTAGCTACTTTTATATTATATTGTTATTTTGTGTTCAATCGTAGTTTTGTGCGAACCTACAGTGTAAAAAATCATAGAAATAAGCCATGGTAAGTTTATTTGTATAGCACAATTCATACATAAGGTAATTCAAAGTGCTTTACCGAATAAGAAAGACATTGAGATCACATTACAATATCTGTTGGATGCAGTGGGAGTGAATCCACTGGTCCATATTCACCTGCTGCCAGTAAAACATAGATCTGAGCGTCATCTGCAGAGTCGTGGTTGGCAGAAAAACGTGAATGAAACGGCGTCCAAACTTTTGCCCGGCAGCGCACGTCACGGTTTTACCTCAGCAGACCAGAGCGTGCGCACACCGCCAGCCTGCAGCCGCATTTCCTGTTGCAGACATCAATATTTATCACATTGTGTATTTCACCAAAGAAATCCGGATCACACTGCATGATGGGAAAATAATGGCCGTTAAAGTGAATTACCCGGGCGGCCGGTAGACAGGCTACGGTTTCATTCCTGATACTTTTCCAGCACTTAGGCCTTCGTGAGTGATACGCAGCGATATTAAAATCTGGGTGCAAAGGCAGTGGATACGGTTTGCTGTGGATGTGGTGGGAGCGTAAGCGAATAACCTCATGGAAATGTGGCTTCATGAGAAATATATTTAGGCTAACTCGGATTTATGGAGATTTGGAGCAGGCTGTTTTTGTCAGGGGAGCGAGAAGTCACTAGAGATATTCACAAAACTGTCAGAGAGAAACTTATTCAAACTCATGACTCACAGATGACACTGTCTTTTGGTGTTGTCAAGGCACACTTTGAAAACATCATCATGATTAAAGCTGCACTGTGGAGCTTTTCCCATGGGAAGTCTACAACCTGCCTTTCTTCTTGGAGATGTTTTTGACTTCAGTTTTCTGCAGAATAGCATTAAATGTATCTAGCGGGTGTTGGGATTGTTTAAAAATGCATGGACTTTTACTAAGAGCTGCTTCTCTCCATGGAGATGGATAAGATTAATGCCATACTGTGGAATATTGCCATGGGACTTTAGCTAAACACATGTTTAGATACACTCACATTACTTTTCTTTGGACAAAAAATATAGTTATTAGTCAACAAATTGGAGACAAATTGCACATGCACATGGCTCCTTGACCTGAGAGCACCTTAAAGGTCCTATATTACGCAAAATTGACTCTTTAAACCATGTTATAATGCAGTTACCTCCTCAAAAAACATACCTGGAGTTATGTTTTGTTTCATTCACACATGTTTGAGTAATCCAGCATTATTAGTCTACAACCCTGATTCCAAAGATGTTGGGATGCTGTGTAAAACTTAAAAAAAAATACAGAATACAATGATTTGCAAATCCTTTTCACCCTATATTGAACTGAATAAACTACAAAGACATGATATGTAATGTTCAAACTGATAAACTTTATTGTTTTTTGCAAACATTCACTCATTTTCAATTTGATGTCTGCAACATGTTCCAATAAAGCTGTGACAGGGGCATGTTTACCACTGTGTTACATCACTTTTCCTTTAACAACAATCAATAAGCATTTGGGAACTGAGGACACTCATTGTTGAAGCTTTGCAGGAGGAATCCTTTCCCATTCTTGCTGAATGTACAACATCAGTTCCTCAGCAGTCTGGGGTCTCCATTTTGTCACATTTTCAGTGAGAGACGGGTCTGGACTGCAGGCGGGACAGTCTAGTACTCGCAGTCTTTTACTACGAAGCCAATAAAGTTTATCAGTTTGAACATTAAATATCATGTCTTTGTAGTTTATTCAGATCAATATCGGTTGAAAAGGATTTGCAAATCATTATATTCAGGTTTTGTTTTTTTGTGTTTAAGCTTCATTGGAATATGAGTTGTAGTCTAATCTCCAAACCTGAAAATACTAAAAAATGTGCCATCTTGTCCTGTCAAGTTAACTGCTCTTTTACCTTTTGCTCTGTACATACTGGCAATTTCAGGGTTGAAATTATCCCCAAATGATTCTAGTGAAGGTGTATGGAGTTAATAACACAGTGGAGCACTTCCTGTATCACCACATGACATCACAAGGTGGAACAGAGTGTTTTCTGTTTGAGAGAAGAACTCAGCCTAAATGTGCAGGTTTTGTGTGTTAAACATGTGAGAATGAAGCACAACTCCAGGTCTGTTTGTGATGAGGAAACAGCATTATAGCACATCTCAGAGAGCAGTGTAATACGGCTCTTTAAAGGCGGCGCGGCGCTGGTCTGAGCTGTTTGGTCTGCAGACAGAATGTGATGCAGTGACTCACACACACTGAATCTGCCCTGCGCCAAATGGGAACTTAACAACTCATTTTCCCTCAACTTTCAACGCAATTATTCTCAAGGCTGTTACAGCGAATAATGGCCATTACCAAGGGGCTTTTGTGATTTACCATGATGCATGAAATGAAGTTGGCAAATTTGTTCCAGCAATTCTCAGCTAATAATGTCCACAGTGGGAACTCTGCTGCAGACACGTGCATGTTCACTGCTTCTGGCTTATGGCTCCACACAACAGATTGTAATTGATATCGAAAAACCAAATTAAACCAAAAGCCTGGATGTCCCCGGGGTTCTCTTCCTCCTGTTGCTGCATAAAAGTGAACGGTCTAATCAATGTTAAAGGTGCACTGTGTAATTTTTCCAGTAAAAGTGAAGTCAAAGTAGTAAAGCGCTGCACCAGTAAAATGTTAGGTATCTGTACTTTGATTAAGTACATTTTAAAGAGGATACGTTTTACTTTTACTGTGCAACATTTGAGAGCAGTTATCTGTACTTTCTTTTTCACTGCATTTTTGAACAGGGCTGAAACGTAAAAGTATGTTTTATTTTTGTTTGAGACGTTTGCTGAAAATCCTGAAGGGTTTTTAACACATTCATAATCTGAGCAAACAAATATATGCAAAAAAAAAAAAATCGATGTTGATTCTGTTGAACAAAATTCAGCACAAATCTGTATAAAAATCACCATTAAATGCTTTTACTTTTTACTTTTAAACAGGTACTTTAAGGCTTTTCCTTTAGTAGATTTGCTTTACTTGAGTAGTTTTTTTGCACTGGTATCTGTACTTTTACTTAAGTAACAAAGTGAGTACTTCTTCTACCACTGAACGTTCCACAGTTACCTGCTTGTTGCCATGGAGTTACTGCAGTAGACGATTGACGAGAATGTTCTTCTGCACAGCATTATCTGTATCTGTCTCTAGAGAGAAGCAGCTGACTGACATCACCAGGTCTAGATACAGGTTAGATCTACGGACATGCGAGCACACTCACAATAATACAATACCATTATACGACTCCAAAGTTTGGATATTTCTTTCAAAAATAGTGAGTTATATAGACCCTGCCCTAACTCCATCTGAAATCATGACAATTTCTCGAATGATACCGGTGATTTCTGTTTCAGTTTGATGTTAGGATGCATTGAAATGGCTCAGTCACACGGGAGGAGCTTGGAGTAGAGCCGCTGCTCCTCCACGTGGAGAGGAGTTGGCAGAGGTGCTGTTCCGGCTGCCTCCCGGACACCTCCCTACGCCTTCGGGTCCCGCCGGAGGAGCTGGAGGAAGCGTCTGGGGTGTGGGAAGTCTGGGAGTCCCTGCTTAGACTGCCAGCGCCGGATAAGAGGAAGAAAATGGATGGATGGATGGATGAAAAAGCTCGACTACGAAGAAATCTATATATAGGTTGGAATTATCTTCGATCTAAAATTACACATATGTAGAGATGAACAAAAATAGAAACCGTGTACTTGCAATTTTCATATCAGTATTTTTAAGTTTTAAGTTTCATCAATATTGCATTATTGATCTGCCCATTCTGTTTTTTTTTTTTTTGGGCCCTTTCTTCCAGCTGTAATCTGCATTAAAAATTCAGTAGCTTTTATCTTTTGTATTACGAACCATTACAATAGATTCTGTGGCGAGTGAGGCGGCCGTGACCCCTGCGTGACCTCTGCAGACTGAAGCGCGTTGCACAAACTCCCACTTGGCCCCGAACCAAAACACAGCTAAACATTTATTTTCCCTCAACCAGAACACACAGTTTCTCCTGCACTTTTTGGTTCAACACAGCTAAGGCTTGAACAATGTGTTTTCTGTATTTGTGCTTGTTTTGACACATTGTGCTACAGCTTAACTGGTCTGAACATAATGTATAAACCACGTTGTGAACAGTGTGGGGGATTTACTATAGCTAAAAAAAAAAAGCTGCTCAAATATTTCATACCATGAGATAATATTTGGCTTCTAAGTCCCACTAAATCTAAAGCCGGACTATATCAGCATGTGCTACTGTAACGTCCTGCTCACTGGCCTCTCCAAACGAGCCTTAAGACAGAACAGTACATCCAGAACACTGCTGCTCGGGTCCTGACTAGAACCAGGAAGTACTTCACACATGTGTCCTGTGCTCAGGTCTCTGGCTCCTGTGGCTCAGAGAATAGACTTTAAAGCAGCTCTGTGTGAACAAGTCTCTCCATGAACCAGCACCAAAGAACATCTCCCACATGTTAGAGCCACATGAACCATCTCACACTCTGAGGACTTCAGGGACCCAACTCCTGCTGTAGTTCTGATGTAGACCTGGTGTAGTTCTGTTTTAGTCCTGGTTTAGTCCTGTTTTAGTCCTGTTTTAGTCCTGGTTTAGTCCTGTTTTAGTCCTGGTTTAGTCCTGGTTTAGTCCTGGTTTAGTCCTGGTTTAATTCTGGTTTAGTCTTTGTTTAGTCCTGGTTTAGTCCTGGTTTAGTCTTTGTTTAGTCCTGGTTTAGTCTTTGTTTAGTCCTGGTTTAGTCCTGGTTTAGTCCTGGTTTAGTCTTTGTTTAGTCCTGCTTTAGCCCTGGTTTTGTCTTTGTTTAGTCCTGGTTTAGTCTGTGTTTAGTCCTGGTTTAGTCCTGGTTTAGTCTGTGTTTAGTCCTGGTTTAGTCCTGGTTTAGTCTTTGTTTAGTCCTGCTTTAGCCCTGGTTTAGTCTGTGTTTAGTCCTGGTTTAGTCTGTGTTTAGTCCTGGTTTAGTCTGTGTTTAGTCCTGGTTTAGTCCTGGTTTAGTCCTGGTTTAGTCTGTGTTTAGTCCTGGTTTAGTCCTGGTTTAGTCTGTGTTTAGTCCTGCTTTAGTCCTGGTTTAGTCTTTGTTTAGTCCTGGTCCTGGTTTAGTCCTGGTTTAGTCCTGGTTTAGTCTGGTTTAGTCCTGGTTTAGTCCTGTGTTTAGTCCTGGTTTAGCCTGTGTTTAGTCCTGGTTTAGTCCTGGTTTAGTCTTTGTTTAGTCCTGGTTTAGTCCTGGTTTAGTCCTGGTTTAGTCTTCGTTTAGTCCTGGTTTAGTCCTGGTTTAGTCCTGGTTTAGTCTTCGTTTAGTCCTGGTTTAGTCCTGGTTTAGTCCTGGTTTAGTCCCGGCCTCGTGCCCAGACTCCGGAGTCACACAGACTTTCCGTTTTTCAGTTTAATGCAGCTCAAAAAGAACAAAGTCTAATTGTCCCAACATGAAAATGTGTCTTCTGCTTTCGACTAATCCATCTGTAGAACTTTCGACCATACAAAAGCTGTAATTAGTTTAAATTGTTGATCTCTATGTCAAAGGTCTCATCATTTGTTACTTGAAACCAGACTCTGGAAAATGATGTGTTGTTTACATGATCAGGACTGGAAAAATCGTGTCCTCTAATTGTGTTAAAGTTAAATTGGAAACATCACTCTAATTAGTTTGCTACATTAGGCTCATAATGAACCTTTTTTTTTTCATGTGTATTTGAGCAAAACGTGTCTTGCCTCAGTACAGATATATTGTAAAAGAAGCTCTTGGGGTCGAAATAAGTCTGTGGTAATGTCCCCATCTAATTATGAGGTGATTTACTGTCTGATAATGAGGAAGTGCGCTGAAGTGTCTTGCCTAAGGACACAACATCGACACCTGTGGAAGCTGGAATCGCACCGACAACTTGTGGGTTAGTGGATCAGACCGCTCAACCAATGATATTTATGTCGAGAGCGGGATTTGAACCACCAACCTTCGGATCAGCGGACAAACACTCTACCAACTGCAATGAAGTTTGATGTTTTTTTTTTTGTTTTTTTTGTTTTTTCCATTCTCATTATTGTGACCTTTATTTTGACGTTACAACCCTCTGTTTCAAATTCCATATTTTTCTCTTTTTTTTTTTTTTTTTTTTTTTTTTTTGTAAATCCAGTCTCGCTTGTAAGTACGTACTCCCTGTTGATGTATAAATGTATAGAAATGATCAAAAAATAAAAACAAAAAATAAAAAGAAGTGCACTCTTAGCTCTGGCCTTGGACAGTTTTGCTTATAAACTCATCATGGTGAGTTATTAGGATGTTCCGAATGCTTAAAGTAAGTGAGGAGTAACTCTAGACCGCTGCAAACTGTTTAAAATGCACGAGTTTTGTTTTTCACGGCTTTAAGACAGTAAAATTGCCTTAAAACGAACGTCCCTATACCGATAGTACAGTGAGAGAACGTGTTTTTGTCTGTGAGCTGTCGCCGGCCTCGTTCTGTGACGCTCTGCTCCTTCGTGCGTTTCTTTAATTACATCAAAGCAGACACAGTGAAAGCCTAATTGAACACATCGACTTCCACTTTAGTGCATGTGAAGCCTGTTATTTACATCCCAAAAACGCTGCCTTCATTAAAGAGACTCATCAGCTCCGTGTCACCAGGGGGATGAGTTTTTCACAATAAAAGCATTTAGCCGAAACTTATAAACAAAAGAAGCCACGGGGGTTTGTCACATGTGAGTTATACTGTTCATCTAACCTTTAAAAAATGAATATGAAAGACATCGGGGAATGAGTTCTTTCACAATAAAAGTATTAAAGTGAAACCTATAAAAGGAGCAGCAGGAGGTTGTCACATATACGTTTAAGTTATAGTATTCATATAACCTTCAAATAATGAATCTGAAAGTTTTTTCACGATAAAAGCATTAAAATAAAACGTAAAAAAGAGCAGTGGGAGTTTTTCACATGTACATTTGAGTTATACTGTTCATCTAACCTTCAAAAAGTGAATATGAAAGACATTGGGGAATGAGTTCTTTCACAATAAAAGTATTAAAGTGAAACATATAAAAGGAGCAGCAGCGAGGGTTTGTCACATGTACATTTAAGTTATAGTATTCATATAACCTTCAAATAGTGAATATGCAAGACTTTTGGGAATGAGTTTTTCACAATAAAAGCAAGAGAGAATATGAAAGATATTGATGTATGAGTTTTTTCACAATAAAAGCATTAAAGTGAAACGTAAAAAGAGCAGTGGGAGTTTTCACATGTACGTTTGAGTTATACTGTTCATCTCACCTTCAAACTGCGAATATGCAAGACTTTTGGGAAAGAGCTTTTCACAATAAACAAAAGGATCAGTGGGGGTTTGTCAGATTTACATTTCTGTTATACTATTCATGTAACCTTCAAATAGTGAATATGAAAGACATTGGGGAATATTTTTTTTCCACAATAAAAGCCAGAGAGAATAAGAAAGACATTGGGGAGTATATTTTTTCACAATAAAAGCATTAAAGTGAAACATAAAAAAATAATGGTGGGAGTTTGCCACATGTACTTTTGAGTTATATTAGTCATTTAACCTTCAAATAGAGAATATGCAAGACTTTTGGGAAAGAGTTTTTCACAATAAAAGCAAGAGAGAATAAGAAAGACACTGGGGATTGAGTTTTTCACAATAAAAGCTTAAAAGTGAAAAATATAAACACAAGCAGCAGCGAGGGTTTGTCACATGTACATTTGAGTTATATTACTCATATAACCTTCAAATAGTGACTATACAAGACATGAGGGAATGAGTTTTTTCCACAATAAAATCATTAAAGTGAAACATATGAACAAAAAGAGCAGTGGGAGTTCGTCACATGTTTGAGTTATACTGTTCATCTCAGCTTCAAACTGTGACTATGCAAGACTTTTGGGAATGAGCTTTTCACAATAAAAGCATTTACCTTAAACATGAGAAAAGAAGCAGCGGGAGTTTGTCACATCTTTGTAAATTTACACTTGAGTTATTCCTTGCACAGCTGCGGAGTAACCTTCAAATAGTGAATATGAAAAAAAACGCCGGCAAATTTTCTACAAACGACATGCTCAATGAGACGTTCAGGCTAATACTCAGAAGTAACACGGAACAGTCTTTAATCGGTAACCATGTACAGCAATTGAGATTACTACCTGCTGGTCTCCATGGAGATGACACGGCTTTGCTAAGAATGTTACGCAATGTCATTAAACGTATCTATGCGACTGAATCTGAAACAATACAAGCGTTTTTATGTCAAAAAATACGTTGCAACAGGTCTAACTTGTAACCTGTTTGTCTCCTTGGAGATAAAAGGATTGTCATGATACTAAAATTTCAAGCTCGATTTCGATACTAAGGAATAGATTCGATACTTAATACCTATTCCGATACCATCAATCAACAGAATGTGATTTTCAACATTATATTGTACATCTCTCTTTTATATTACCATGTGGTCTTATATCTTTCTACAGTAACTTGTAACCTCTTTCTATCCTTGGAGACAGATAACTTTAATACTATACTGTAGAATACTCCAGGCAAAGCACTAACATCTCCATGGAGACAAGCAGGTGGTCCACAGAAGATACACAGTGCACCTTTAATGTAAAATGATGTCGATATTTTGGTTTCTGGCTGAAGACGGCCCAACTAAAGACAAACCAGAGCCTGAAACTAAGGTAAAAAAATGGACAGTGGTTCCAGAAAACAGTAACATAAATAATACTGCAACATAAAAAAGGCGTTTAATGCAACTCCAGATTAATAACCACGGTAATGTTGGTCCATCACTTCACGTTCCTCAAACCTCTTCAGTTTGTCAGTTCAGGTCTTCTCACCTCTGGCCCCAGCGTGAGTCTCTGAAGCTTCTGCCAATAAACACAATACCCAGAGTCCATCACCAACTCCACGGGAAACCTGCTCCTCTAATACGGCCCTAATGTGTCGAGACAACTGGGACCACCTCAGAGCGTGGGAGTGGTCAGACACAGGAGCGAATATATGGAGCGAAGAAAAAGACTGTACCTGATTTTTACTGTCAGAACAGAGATGGATCATTTTAAACGGCTGTGGGTTAGAGTTGTCAAAAGTATCAAAAATCAGGTACTATTCTAGATACTAGAATATGACTAGATACTCATTTGAGCAGGTCAGTACTTGATGAATACTAAAAAAAAGTCTTTCACAGGACAGAAATGAGCCTTTCCTGAACAGCTTTTGAATGATCTTGAGCTGTATCAGAACCACGTAGACCAGGGGTGTCAAACTCAAAAACCCAAAATTAAAAACTGTTACAAAGTTGCGGGTCAAATTTATTGAAACATTTTAACAACATCTGCAAGTTTTTCAGAAGAGGTGGATTAAATTTGAGCGAGGTGACAGGCACGAGTGTGAAGTGATGGGGCCAGTACCAACATATTTGCAAAGCATTCTGGGATTCATAGTATTAGAGGTGCATGGGCTCTACTGGTGCGACAGTCGGTGGGCCGGCTCGAATACTTAGTTAATATGATCTTGCGGCCCAAATATATTCATATCGAGGGCCAAATTTGGCTCGCGGGCCTGAGTTTGACATGTCTGACATAGACCATGGAACCTGGACGACTGAGGGATTACACAGATATGAGGCCACATGGAAATATAAAAGAAAGTACTATGGACGCAAGAGTAGTTTTAATCTTCATTTTGGTACTGGAATCCATATTGAGTATCAAGTCTATTAGTATTGTATTGTGACAGCACTACTATGGGTACTTGTGGAACTATGTAACTGCTACTACAAATACTGCTATGTAATGCTATTTTAGTTATAGTATTTCTAGGGAAAATGTTTTAGTTTTGATGGTAAATGTGCTGTACGTCTTTTTCTTTATGTGGAAAAAAAAAAAAAAAAAGAAACTAGTTCCTTTTAAACTGTTTGCAGTCGTCCAAAGTAACTCCTCACTTACCTTACGCATTGGGAGCATCCTAATTATTCACCGCAATGCGTTTATAACTTCTTTTCACCACTCCCAAAGGCCAGAGCGGACACAGTAAAACTAATAACAACTAGCCTGCAAACGCATACTTCCTGATTACCTAACAATAGTTACTACACAGCAGACAGTGGACTTATTTTGACCTCAAGAGCTGCTTATACAATATCTGCACTGACGCTAAACCGTTTTGCTCAAATACATGGGGGGGACAAATCAGGGAGTAGGACCTTTAATTAATATACAGTAATAAATGTTGAATGTTAATTGCTGTCTATGTTGAGCTGAATTACAAATCAAGCCTGTATTACTTTAACCTGGCCCAGAGCAGGTGCAATGCTGTAATTTGCAGCTACAATCCCATTCTGCTAAATACGTAATGGCACCTGCAGAATAATTATATGGAGGTAATTAACATCAATTCTAAATGGAAAAAAAAAAAAAAAATCTAAATGTAAAAAAAAAAAAATCTGCATCTCGAGCCCATTCTAATTATATGGAGGTAATTAACATCAATTTATGGAAAAAAAAAAAAAAAAAAAAAATCTTCTCGAGCCCATCTTGGTGTTAACAAATCAGTCTGAACTCATCTGCCGCAGTAGAGACAACAAGGCGAAGGTTCTAAAGGCCGATAATGAGAGGGTCTCAAACTGGGGTACACGGGCATCTTCTCGCAGTAAGATACTTCTCAATTCATAGCAATGATACAACGGAAAAGACTCGATACTCAATACTGATTCCAATATCACGAAGATAGGTTTAATGCCACACTGACGAACATTCCAAGCAAAGGAAGCAATAATATGATGATAAAAAGCTGACGACATGCCACTAATTTGAAATGTTACATAGTGTATCTTTAAATAAATATTGCTAATTGTGGTGGAAGAAGTAAAAAAATCTCCATAAGCAAAGTACACTTTTAAAAATGTACTTAAAATTAAAAATTTTAAGTATTTCACATAGACTTTGAGATCTAATAAAGCTAATAAAGCAAAACTTATACTTTTCAGTCTGGTTCAAAAAGTGCAGATAACTAAAATTTGTACTTAAGCATAGTACTTTACTACTTTTACTTTGTTACGTTCCAGCACTGCTAATCGTTCAGACATATTGTAACACCCACAATTAGCACATGGCTCCAGTGACATTAGTTAATACAGTGATGGAGGTTGAAATCGTGATTCTCTCCAAACAGCAGCCTCCCATACTCTCTAATACCTTCCCATACCCTCCCATACCTGTCCATACCCTCCCATAACCTCTGATATCCTCCCATACCCTCTGATACCTTTCCATACCCTCCCATACACCATACCCTCTGCACTCCTCCCATACCCTCTGATACCTCCCATATATCCACCCACACCCCCCTCCATAAACATTTCCATACCTCCCCATATCACCCACACCCCCCATAACCTCTGATACCCTTCCAAACCCTCCCATACCCTCCCATAACCTGATGATACCTTCCATACCCACCTGCACCCCCCCCATACCTCTGATACCTCCCCATATCCACCCACATCCTCCCATAACCTCTGATACCTGCCCATACCCTCCCCCTCCCACCTCTGATACCCACCCATACCCTCTTATACTTTTCTATACCCTCCCATATTTTTCCCATACACTCCTACACCCTCCCATAACCTCTGATACCTTCCCATACCCACCCATACCCTCTTATACTTTTCTATACCCTCCCATATTTTCCCATACACTCCCACACCCTCCCATAACCTCTGATACGTTCCCATACCTCCCACACCCCCATACCTCTGATACTTCCCCATACCCTCTCATGTCTTCCCGTACCCTCCCATAAGCTCTGATACCTTCCCATACCCTCCCATACCCATCCATACCCTCACACACAGCGAGTTTGAAAACACTGCTGCATAAGAGATAATTATTGCATGAAAATACTTCTTACTTTGTTGTGGGGAGATCCAGGCAGTGCAGAGCGGCGGTCTATTACCGAGCCCCAGCTGGGTGAGGCCGTCCTGGGTCAGATGTGTTCCCATATCTGCCTCTTTCCAATCTTCTCCAGAGATGCACCTTGTTTAAGAGAGTACACAGAGATAATAATGAGGGACATTGGACCAAAGCTCGATTGGCTCAGCAGGCGAGAGAAGACATGATTGAGTAAAATGTAAAAGTATTTTTTTTCTGTACCTGCAAATGGAAATGGGAGGAATAAGGGGAAAGAACTGGGTTTAGACATTTTTTTAAAAGTCAACTCCATTATCTGTTTTTTTTCCACGTCTTGGCCCAGTACAGATACATATATAGTATAAGCAGCTCTTGAAACAAGGCATCTAAAGAGTGTTATTGTGAATCAGGAAGTGCACGTTAGCTGGCTATTTGTGTTAGCTTTATCACGATGGCAAAGCTACACTCCGGTGTCTGAGTTGTGGAAGTGCTTATAAACTCATTGTGGTGAATAATCACGATGCTCAGAACCCACAATACATGTTTTAAATGAACTAATACTGACCTAGAAGTACTGGCTAGTAAAATATCATAATATCATCGTAACAGCTGCAGTAGTTATCATAACAGTTATAGCTCAAGAAGTAGCCATAGACATGCATGTACTCCTCTCTGGTATATTTTGAGGTTGCTTCAAGAACATTTGTCATAATCATCAACTATGTTTAAGGTATAAACTGTATAAAGAAGTGGATTCATAGAGTAGGACAAACGAAGTTCATCGAGGCTAACAGTTATAGCAGCGAATTTCGAGCAGAGTTCCATATTTAGAACTCCGACCACGTGTATCATAGCAACCAAAGAGCCAATCCTGAGCGAGGCTGTTAAATGTAATGCACTTTCCTGCTCGCACCATTGGTTTAGCAGGGAGCAGGCTCTTACTACTGCGATACTGTCAATCAAACCCGTTGCTAATGCTAGCAGAAGCAGCCTTGGGGAAAGAAGGCGTCTAATTTGTTTGTTATTTAAGCTCATATCTTAATTTATGGCCACAATATCGAAATAAAAATACCAGGATCATGTAGAGTGGGTTAATACGGACATTTTAACACCAAAATGACGATGTTGACAGCAGCAGTTACAGAGAGAGGGATGACAATTTTTCAATAGAAAGTGAATTGGAGCCAGAAGCGCGTCCATGCTCACCTCCTATATGGAACGTAGCGGCTAGCAGGTTAGCTATGTCCATTTATATATACAGTATAGTTTAAGTGAACAACCAAAACGTGTAGAAGTTAATGGGACAGTGGTACAATCAGTTGCAGTAATAATTGTATTTGGGGAGTAATCGCAGAAAATAAGTATTTATTTTTGGCTCAGCAGGAGAAGGGAGAGATACTTATTACATCACTTACATATTAAGCCATATTTTTTTTCTCAATCTCTATCACTAATGAAATCTGTAAAAAAAAACCTCTGCTCCTTATAATGAAATCCTGGGAAACTTATGGAAGGTTTGGCACTTGCTTGTCTCCATGGAGATGTTACTGCTTTGCCTGCGTTGTTCCACAGTATGGCATTACACATATATATATCCACGGAGACAACCAAGAGATGCCCTCAGACTAAGCTGCAGGAGCATATCTTTGATCTAGTTCCAAATCTAGTTCTGTGTAACTCCCTTCATCAGTATTCTGCTCTGCGCTCTCCTTTTGGACATTTTCCAATCTCAAACCATTCTCAGAGTTTTGTAACAAGTCGGTTTCTTTCAGTGAAATTCTGTCCAGGTTTAAGGCAGGTGCCATTATAAAACTGTTTGCTGTTTGGGTAATTTCTTGACACAGCATCAACTACAAAGTACAAAGCAAAACATTCAAAATCGAAATAGATGGAAATAGATAGAGCATTTGTTCTGGGTTTTTGTCTTGAATTCAAATGAGAAAACCCTCGTCCACGTCTCAAAACTGCTGGGTTTTACCGTAACAACGAAAATGTACAATGCTTTATTACTGTACAGTGGTCCCTCGTTTATCGCTTGGGTTACGTCCGCAATAAGCGAAATCTGCGAAGTTGTCCGCGAAGTTCTTTTTACAGCTTTTTTTGTGTTTTATGGCTGTAAACTCCTCACCACACACTTGTTATACACTTTTCTCACACGGGCATTAACATTTTTCTCACATTTTTCTCTTGTTTAAACACTCTCAAAGTTCAAACCTTCGTAGGTGCCTTTGACGGTGCAGAAAGTTTCATCGACATTGTGGGTTTTGTAGAAAGCTTGCAAACATACAGCACTTAAGAGTCACACTGCGATCCAACATTTATGTGAATTTGGCTGAACTCATTCTGTACTGTACAGGAGACACGGAGGAGACTGATGGACAATGGTCTACAGTCCCTCAGCCAATCAGGACGCAGAACACAATGGTCTACAGTCCCTCAGCCAATCAGGACGCAGAACACAACAATCCCTCAGGGACGCAGACACAATGGTCTACAGTCCCTCAGCCAATCAGGACGCAGGACACAATGTGCGTTCAGCCAATCTGTAAAAAAAAAGCCTGGAAAATCGCACAAAAAAAAAAAAGCCTGGAAACAGCGAGAAAATGCGAAAAAAGGCGAACCTCGATATAGTTAGGAACAACTGTACTAGTTAAAGTTCTCCAAAACTGTTAAACGCTCTTTCGTTTTCTCTGCCTCCTGTTTCCACTTTCACGATTCCAAAGTGGCATAGTGACTGTTATTGCCACCTCGCAGCTAGAAGGTTACGGGTTTGACTCCTGCTGGGTTTCCTTCAGGCATCAACCCAATAAATGCACAATGGGTCAAATGCTCCAGCTCAGGTCGTCCTGACCAAAACTAGCTGAGGGGGCGACAGTAGCTCAGTGGGTATTTTTCATTACTGTTTGAGACCTGCTGAAAAGCCTGAGGGGTTTACTTTTATCCACTTCATAATTTGAGCAAACAAAAATACACAGATAAAAACAGCTAGAAAAAAAAAAAAAAAATTGATTGTTTCTGTTGAACAAAATTCAGCACGAATCTTTATCAAAAGCACCACGTTTGAAGCTTTATTAGATCTCAAACTGTCACTTTCTGTACATTTTTTTCAAGCGATGCTTTTACTTGAGTATTTTTTAATTTTTTTTTTTGAGTATCTGTACAAACAAAACAAAATTGAGTATTTTGAGTGTCCGTCCACCAATACGAAGGTTGGCGGTTTGAGTCCCGCTCTCCACATAAACATCATTGAGCAGATCCACTGACCCACAGGTTGACGGTGTGATTCCAGCTCCCGCAGATGAATGCTGTTGTTGTGTCCTTGGGCAAGACACTTAATCCCCCTCGCTCCTGGTGTCTGTGTAAACTTGCGTGTGAATGGGTGAGTAGTTCCTTGATGTAAAGAGCTTTGAGTGCCTTGAAGGTGGAAAAGTGCTATATAAAAATCTGACCATGACCATCTACTTCTTCCATGATCTTTTCTCGTGGTTGTTACATGTAACTCTGAATTTACAAAGCACATAACACACTGCATTATGCACTTGAAGCTCGCATCTAGAAATCCCTCACTGTCTTTACGATGGGCCATAAAGCTGTAGAGTGCGTACATATAATGACTTTGTGACCCTTCGTTCCTTATAGGTTCCATAGCACATCGCCGTGGCGTGCTCGTGTTAATGGCGTTTGGCGTTTGTGAAGACGAGCAGCTGCTTAAGTGTTTTAGCGAGCTCTTGTGTCACATGTAGGTTCTCTCCCAGCATCGCGCTGCATATGGAAGAACCTTGCACGTTTCAACTCGTGCCTTCACAATGGCCGTGTCCCAATTCGCCAAAATGTCCTTAAAATCACCGTTCGAGTGTGCGTCGAAGGGCGTTACGTCATTTCCGGCGCGACAAGGGCCGTCCCATTTCAATGCACCCTACGGCCTCCTGACGAGTGCGCAGGACAAAATGTGCCCTGCGTTTCCATGGAGATCAGCCGTAACCAAAGCGTGCATCCATGTAGACTTCACACACTGCTGTATCCCATCATGCACCGCGCCTATGCAAAAAATTGAAGAAAATGGAGTCCGCTACACAACACACGTTCAAATGTTCGTACTGGTTTATGTCACCGACAACAATGCCACATGAAACTGTTAAATCTGAATAAAGATCTGTACAGTGAGTTTGAGGATTAAACCTGAGCAGCTCTGACAGACTCAGGTTTATTTTACAGAACTTTCTTCTGGGCTGGTTTGAGGAAACAAAAGAAGTGACACTGAATAAAGAAATGTGCTGATATTCCCAAACAATAATGATAATAATAATAATAACAATCATAATCATGAATTATTGTCATTATATTGCAATAATAAGAATAATGTAAGAAAGTTTGTTTCTGGTGTAAGAGTCAAAGAGCAACAAGAGTCTGAAACATAAAGTCAGAAGATTTAATGAGATCCACAGGTAAAAAGAACAATGAAACAACGGATTCAGGAAAGGACAGAAGAGTCTGAGATGTGACTGTGACGGATTTTATAAGGTCCCCCAGAGAGTGTGTGTGTGTGTGTGTGTGTGTGTATATGCGTGTGTGTGTGTGTGTGTGTGTGTACGTGTGTGTGTGTGTGTGTGTGTGTGTGTGTGTGTGTGTGTGTGTGTGTGGTGTGTGTTTGCACGTGTCATTTACCTTCACACATTGGTAAATCATGATATCAGTTTAATGTAGCGCTGCACTGCTAGAAAATCCCTCACAATAATAAAATAAGATGAACTGGCACAGGCACGGAAGGACAACAGCGCCCTCTACGGATTAGATTAAACCTGCCCAAATACCGAATCGTTAAACTGTAATATCCCACTTTATGTACAACTAATCAGTGTTCTCTGGTTTATAGACTCTGAATGTATAATGTCATTACGTTTTAACAAGGTTTATTTTGTTAAAGTTATTTAGTAACTACAAGTGGGAAAAAATCACCCCGAACCTTATATTTGCCTATTGATATTCAAAGAGAAATATTAATTCCTTACTTCATTCAATCTAAACAGAAATAAAAGGCTGCGACAACGACACTTTGACTCTTCTTCTGTTAAATAATAAATAATTTAAAATACGCACAAAGACAGCGGTGGAAGTGCGGTCTGTGGTGTAGGACTGTCCCATTTCGACAAGATGGCGGCTACACTGAGAACTACCATTCTCGACCGGAAGTTTCGAACCATACTTTGCGACCCGCACTTCGACAGTACATCGAACTGTGCATTTGGCGAATTGGGACACGGCCCATCTGTCGACAGGAACCACGCACCACAAGGACACCGGGGTTATGACCTCGTGCTGATTAGACTTAACAAGTGCTGCCCCCTGTGGTGAAGGCAGGTCTTAAAAGTCTGTGGGTGAAATAATTAAGCATACACAGCCATTTTACTTACATATTTTCTCTCGTTGGTTGAGCGGTCAGATCCAGAGACCCACAGGTTTGCCATAAGATTCCATCTCCCACAGATGAATGCTGTTGTTGTGTTTTTGGGCAAGACACTTAACCCACCTCACCCCCATTGCCTGCGTACACTGGTGTATGGATGTGTGTGTGAATGGGTGAGTGCTTCCTTGATGTAAAGTCTTGAGTGAGTTGAAAGTGGAAAAGCGTTATATAAAAAGCTCAAAGTTTTGTTTTGCAGTGTCAAGAAAAAAAAAAAAAAGATCTGCAAATAATGATCATATAATAAATAGTGACAATTGTTCCATTTGGCCATTTTGATTTAATAGAGTCTCCATCATAGTGATAATATAGTAGTTTAGTTTTTTTTTTTTTCTCTGTATAATCTGTCATAGTTAGTTACCAAAATGTGACCAAAAAAAATTAAAAAAAATTAAAAAAAACAACAAAAAATATACAGATAACACAATACATAGAAAATTAACAATAAAATACCAAGATATCCTGTCTAGTCTTTGTTAAATACCAGGGAGAAACGTTGGATTTTCTGTCTAGTCTGAAACTGCGATAAAAAACATCTTCATGGAGACAAGCAAACATCATAAATACCAACTGTAAATGCATTTTCGAGAAGATTGACACAAATTCAGTGCATCAACTCTTCCTTTTTATATTCTTCAGTCTTTATTATGTATTATAAATGTCAAGTTCCAGTTCCGCCCACACAAAAGCAGGAGCAGGACTAAAATATCTGCTTGTCTGAGCCTGATCTAGTTTGATCTCAGAAGCTGGGCCTGGTTAGTACTTGAACGGGACACCGCTGGGAATACGAGGTGTTACAGTGGGGCAGCAGTGTCCTTGGGCAAGACACTTCACCCACCTTGCCTAATGTGAGTGTGGTGTGTGAGTGATGGTGGTCAGATGTATCCTCGCTTCTGTCGGTCTACCCCAGGTATATCTTACCAGAGGTGGGCACTTGCAAGGACTTGAGAGTTGAAAAAAATGGAGTAAGACTTGAACTCGACTTGGATTTAAGCCCTGGGACTTTAGATGACTGGATGCTTCTCCTCAAGGGGGTTACCAAAGATGTAACAGTAACTGAAACACTGTGATAATGTCGTACAGTGATATTGGGGCTATCACAAGCTCCCTTACTAAGATACTTTTTTTTTTTTTTTTTTGATGGAGCAGCTAAAACCATGGATAAGCCTCCTTCTCCTACAAACTTGACTTACACATCTGCAGCTTGTCCATCTGTGGCAGTGGATCTCTCCTTTTTTTTTTCCTTGACGAGAAGGAGGGTCTAAGCACAGGGGGCGCTCTGGGACAGTCCTCCATTTGCTTGTTTTCTGTTGACTAATCTGCTCGTCTTTTATTGACCAATGTCTGTTCCGTTGTTGATTCTCTTAACTTTCTGTCGGTTAAATCAATGAACATATTCAGCCCTAAGAGGCGACTGCAGTTGTGACTTTGGGCTTTACAAAAATAAATTGAACTGAATTGAAAACAGGGGGAACTGCCATGATCCTTTTGCTCCATTTCAGTGCAGACAAAGTAACTGTTATGACATCCTTTTAAATCTTAATTCTTTGTGTGTGTACAGGTGTGTGTGTGTGTGTGTGTGTGTGTGTGTGTGTGTGTGTGTGTGTGTGTGTGTGTGTGTGTGTGTGTGTGTGTGTGTGTGTGTGTGTGTGAAGAAAAGAAAAGCAAAGTATATATGCATTAGCCACACCAATAAGTATACATTGAAATGAACAGAGAAAAATGTACATGTTATAACGATAAGGAACCACAGGGGGCGCTCTAACACAATAAAACTAACAGTTCTACATAGACGTTAAGTAGAAAATATAAATGGAACAATGAAAAAAATGGTCAAAACTATACAAAATGGGTAAATAAACTATTTCAAACAATAGTCACATCGTAAGAACGCACAAAGTTCACATACGCACGAAACTGGGCAGGACGAGCTGAGAAACCAACACGAGGCTCCGCTCGAACACCACAATGACTCTACTGAACTCACGGGCCACGCAGCGCTGGGTAATGAGGTCTACAGTGAACTTTTAACAGGTACAATTTAAATGGTAAAAACATATACATTACAAAAAAGTGCAAACTGAATTCGGTACTTCAGTTTAAGGATTTGAAGTGACTTGAAGCTGAGAACAGGAGGACTTGGGACTCGACTCAGACCCGCCTGTCCTTGACTCTGGACTTGAAACCAAAGACTTGAGACTTACCTGAGACTTGCACAAAAAAAAACTACTCAACCCCAACTCTGTATCTTACCACCTCTGAGTACGGAGTGAATGAATGCACTGTAAACCGTCTTTGAGTGTCCCAAATCGCACTGTATAAATCAAATGCATTATTGTACAATTTTTGAATTAAGACGGGGCCCCATGCAGCGCGGCCGTGCACAGCTGCAGTTGGAGCCCAGCAGCTGTGAGGGGGGGGCAGGCAGGTGAGCACGGAGACCTTTGGAGCAGAGTGCTAAGTGGCTTTGGCACAGCAGCAGCGCGTGGAGAGCCCTGCCCAAGCCATTATAACGGGACACTGCCTGCAGCGCCAAGACAAAAGGCCACGCTTGATTTTTAGGGTCGCAACTGGACCTATTCATGCGGCGCTTCCCCCTGTTTTATGGCGCCATTTTGAGGACGTTGACCATTCAATTTTGTTTTTAATTGTTAATCGCTCTGGCAACCGTCCTAACTGTTATCATCCTGATAGCCATAGATAGGAAGCTGTTACCTTGAAAAAAAAAAAAACATGCATTGTTGCGGTGAGTGGGTTTGCATTTACGCAGATTTGACCCGTAACTTGCGCCATTTGGACGTTTCCATGGAGATCGGTCAGACAAAGCATTGCCATTTTTGCTCTAAATGACAAAAATTTTTTAAAAAAAGCAGACCATAGCGCTTTTTTTTTTTCGTTTCCCCTCAACATTGACACAACCAACATCGTTTTTGGACTGATTCGCGCAGGTCTAAGCGATATTTCATCACTTTTTTTCACCATTTTGCCAATCAATCCTTGCTAACGGCTTTGTACTGACTTCGTTCTCCAGTTTTATTTTCTAAATCGGTGATATGTGCAGGATTTGGCAGCATCACGTAGCCATTTTTTAGCCAAAAGAAAAAAAAAATCTACTTCTCGCTCGTGTCATCTGCAGCTGTACATTGGAGCTGTATCGTTGGCTGTTTTAGACGATTATTGCGTTTTAAAATGTGCAAATTCTAACACAATGATCCACGGGTGTCATCGATTATAACTATAGAGAAGATGCACAGTAGGTCTTCTTTAAAGGGAACCGATTTTGTATTATCGACTCGTTATGTGAAAAGCCCCGATGAAGAGGCGGGGCTTATCCCTCTTGAAGTTATGAAGAGAAAGTCAATGCATCTGTTTCTATCAGTAAGCGTTTTTAGGTCATTATTTCACTTTACAATGAACAAAGTGGAATTTAATGCCCCACTTATGTTATAGTTCAATATTAAGCACCAAATATGTCTCCTTTAAAACAGGCCCTTCTCTGCTTCGTCTGCGGTCACGGCCTTATTTAGATTCCGGTCTGATTAAGGAGGATGCCGTTACAATGAAGTCATTCTGGGTCATGTTTTATCTTGTATCACTGTCTGTATCTTGTTATCGCGCTAATTCACTTCTGTGGCCATTTTGGTAAAGAGCAGGAGACAGGGAGAGTAAACAAAAACGTGGCTTAATATAAGACAATTAAATACGCTGGAGTTATTACCATAGATCTGAGCATCGTCCTCACTCAACATGGTATAAATGCGTCTTTAAAGGGCCCACGTCACGCTATTTCTCATCTATGTTACAACGCTACCTGGAGTTGAGTTTTGTTTCATTCGCAAATATTTCACACACAAATCCCGCATATTAAGGCTGGGTTCTTCTCTCAAACTGAAAATACTCTGTCCCACCTTGTGATGTCATCATGTGGTAACTCCATACACCTTCACTAGAATCAGTCAGAAGCCCTTGAATTGCCAATCTCTACTGAACTAAAGGTAAAGGGAGATGTTAATCTGAAAACTACCACGAAATGACATCACAAGGTGGAACAGAGCATGTTGAGCTTTGGAGATGTAGACTATCAGACTATAGAGCGCACCTGAATGTAAGCTGCACTGGCTAAATTTTAAAAGAATATCAAGTTTGTATGCGCCCCAGGTTTTCATGTGGTAATGTGAGATACTTACACAGAAAGACGGTACACGGACGTTTTTTTTTTTGTTTTTTTTAAACTGTGTCTGAAAATCGTCAGTATGGCACCAACACAGGATGAACATACCTGCAGGTTTAGAAAATAAAACAGCACCAACACAGGCCATCTGCTTTTGTTTCCTCTGAAAGCTTTTGTCGTCTTTTTACATTGACTAAGTTCTTCCAGTTGCCGCCTCCAACGTCGCACCATCGGTTCATTAAAGTCAAACTTACGTGCAGCGGCTCTATTTCCTTCTTTTATCCAGATCCATTGTCTTTAACTTAAAAGGTGCATCTTTTCTTCGTGTGTTTTCCATGATGTGGGCGTGTGCATGATGCGCAAAATGACAGTTCAAAATCAAAACTAGTGAATTCTTCAGCGCTTAATCTTTCCCTATGTCTGTCTCAGTTTTGCATTTACACGAGAGACTTAAAGCTCACAAGAGTCAATTTTGTGTAATAAGGGACCTTTAAAGAGCCTTTACCCGATTGTTCCCATGTATTTTAGCCAAACTTGAGCCCCTTGAGGTCAAAATACGTCAAGTGTGTACTGTCTGCATCTAATTACAGAGCTTTTTACTGTCCTATAATCTTAACCCTGGAGAACCCACAGGATCAAATTTGGCCGCAGTTAATTGCTGCTACCCAAAATGAACAAACAAAAAATATATGTAAAGTTTCTATTCACAAAATTCAAAAGCCCAGAGTGCCACTTCTGGCCCCTGCATGGAGACACCTACTGGATGAATATTGAACTAAAATGATAGTGACAAAATCGTCTTCTCAGCAGACCAGCGGTTGGTAAAATTGTGGGTTTTTTTTGTTAATCTTTTTAGTAATAGCTTGGAGAATATCTAGAAGTACGTTTTATATTCTTTTTGGATAAATCAGCAAGCCCAATGGGTCAAATTTGGCCCTGATCCTAAATTAGGGAATAAAGGGTTAAAATTGAGAAAGTGGATATTTCAGTGTTCAGTGAACTAATAGCAGTAATTTAATGCAATGTTCATGATTTTCCAAAGAAGAAAAGGGTTCTTGGGTTCTCCAGGGTTAAAGTGCACGGGTAGCATGCTACTCGTTAAACTCATCGCAGTGAATAATTAAAATGCTCAGAATGCATAAGGCAGGAGTAACTTTAAACCACTGCAAACTGTTTAAAATGAACAAAATACACATTGTCTTTTGCCATATACCTTTCAGTTGTCCTTGTGCGCTACATTACACCCACTTGTCCTCGTTTGCGTTGCGTTTAAGGCTGCACCACTTCGGCTGTTGAGAAAAAGTAACTTGTAATTCAGTGTTAAAGATTGTAAAAGTCTGTTCTTACAGTGCGAGGCGCCATCAGCGGCTCGCACGATGACCTCGATGTTTCTCCGGCAGATTTTATACTAATTAAATACAGCGCTACTAAAAGAGCGATATTTGAATTAATGTTCCCTTTAAATGCTCATATTTACATACAACTGCAGATGCGTGCTTTAATCCATACAAATGTTAGCTGCGGAGGTGCCCACATTTTAAGTCATGGGTTTTCAATTTTTTATTTGCTTTGGTGATGAAAACTGGTGGATTTGAACAGCAACGTTTCAGAACTGTCACTGTTTCCTAAGCTCTTTGTTTGGCAGAGTCGTCTCGTACAAACTCAGACTGTAGATAACGATTGTTTTAGGAGTCGGCTCGTCACATGATTATTTCTACTGTGTGATCAGATTCAGACTAAACCAGGACTAAACTAGGACTAAACCAGGACTAAACCAGGACTAAACCAGGACTAAACCACAAGCAAACTAGGACTGAAGAAGGACTAAATCTGGACTAAACCAGGACTGAACCAGGACTAAACCAGGACTAAACTAGGACTAAACCAGGACAAAACCTGGACTAAACTAGGGCTAAACCAGGACTAAACCTGGACTAAACCAGGACTAAACCAGGACTAAACTAGGACTAAACCAGGACAAAACCAGGACTAAACCAGGACTAAACCATAACCTAACCAAGACTAAACCAGGATTGAACCAAGACTAAACCAGGACTAAACCAGGACTAAACCAGGATTGAACCAAGACTATACCAGGACTAAACTAGGACTAAACCTGGACTAAACTAGGGCTAAACCAGGACTAAACCTGGACTAAACCTGGACTAAACCAGGACTAAACCAGGACTAAACCAGGACTAAACCAGGACTAAACCTGGACTAAACCAGGGCTAAACCAGGACTAAACCAGGAATAAACCGCAACCTAACTAGGACTGAACCAGGACTGAATCTGGACTAAACCAGGACTAAACCAGTACTCAATCAGGACTCAACCAGGACTCAACTAGGACTAAACCAGGACTGAACCAGGACTGAACCAGGACTAAACCAGTATTCAACCAGGACTCAACCAGGACTAAACGAGGCCTGAACCAGGACGGAACCAGGACCCAACCTGGGCTAAACCAGGACTGAGCCCCAATCAAACTCAGACTCAACCAAGACTGAACCAGGACTAAACCAGGAGTAAACCAGGATTGAGCCCCAATCAAGGCTACTAGAGATTTATGCGTTTTTGGTCAGAAACCTGCAAATTTACCCAGTTTGCACTAAAACTGCCAAAAAAAAAAATGCTAGAAAACGAAATATACACGGCCCATGTTTAGTCCCAGTTTTGATTATATTTTGTAATTTGAAGTTAGTCTTGATGCGTTTGGTCCAGTTCTAGTCCAGGTTTAGTTCCAGGTCTAGTCTCAGTTCGTGTGTGGTTTTGTGTGGTGTTTCAGTTGTTTTTCTTCTTCTTCTTCTTCTCTGCGGTGCACTTTTGCATATAATTCTGCAGTTAAATTCATGTGCAGGGCATTCTGTTTTATTGTTCACTGGATGCTCATTGAAATTCAGATTAGTTTTGCAAATAACAGATTTTATGCAAATGCGGTGGGCTGCTCGCTGCTTACCTCGTGTAGTGACAGTAGCAGAAAACACAGCAGTTTGAAAGACAGTGAGAGGGGCCTGACCTCAGAGCGACCGGAGCCACACACAGGCCTCCAGTAATAATCATTTATATGTAACAGGATGAACCCGCTTTGGTTTTCTTTGTTTGCTTGACCAAACATTCAAATGGAGAGAAGTTTTAGTTGTTAAGTCACAGTTGGAATATTATTGAACATTTTAGTATTTTTTTAAGGTGAGATTCTGGGACAAAAACGGCATATTGAAACTCTTCTGCCGAATTATAATAAACGATTGTAATTATGGACTGAATCAGGACCAAAATGAGACTAAACCACAACCGAACCGGGACTGAACCAGGACTGAACCAGGATTAAACCACAATCAAACTAGGACTAAACCAGGACTAAACTAGGACTAAACCAGGACTAAACCAGGACTGAACCAGAACTGAAACAGGACTAAACGAGGACTAAACAACAATCAAACCAGTACTGAACCAGGACTGAACCAGGACTAAACCAGGACTAAACAAGGTCTTAACAACAATCAAACCAGGACTGAACCAGGACTAAACCAGAACTAAACCACAACCTAACTAGGACTGAACCAGGACTGAAACTGGACTAAAGCAGGACTAAACCAGGACTAAATCAGGCTTGAACCAGGATTAAACCAGGACTGAATGAGGACCGAAACCAGGACTAAACAACAATCAAACCAGGACTGAACCAGGACTGAACCAGGACTAAACCAGGACTAAATCACAACGAAACTAGGACCGAACCAGGACGCAACCCGGACTAAACCAGGTTAAAACCAGGACTAAACTACAACCAAACCAGGACTAAACTAGGACTAAACCAGAACTAAACCAGGACTGAACTAGGACTGAACAAAGATAAACAAGCCGTAGATGTGTCTAGGACTGAACCAGGAACAAAGCAGAACTAAATCAGGACCAAATCAGGACTGAACCAGGACAGACGGTTGTAACTGTGTCCAGGACTGACACACATGCTTTTGAGTTCATGTGTAGAGCCAGGAGACAGGACAGGGTCAGGCTCTTCCAAACAGGTCCAAGTGTTATGCTTAAACATGTAAAAATTAAACTTTTTTTTGTACCAAATCTGAATATGGAATCCAAAAATCCTGTATTTGCAAATCAATATTTTTGCCGTGTTTTTGTCACGTTGCGAGGCTTTAAATGACAGCTGTGCCTCTGTCTCTGATCAGATCACACTCTCTTGTCCCGGAGTCCAGAGATTCCTGTTTGGCTGCTCCACAAAACCAACTTGGATCAGCGCAAAACCACAGAAGTATCTTCAGAGCGAGCACAAGCAAACAGTGCTCCCAAATCTGTGCGAGCGTTTCACAAAGGCATTCTTCACTCCAGCAGTGTTCAACAATCACTATCTGACAGAGGCTGGTTCTGTCTTATCAAGGAAAACGCTTCACAAATCGATTTACTTTGTGCGTCTGTGGTAAACCCAGACCAACGCAGGTGCTGTCAGATAAGGGCAGTTTATATATATAATAACAGTAAGCTTTAAAACCAAACTAAATCAACTGGATATAGTGGCCGCTGCAATTTCAAGTACTATGTGACATAACACGGGACTGTCCTGATTACAGCCAGGTGTTCCTCATACGTCCAGACCCCACCCCTCACTCTCCCCTTTAGTCCTCCAGTTTCGATTTGAAATGTGCTTTTGGACCAAGTTTAGGTGTTTAGTCGAACTTTAAATATGTTTTATACTTTTCACGTTGAGAGTAGTAGACACTAGTGACCTGATTATTATGTGCTGTGTGGATGCCTTCATTTTATTTTAGCACATTTTCTATATATATTTTTTTAAATCATTGTTTTAAATATTGCTCACTGACAAACATTTCTTCTTTTTTTTTTTTTTTTTTTTTTTTTTTTTTTTATGAAGTCAGTTAAGTCAGTTACATGATCAAAAAAAACACACGTAAAATGAATACTTCACCACAGGACAGTGTCTCAATAATGAACAATAATGATAAATTTGAAGCACAATAATATTAAACAACACCACAAACTGAAGTATTCCACATAATAATTGGCTAGTTTTTATTTTAATTAATTTGAATGTAATAGGTTGTTTATTTCCTGTTTTTCGATGTTAATAAAGAGAGACACTGAGCTGGCTCCAGTGCTGCTGTGACAGAGGCTGTTGAGCCGGAGACACGTCAGAATCGTGTGGTGGGATTTGCTGTTTAACTGTCAGATGGCAGCGCTGGTGACCTGGTTTATAGTTCATATCTGTGTGATAACTGACAGTGGAAATAAACAAAAGGGAAATTATCTTTTCACAACAGCTTCAGAAAATGGTGCCATTATTCAGCTCGATGATTGTTGAAAAGCTTTTAAGCCATAAGATTTATTTGGCTAGTTTGTAAAGATACACACACACACACACACACACACATTTTTTTATTATGATATATTATATAAAATAATCCAGATTTATAAAAAAGTAATAATACTACTACTACTACTACTACTACTACTACTACTACTACTAATAATAATAATAATAATAATAATAATAATAATAATAATAATAATAATAATAATAATAATAATAATAGATAAATAATATAATAAATAAATAAATAAATAAATAAATAAATAAATAAAAATAAAAATAAATAAATAAATAAATAAATAAATAAATAAATAATAAATAAATAAATAAATAAATAAAACATATATTTGATTCTGTATGTATACAAAATTGAGAAAGAAAAAATAAAAACACTGGATGAGAGGGTGTGTCCAAACCTTTGACCAATAGTGTGTATGTGTTATGTATATATAAGAAATACTTCTGACTATTTAAGCTCAAACAAAGATTGTGGTTAGAAACGATGATTTCTCACTAAAAATGTGTCACCAAACACTTCACATTTCAGATGAAGCGCACGGAGAGAGCAGAGGTTTGGACTCAACCAAATCACTTTCCACATTTGACGATGCATTCGAGAGAAGCCTCTGGAAGCCACTAAAATGAACAAATGACTTTACAGTGGGAGACAAAAGTCAGAGAAGGATCTTTGTTGTAAATTTGAAAATCTCATTTTGAAATCAGTTTGAACTTAACACATTTACAAAACAGTGTTTGGTCTGTGAAGTGAAAAATGCCCTCCAGCCCATTTCTCCAGGCTTCAAATAAGAATTAGTTTTTCAGAAAGATCCAATTTATTCAGAGCATTGGGTGACAGAGCAGATTTTCACTTTATTTCATCAAATTGAAGTTAGATAAACATAATTGTTAAGGTTCTGGGTTGGACCTCCCTCTAATTACAATGTGCTATGATTTGTGTGTAGTGTCGTTGGTTCCATAATAATCCATATGCTTGTATTGCTTCTCCAAGGCCCTTTGTTGCAGTTGTTTTGTAGTACTGATACTTTGCAGCTGATGTCGTCAACATTTCCTGGGGGGGTGACGCTAACTGAAGACACTGCTCTGTCTGAAGCTCTATTACACTTTAATCTGAGCTTTATTTTGACACAATCTAACCATAAAGAACTATAACAGGTGAGCTGATTTGTGCTGTTAAACACGTCCCTCTCAAATAACATTACAGTCACAAGCTAGCTAGCATTAGCCAACAGTTTTCAGTGAATTGCTCTCATCTTTTTTTGTTGAAAATCAAACATATAAACAGCTCCGTGGGCGCTCATATTGATCCGACTTCTTAAAATGTTTTGTTTCAATCCACTTGGTATTTTTATTGCGTTTTCTGACTATTTTAAAACTTTTTTTTGGCTGTGTTTGCCAATGTGTGTATTGCGTCACCATGGAAACTGCTGAACATTCTGACGTAGACGTGCATGTAGAACACCCCCAGTATGATGCCAATGCGAGATATTTAGCTACTATATAGGTATAAAACAAATGTAATTGTTTTAGAGGGATATTTAGGCTGCTGTAAGCACAAAAGCCCCATGTCCAATAAAACTCGACATATTATACTATGTTTAATATAAATGTATGGGCTCTTGGGGGCCCTCTGGTGGCCTCGGGTCCCTAAGCAGCTGTTTAATCTGCTTATAGGCTGGGGCGGCCCTGGTATCAACATACTCCCCCAGATTCTAAACCTATGCAAACCCTAGAACAGACTGGTAAAAGATGTCTAACCAAGATATTAGATGAGATATTACCCAGATTAATATTTTTAAAAAGATTCATATTATAAAATGCTTAAAACAGTACATGACATTTTAAGGTTACAATTTGAAGAGTGGCCTATAGGACTAAACAAGAACGAGGTCAGGGTTCAACTGGAACTTTACATGTGAAAATGAGACTCTTCAGGCTATAGCAACAATCCAGTTAAAATCCATCATAACCCATTTTTACAAGCAGACAGAAATAAATTATAAACCCACGATTCAACAAGCACTCAACCAAGTTAAAACGAATTATAAAACAAGTCAAATTAACCAGCCTGTGCATGTAGACCCTTCTAACTCCTGCACACAGCCTGCCGTATAAACTGCCCCATTCATTTTTATGAAGCAGCAAAATAAAAACTGTAATTTTGTCATTTATAGTCGACGCAGATAAATGGTTGTTTATATGTTCATTATATTTACCAATGAGAAGAAATAGACAAAATCTAACTTTCATATTCAATTTCTAAAGCAAAAATTTCATTATCAAACCTTCATTATCATCGGTCATTAGACATTATTATGCTAATCTTGCCACTAATTGCTACGTCAATAAAATTATGCTAAACACTTCTACAGACGGTAACCATTTCAAACGAGGCAAGTTGTTGTTAATCACCAAAACAGCTCTAGTTCATACTTCCCGACGTTTGAATGCTAATGCTAACGCTCCCGACCTGTTTACGAGCACTGAAAGAGTCAATATAACTACTAAAAAGTTACTGAGTTAACCAATACAAAAGACTTTTCTGTGACTTTTTAAGCTAAGCATTTCAGTAACAGTTATGTCATCTATGCTAATGAGCTAGCTCTGTTTGGATGCTAACACTAACTCTCCCATTCTGTTTACGAACGCTGAAAGAGTCAATATAACTTCTAAAAAGCTGTTTATTTTAGACAAACTTAGTTAACCAATACAAATAACTTTTCTGTGACTCTTTAAGCTAAGCATTTCAACAAACAGCTATGTAATTGCACTTAAACATAGGTGTAGGATGACCAGACGTCCCCATTTACCATTTAAACCAGTCCCAGTCCAGTCAAATGAAGCTCATCAAGGCTAGCAGTTACAGGGGCGAATTTGTAGCTGAGATCCGACCGCAAATATCATAGCAACTAAAGGGCCAATCCAGTGTCAGGATGTTGAAGGCCCCTTCCAACCCGCACCACTGTCAAGCAAACCTGTTGCTAATGCCAGCACGAATGACCTCGGAGAAAGAAGGCACCTGATTTGTCTGTTATTAATGTTCATATCTTGATTTACACAATAGTGGGGAAAAAAAACCCAAAAACAAAACAGGATCATGTAGAGCGGGTTAATACGAACATTTTAAGACCAAAATGACGAGGTTCACTGCAGCAGTTACAGAGAAAGGGGTGACAGTTTTTCAAATATAAAGTGAATTGGACATAGTTGATGAAGCCGGTGCACACCCATGATCACTTACTCTAGATGGAATAGTGACAGTGTCAGGTGACATTTTTTATATAGATGATCAGGTGACACAGGAACATAGTTTGAGTAGTTAATCTACGTGACATAGGTCTGCCATTAAGATCAAATAAATACCTGTCCCACAGTTAACATGTTGTACAGCTGCACATTTTCCAGCTAACTCAGCTTATATTCTGCAATAGTCTGTATGTTTCAAGTTGATGCAAGTGACCTTTGTACCTGTTTTTCATAGGTTGGCTCCGCTGACAGATAAGGTTTGGTAAGGTGTAGGTGTCGAGCTAAACACTAACCAAGCACAAGTATTTAAGAGTCACTTTAACATGACAAACATAGGTGACATAATGTGAAAACTAGGAGACAGAAACTAGGAGACGGTCACTGGGGACAGTGTCTTTGACTTAAGTGATGCCTGAATAAACAACTAATGATGCAACTGTCTGAGCCTTCCCGATCTTCTGCGTTTGTCCGAGTCACCTGAAGTTCACATAAGTAGACATGGACATATAGATGACATAGGTGACACAGATGACAGGTGACATAGGTGACATAGGTGCCATAGGCAACATAGGTGACACAGGTGACATAGGTGCCATAGGCAACATAGGTGACATAAGTGACATAGGAGACATAGATGACATAAGTGACATAGGTGACATAAGTGACATAAGTGACATAGGTGACATAGGTGACATAAGTGACATAAGTGACATAGGTGAAGTAAGTGACATAGGAGACATAAGTGACATAAGTGACATAGGAGACATAGGTGAAGTAAGTGACATAGGAGACATAAGTGACATAAGTGACATAGGAGACATAGGTGACATAAGTGACATAGGTGACATAAGTGACATAAGTGACATAAGTGACATAGGTGACATAGGAGACATAAGTGACATAAGTGACATAGGAGACATAAGTGACATAAGTGACATAGGAGACATAGGTGACATAAGTGACATAGGTGACATAAGAGACATAAGTGACATAAGTGACATAGGAGACATAGGTGACATAGGAGACATAAGTGACATATGTGACATAAGTGACATAGCTGACATAGGTGACATAGGTGACATAGGTGACATAGGTGGTAAGTGACATAAGTGACATAGGTGACATAGGTGACATAAGTGACATAGGTGACATAGGTGACATAGGTGACATAGGTGACATAGGTGACATAAGTGACATAGGTGACATAAGTGACATAGGTGACATAAGTGACATAGGTGACATAAGTGACATAGGAGACATAGGTGACATAAGTGACATAGGTGACATAGGTGACATAGGTGACATAAGTGACATAGGTGACATAGGTGACATAAGTGACATAGGTGACATAAGTGACATAGGAGACATAGGTGACATAAGTGACATAGGTGACAAAGGTGACATAGGTGACATAAGTGACATAGGAGACATAGGTGACATAAGTGACATAGGTGACATAAGTGACATAGGTGACATAGGTGACATAAGTGACATAAGTGACATAGGTGACATAAGTGACATAGGTGACATAAGTGACATAAGTGACATAGGTGACATAAGTGACATAGGAGACATAGGTGACATAAGTGACATAGGAGACATAGGTGACATAAGTGACATAGGTGACATAGGTGACATAGGTGACATAGGTGACATAAGTGACATAGGTGACATAGGTGACATAGGTGACATAGGTGACATAAGTGACATAGGTGACATAGGTGACATAGGTGACATAGGTGACATAGGTGACATAGGTGACATAAGTGACATAGGTGACATAAGTGACATAGCTGACATAGGTGACATAGGTGACATAAGTGACATAGGAGACATAAGTGACATAGGTGACATAGGTGACATAGGTGACATAAGTGACATAGGTGACATAAGTGACATAGCTGACATAGGTGACATAGGTGACATAAGTGACATATGTGACATAAGTGACATAGCTGACATAGGTGACATAGGTGACATAGGTGACATAGGTGACATAAGTGACATAGGTGACATAAGTGACATAGGTGACATAGGTGACATAGGTGACATAAGTGACATATGTGACATAGGTGACATAGCTACATAGGTGACATAGGTGACATATAGTGACATAAGTGACATAAGTGACATAAGTGACATAGGTGACATAAGTGACATAAGTGACATAAGTGACATAGCTGACATAGGTGACATAGGTGACATAGGTGCCTGGTCACTCGCTTCTCTCCATTCTGATTGTAATCCCACACAGGCCGTGCTATGACTTATTCAGAGGTGCACTTGTGTTTGCAGTGACACAGATGCTGTTAGTTCTCGACCCCGCTGTGTCCTCCGTGAGTGCAGTCTGAGCTGATGTATTCATGCTTTAGTGAGGGAAGCAGACGTGGTTTTACCTGAGACTATGGCCTGGCAGACTCTGACTCCTCTCCTCTCTCCTCCTGCGGTTTGTTTCATAGTGCTTTTCACTTATTTATTGATGGATTCCTACTACGCGGCCGCAGCACCAGTGACCATGGGATTACTTTTTTATTACTTGTACTCCATTTGCACTTCAGTAAAACAGACAGAATAACTACAGATAGTCAAGTGGGTGATTTGACTTTTTCCACCTTAATATATGTGTGCATTATAATAAATTCACGGTAATCAATTCTGCGGTTGCCATGGTCGTGGTTGGCTGCTCTTGCGGCCGACTGGTTGGCGCTCTGAGGAGTTTTTAGACTTTTTCTATTTTTATGTGAAATTTTTAACTTGACATTTTGGGAGTTTGACCAGCTATGAAGTATAGTTTGTGCAGTTCAAAGGACTGAAGATTGGGACTATTGGATTGTGTGATTTGAGCAGTTTGATTTTTCCTGTATCCATGGTGACCCTGAATGGAGCTTGCTATGCTAACTAGCTAGCTTTGAAATGCTGCAGACTTTTTATAACAATACAACAGGCTGTCTAAGCTTAGAACTGCTTCGACTGCTGCCCCGGATAAGCGGAAGAAAATGGATGGATGGATGGACAACAGGCTTTCTACACCAAATATGGCAGAAGACGAGGCTCTAGAGAGAACGGCCTGTTAGGAGAGACTTTCCTGTGGTGTCTCCAGAGTTCACCTGGCTCCCCCTGGACACCGATGAAATACCTGGACTTCAGGACACAGAGGACAGAGAGGACATGGAGAAAGGACACTTTTGTCCTTAGGGCTGTTACTCACCTCAAACTGCCCTAACACTGGATCTGCTGAGCTGCACTGATACTTGTGTTTGGCTTTTCTGTTATGACTGTATTTTACTGCTCAGTGGGATTAAATTTGGCCATCGGGGACAAATGAAGTGATATGATTGAATGAATAATGTAAAGCAAAACAAATGAAACACAAGCAAATAACTTAAGGTGCATTATATAACTATTTAGGTAGAGTGTCCAGCACATAACTGCAGGGAAAGCACACAGGGAGCGGTACACACAAACATCTGTACAGTACAGACTGGAGACCCCAAGGTCAAGGTGAGAAACATCTCCAAAGGTCGTGGAGAAGGACCGAGCCAAGATCCTGCGGGACTTCAGATACAGACTGACAGAACGGTGATGAATCAATCGGACATGTGGCGGTGGATAAACAACAGAGCAAAGCCGATCACACAAAAAGGAACATGAGAAACTAGAGAAATACCAGGGGCTCGGAGAGAGTTTAGTTTAGTTTACTTTTATGTATTTCCTGTTGGTAAAAATACTGAATAAGATACTTTATACAATAGAATGTGAAAGATGGTTAGCAAAAACACTGAGGCGGTTTAAGATGTCGTAACCCCCATATAAAAGACTCTAATAAAAAACATATGTGAGAGAAGATAAGAAACTTCAGTACAAACAGAGTTACACAACAGGAAATGCCAAATGCCTGTGGTAATCGGAGCGTTCAGAGAAGTGACCCCGGATTGGAGGAGTGGCAACAGGAAAAAAGACAAAAAAAAACATCAGACATCTCAGAACAGTGGAGTACTTGCTGCGCAGAACCCTCAAGCTCCAGACGTCTGGTAGGGATTTTTTTTTTTTTTTTCATATGGTGTGAGATCTGAACCTTTGTATGAGCTTTTTTTTTTTTTTTTTTTACCTGTCCAGCCAGAACTGCAAGCTTTGACAAAACTTTAGAAAGACGAGTGATTCTGTAGCCCTGATTTCAGAGAGTGTGATTGACAGGCGGATTAACCAATCAGAGAGATGCGTAGTCTGTTGAAACATGGCTGCTCACATAAAAAAAAAAAAAAAAAAAAAGAACCATACTCTTATTTATCTAAAGTACATTTTCTGTGGGAGTCTGGCTCTGCGTTTGGAGGATTCCCCCCGAAGTTTCTCCCCGCAGACGACACTTAAGCCTATGTAAACCTCGGTGCTTTGTATGCGCTCTACAGGTGCGTATAGCGAGTGAATGCTAAGTCCCTGATGGGCGTCTCTCGTTAAGATGCACGGCGGCGCGGCGCTTTGTTTACGGTGTGGTCTACCCCTCGGGCTGTCGCTACTTTGCTGACGGCGAGGAAGAGCAGATTACACGAGCCGCACGTATCGCCTAGT
>JAIEZT010001390.1:7730910-7915910 GCA_019594935.1 Periophthalmus modestus
GCCTCAGCCTCATTCACACAGACCAGTCTGAGACACGCACGGACACCAATGTACCACCAGCATTTATAATATGTGTGTGTGTCAGATATGAAAGAGAGAAGAGAGGAGGGAGAGAGGAGGGAGAGAAGAGGGAGAGGAGGGAGAGAGGAGGAGGGAGAGGGAGAGAGGAGGAGGGAGAGAGGAGGAGGAGGAGGAGAGAGAGGAGGAAAGGGAGGGAGAGAGACGGGAGAGAGGAGGGACAGAGGAGGAAGAGTGGAGAGAGGGAGAAAGGAGGGAGGAGAAAGGAGAGAACAGAGGGGATGGAAGAGAGGGAAGAGGAGAGAGGGAAAGAGGAGAGATAAAGTGGGAGACGAGAGGGGAGAGACGAGGCTGGAGAAGAGAGAGGAGAAAGGAGGAGAGAGAGAGAAGAGAAAGGGAGAGGAGAGAGGGTGAAGAGAGAGCGGAGGAGAGGTGAGAGGCACAAACACAAATATAGCTCTATAATTGTTGTGTGTGTGTGTGTGTGTGTGTGTGTGTGTTTGTGGTGTGTGTGTGTGTGTGTGTGTGTGTGTGTGTGTCAGCTCTGAAGAGGTAACACAACCTGCAACGCCAATTACCCACACCTCCTCCTCCTCCTCTTTCTCTCCTCCTCTTCCTCCGGCCGTCCAAGGTTATCCACTAATTACAGACTCAGGGAGAGAGAGAGAGAGGGAAGGAACGAGAGACAGAGAGAGAGAAAGAGAGAGAGGTAGTAAAAAAGTGAGATGAGATGCAGAGGGAGAGAGAAAGACGTGGTCAAAGAGAAAGGGATGAGGGAGAGATAGATTAAGACAATGAAAGAGAGAGAGTGAACAAAACAAGAAAAAGAGACAGAAGGATGGGGATAGATAAGAAAGACAGGGATGGGAGACAGAGAAAGTGTGAGAGAGGCAGGTAAAGACAGAAATGGAGAGAGAGAGGAGGGAGAGGGGGAAGAGTGAAAGTGGGACAAAGAGAGAGGAAGAAAGAGAGAAAGGGGGATGAGAGGGAGTAGAGAAGAAAGAGAGAATGGTAGAAGGAGATAGAAAGAGAGAGGAGGGGGCGAGATGGGGTGAGTAGTAGGACAAATAAAGAAAGAGAGGGTGAACAAAATGAGAAAGAGAGAGAGGGATAGAGAGAGATGAAAGAAAGGGATGGAAGGGAGGCAGAGAAAGACAGATAGAGAGAGAGGGAGGGAGAGATGGGGAAAGGGAGAAGGGGCAGAGTGAGAGTGGGATGAAGAGAGAGGAAGAAGGAGAGAGAGGGGAATGGAAAGAGACTAGACAAAAAGAAAGAAAGAAAGAAAGAAAGAAAAAAAAGAAGAAGGGGCAAGAAAAAGTAGGGCAATGAAAGAGAGGGAGTGAACAAAATAAGAAAGAGAGGGATGGAGAGAAAAGAAAGAGAGGGATGGGAGACAGAGAAAGAGAGTGAGAGAGGCAGATGAAGACAGAGATGGAGAGAGAGGGGGCAGAGTGAGAGTGGGGAGGAGAGAGGAAGAAAGAGAAAAAGGGAGGGACAGAGACTAGAAAAAAGAGAGAATGAGAGAGGGAGAGAGAGGGAGTGAACAAAATGAAAGAGAGAGAGGGATGGGAGAGAGACTAAAGAGAGGGATGGGAGGCAGAGAAAGGACGGGGGAAAAGGAGCGGGGGGCCAAGTGAGAGTGGGATGAGGAGAGCGTGAGAAAGAGAGTGAGGGGGTGGAAAGAGACTAGAAGAAAGAGAATAAGAGAGAGGGGGATGGGACAGATTAGGACAATGAAAGAGAGAGTGAACTAAATAAGAAAGAGAAAGGGATGGAGAGAGGGGTGGAAGGCAGAGATAGAGAGATAGGGATGGATAGAGAGAGCAGAAAGAGAGGGATGGGAGACAGAGATAGATGGATGAAGAGAGTAGAAAGAGAAGGATGAGAGACAGAGATAGAGAGAGAGAGGGATGACAAGAGAAGAAAGAGAAGGATGGAAGACAGAGATAGAGAGAGATGGATGAAGAGAGTAGAAAGAGAAGGATGAGAGACAGAGATAGAGATAGAGGGGTGGCGAGAGAAGAAAGAGAAGGATGGAGAGACAGAGATAGAGCGAGAGGGATGAGAGAGAAAAAAGAGAGGAATGAGAGACAGAGAGAGAAGGGAGAAGAGAGAGAGGGATGGGAGACAGAGAGAGGGAGAAGGGGAGAGGGGGCAGAGTGAGAGTGGGATGAAGAGAGAGTGAGAGTTATGCTAATTAGCGTGCTGGTTTTCTGGAGGCCACCGCTCGGGTCACTTCCTCCTCCTCACCCTCGACGTCTGGACCCATTACCGGGTCTAAAGTGAAGCTGGTTCAAACCCGACGCTCGTGCCGTCACATCGTTAGAGCTCGTTTCAGCTTCAAGTGTCGGAGAAGCGGCGAGTCCCACGCCACAGATCTCAGACCGCGCACATATTTGAGTCAGAATGATGAGCGTCGCCGTAGCGATCGCACGAGTGTAATGACTCGCACACAGAGGGATCACTCTCGTCTGCTGCAGGTCAGCACTCGGCCGGGGTCAGGGGTCAGAGGTCAGGGGTCAGAGGTCAGAGGGGCTGTGCAGAGAAACCAGCCGAGAGGAAGGGAAAGAGAGGAGAGAGAGAGGGGAGAAGAGAAGAGAGAGAGGGGAGAAGAGAAGAGAGAGAAGGAGGAGAAGAGAGGAGAAAAAGAGAGGGGAGAAAGAGAGGGAGAGAGAGAGGGGAGAAAGAGAGGAGAGAGGGAGGGAGAGGAGAGAGAGAGAGAAGGAGGAGAGAAGAGAGGAGAAGAGAGGAGAGAGAGAGGAGAGAGGAGGAAGAGAAGAGAGAATAGAGGAGAGGAGAGAAGAGAGGAGAGAGATGGAGGAGAAGAGAGGAGAGAAAGGGGGGAAAGAGCGGGAGAAAAGAGGGGAGAGAGAGAGAGAGAGAGGGGAGAAGAGAGAGGAGGGAAAGAGAGGAGAGAGAGAGAGGAGAGAGAGGGGAGAAGAGAGAGAGAGAGAGAAGGATTAGAAGAGAAAAGAGAGGGGAGAAGAGAAAAGAGAGAGAGGAGAAAGAGAGGGAGAGAGAGGGGAGAAGAGAGAGAGAGAGGGGAGAAAGGAGAGAGAGGGAGGAGAGAGAGAGGAGAGAGAGAGGGAGAGAAAGGGAGGGAAAGAGGGGAGAGAGAGGGAGGGGACAAGAGAGAGAGGGAGGGAAAGAGGGGCGAAAAAAGAGGAGAGAGAGAGAGTGAGGGAGAGGGAGGGGAGAAGAGAGAGGGAGGGGAGAGGGGGCAAAAAAGGAGAGAGAGAGAGAGAGAGAGAGAGAGAGAGAGAGGGAGGGGAGAAGACAGGAGAGAGAGGGCCCCTCCCTCTCTCTCATGCCTTCAGAGAGAAGAGAAGAGAGAGAAGAAAGGAGGGGAGGAGAAAAAAGAGAGAGGAGGCAGGGGAAAAGAGAGGGAGGGGTGGGAGGGAAAGAGGGAGGAGAAAAGAGAGAGGAGAGGGTAAGAAAGAGGGAGGAGAAAATAGAGGAGAAGAGAAGGGGGGGAGAAGAGAGGTAAAGAAGGGAGGGGAAGAGGGAGTAGAAAAGACACGAAAGAGAGGGAAGGGGCGGGAGAGAAAGAGGGAAGGGAGAAGAGAGGAGAGGGAAAGAGGGAGGAGAAAAGAGAGGAGAGAGAGGGGAGGGGAGGGAGAGAAAGAGGGAGGAGAGAAGAGAGGAGTGAGATTTTATTACAGAAGAGGCGCCCTGCAGTCACTCAGGAGATGTGGGGAAGGTAATCATTACATCTCCCTCTGACAGTGTGGAGTCTCTGTTCTTTAAAGCAGCCGCCTGTCACGTTTCGACTGAACATTTCATAAACTTGACCTGCGTCCCCAGATACGAGGTAAACGTGATCAAATCAAATACAGCAGAATGAATTACAAAAACACTGGACATGATGTTCTATTTATTTGTTCTTTGTTGTTTTGGTTCTCAAGCCAATTATTGTTAAAGCAGAACGAGTCTCATATGGGCTCAGTTTCAGTGCTGAGATCCACTGAAATCCAAAAATGCCTCTTTCTGATCTGACTCCTCACTGTTTGAGTCAGTGCTAGTGCAGCCTCTGCAGCTCAGAGAGTGAATTCTGAAGGTTCTGAGCTTTCACCTGAGGCCTGTGCATAAACTGAGACTGAGAAAAAGGTGTATGTGTGTCTGTCTGCAGGAGTGAGGCTGCTGAAGGTAACGCCGCTTCCCGTCTGCACCGCTACTTTAGCAGGGAGCGGGCGCTTAGCAACGCTGTCAATCAAACCTGTTGCTAACGCTAGCGGGAGAAACCTCGTGGAAAGAAGGCGCCTGATTTGTCTTTTATTAATGTTGTCATAACCATATTACCAACTTAATTAACTTACAGTGAGTTTTAATGAGGTGTGGATGTCTGTAAATGTCCAGAGGTGTAAGTGCGACTATGTGACGTGAAAGATGCGTGTGTGATGTTGAATGCTGCGAAGCGAAGTAATAAAAAGGAGGATGAGCCAGCACGAGCTTTTAAAGATGCGCCAACCAACTCCACCTGCGCACAAAACAGTAACGCACGGCAATACATCTATAGACGGGGCTGTGACAATGTTCATATTTTGATATTAGAGACAAAAGAGCCAAATAAAACCATCAGGATCATGTAGAACGGGCTAATATGAACATTTTAAGACTGTATTTGCGCTAAAAACATGATTAATTTGACAGATTTCAGCGTTCTTTTGTCACACAATCCTCCGTGCGTGTCCATATGTGCTCGGAGTGTGGCACAAATGAACGTCCAGTCGCTGTTTTGCATTAGTACAGTTACAAAGGAGCTCGGACCACAATGCACCGGCTCTTTTGTGAAAGACGCCGGACCTGTCTCTTCCCCTTACGCTTTTCTCTGCCCCTGCCTCTCGTCCCTCTGCCTTTGTGGTCTGGTCGTTAAAGTTTGATTGCGATAGTGTCCCAAAATAGATAGCGTTGTGTTGTCCTGTGTGACTTTGGACCCTGGCTCCTTCTCCCCCTCTCAGCTGGAGTGTGACAATGGAGCTCCAGAATTAGCAGGTCTGCGCCCCTTTAATTAAAGACCAACGGCGGCGGCGGTGGCGGCGGAGAGAGAAGTGCAAAACAAGAACGGATTTTCAATTATTTATCGACCAGGGGCACACAGTACACCTCAGACTGTACAAACATGTGAGGAGTGTCCGCTGCTGCTGGCAAGTCCTAACTCTGGTGTGATCCTGTGTGTTGAAGATAGAACCAAGACTGTACGAAGTAATTAAAGATCTTACTTCTACTTCTAACACATATTTACATCATCATGTTTCTTTTTATTGTTTTGAAAATAATATACAGTTGTCCCTCACTATATCGAGGTTCACCCTTCGTGGTCTCGCTGTTTTGCAATTTTTTTGTGGAATTTTGCATGTTTTTTTTACAGTGTATGAGCGCACATCGTGTCCTGCGTCCTGATTGGCTGAGGGACTGTAGACCATTGTGTTCTGCGTCCTGATTGGCTGAGGGACTGTAGACCATTATGTTCTGCGTCCTGATTGGCTGAGGGACTGTAGACCATTGTGTTCTGCGTCCTGATTGGCTGGGGGACTGTAGACCATTGTCCTTCAGTCTCCTCCGTGTCTCCTGTACAGTACAGAATGTGTCAGACAAATTTACATAAATGTTCGATCGCAGTGTGACTCTTAAGTGCTGTATGTTTGCAAGTTTTCTCCCCGACAAATCCCACAATGTCGATGAAACGTTCTGCACCGACAAAGACACCGACGAAGGTTTGAACTTTGAGAGTGTTTAAACAAGAGAGAAAAGTGAGAAAATATTAATACCTGTCTGAAAAAAGTGAATAAAGTGTGTGGTGAGGAGTTTTACAGCCGCAAAAAAAAGTAGAATAATTGTAAAAATAAAGCTGATACTTCATGGATTTCGTCTATTGTGGATTATTTTCAGAATGTAACCCCCACGACTAACGAGGGACCACTACAGTCGCCAAAAACAATGTATTAACATGTTTTATAAGTTCCACTTTTATTTTTGACGCTCTGAGTTCGCCTTCCCTTCGCTCTCTCTGCTAAGTCACTCTCCTTTCAGAGCAGCGTCACATTACAATTGGAGCTCATCCCGCTAATGAAACGACCGGGTTTGTGAAGTTGTAAGATGTTGTTTTGTGTCATGCTTTTTTTTAAATGTAATGGAGAATTGTCGTGTAGAAACATTCGGTGTGGGCGGAGCTTTGGGGAGAATCTTACAGCTAACCGTAAGGAGGGTTGGAATAGGGCCCAGGCGAGATCACTAGATTACTCAAACATGCATGGATGACATCTAAAACCTAAAAACTTCAGGCGTGTTTTTGATCAGGGAACATTATAATATAGTGATAATGATAATTTATTTCTGTGTTGAGTCCACAAAGCAAATCAAAGTACACAAAGTCTGAAAAAGGACCAGGCAGAAACTTATGACGCCTACACCTTTTGTACTAAACATAAGGAACAGTATATACAATATAAAGAAAAAAACAAAAAACAAGAAGCAAGAAAGCATAATTCAGCATTCAACATGTAAGTTTATGATTTTCTTTTTGTACAAACTTTTAAAAAGGCTCAGAGTTCTGCAATCTTTAATATTATCATCTAACCTGTTCCAAACCTTTCCTCCAACAGTTGAAATACTGTTTTACATTTGTTCTAACACGTGTTTTTTAAAATACATCATGCCGTCGATATTATAAGCACAATCTCGATTTTTAAACCGATCTTGGATATGAAATGATAATAGTTTGTTCTTAATTTTATACATACATTGTGCAGTTCTATAATCTACGAGGTCCTTGAATTTCATTGTGTTTTTTTTTTTTTTTGGATAAAGAATTCGTTTATATGAGCCGTGTAAGAGGCTTTGTTCACTTTGCTCGTTTTTGGACAGCTGCAGTATAAATGGTATTTGTTTGATATGTTTCCCCTACACACGGCAGGTCATGTCAGGAAGTGTTAACCAACTATACAAAATGAATCATGTTTTTTCGTTTTTCATGTTTTACTTTAGATATAATTGCTACAGATTTGCATAATTTTGTTTTATAAATCGTATGCGGCTTTTACAACTTAGGTTATTTTATATTATATAGTAGTAAGCTCCAAAAAGTGGATTTTTTGCGTAACACAGCCTCTTTAACATGGTGCGAAAATGACAGAATGAGGCAAGTGGCAAGAAGAATAATTTATATTTAGACAAAGACCAGTTTATAACTTAACTTTTTTGCATATGTCCTTAAAGCTCCATGTGTTGTTTAGGCTGACACGTTTGACGCTGCTTCTCTAACATGGATTTATTCAAATTATGATGTTTTGAAGCTCATACCTTTAAAAAAAACCCATATAGTATTACAGTAACTAGGGTCACCTTTCCACAGATCTGACCCGCACCTTGTCCTGATGCTGTCTTATGTATGTCTCACTGAAGATGGATATGTTTAAAGCCATAATATGGAGCTTTCCACGCAAAGCAATTCAATTTCTATGGAGACAAGCCAGTGGCAGGCCCCTCCACCAGAAAAGTTGCATTATATAAGATATTTTTGGTCAGGTAAATGATCAAAACTGTCGCAACATATCGGCTTCTGGGTCTTAAAATGGGCGTCAGTTTACTCCACGACAAGTATAGAAGTAACTAACTATGAGATTACATTGCCGTCCGCCGTGTAGTCTTTGAATTTCAACTGTGTGACAACAATTTATAAGACACAAATTAGTTAAAAAGGGGTTATAATGAAAGAAAAAATTAACTTTTTGGAGTTTTCCACCATGTTATAACGCCGTTCCCTCATCAAAAAACATGCCTGACGAGCTTTTAGATGTCATCCGTGCAGGTTTGAGTAATCTAGCGATCTCTCCCGGGTCCCGTTCAACCCCTCTTTCCGAAGCTCCGCCCACAGGTCTACGTCAGCCATTCTCCCACACGACAATTCGTCACAAACTGTACGCTACAACTTCACAAACCTGACGCAATGTACAGTGGTTTTATTAGCGAAGTGCATGTCGATTGTCGAAAAAAATAAAATAAAATATCTGGAAACTTTGCAGTCCCATTGTTTTGCGAGATGGAGGAGTCTATATAGGACACTCGCATAACCGTGTTTGTGCACAATATGTTTTGAAAAAAGCATTTATACAATTTGGAATGACTTTTCCATTCAGACTAAGGCAATCTGTTTAGTTTTTACATTTCAAGGATTGCAGCACACAGTCACTCAACCTGAGGACTTTAGCAGCCCTCTCTCCAAGAAAAAAAAAAAAAAAAAAATCACTTTCTTTCTGCTCGCTCTCCTTTCTCCTTCCTCTTGTTTCCATGGCAACGTGACAAGGAATGAAGGACAAGCCACTGGTTTTGCACGTTCTCCACACACGCTAATGAAAAAGCTCCAGGAAGTGGGACCAAAATAAAATATAGCGCAGAATTACATACATACTGAGCGTACTTTTCAGACCGGTTGGTAATTTACTACATCGCAGGAAATTTCTGTGTTTTATCTTGGAAAAGAGAAAACTTGGTGCATGTAACAATAACTACACCTTAATAAGCCTCAATAAAACATGAACAAATCATTATGAACAAAGAACTAAGGTTAAGATTAAGGTGCAGTGTTTTGTCCCATTAGGGGAATTTGTCCTCTGCGTTTGACCCATCCTTGAATGTCGCTGGGACGTCTCCAGATCTTGAGCTAGACTTGGCTTTTGGGTTGATCGGGAAACCACTGTGTCCGTTTCATTCACACATGTTTAACACACAAACTCTGCATATTTAAGCTGAGTTCCACCTTGTGATGTCACGTGGTAATACAGGAAGTGTCTTTTTCAACTCCATACACCTTCACTAGAATCATTTGGATGATTTCAGACCTGGAATTGCTAATATCTACTTAACAAAACGTAAAATGGTACATGCTAACTTGAAAACTACCACTTGTTGACATCACAAGGTGGAACAGAGCATGTTGCGCTTTGGAGATGTACAGACTAATGACAAATGATTACTCAGATATTAGTGAATGAAACAAAACACAACTCCAGGTCTGTTTCTGAGGAGGTATAAGCTTTAATTAAGGGATTAGGAGTTACGGATAGTGTATTTATAAAGCAGTTAACCCTGAATCTTTGTTAATTAACTATTTGTTCATTATGAGTTTAGCCCATTAAAAGTATTGTCATTATAAAGTGTCACTGGCAACTTCACTCACTGTAAGATCGCATGTTTTTGATCGTCATCATTGAAAGAAGCTGGTCGCGGCCCCGTCCAGAAAAGTTACATAGTGCATCTTTACATTTACTTTTTTTTTCCATGTATTTGAGCATAAAGTGTTTTGCACCAGCACAGACACATTGCATAAGCGGCTCTTGAGGTCACAATATGTCCACAGTGTAGTATCAGGAAGAGCGTGATTAGCATGCTAGTTGCTGTTAGCTATACCGTTACGGAAAATCTCCGCACTGGTCTCTGAAAGCTGTGAAAAGCTCTTGAAAACTCATCATGGTGAATAATCAGGATGCTCAAAATGCATCAGGTAAGTGAGGAATAACTTTGGACCACTGCAAACCTGTTTTTCACGAGTAAAAATCTGCTCCCGCGCTTTGAAACGACTCTGTTTTGCGTCGCTGGTTCACTGCTGTCTGCAATCGGAATGACTTTTAATACAGGCTCATTTATTGCTTAAAATGATTAAAGTAACTCGATCACCGTTTTCTATTTGAGAAGAAATGTCAGAGTGAAAGTAGGTCAGAGATGGAGATGAAACACAGGAAATGGCACGAACATCGAGTCTGTCTGTAGGTGGTGACGACTGAAGAGACAAACGGCTGCGTTTTTGGATACACGCGCTACCTGAAGGTCTGTGGTTCGATCCCTGTTAACGGTGTTACCTTTGTGCACTTGGGCAAGACACTTCAACGAACCTGTGGACGTGTAGGCAACTGGTGACGGAGACAAACAGATATTATATAAACACTGTGTAACTTTAATGCTTAAGCGCTTAAGATGCTATGCTTTATTAAACTTATCATTCTTCCTAGAAACAAGCAGGTGACACCTCCAGGCCAAGTTACAGATCAGGTCTGTGGAGAGGCGAGCCCCATTACAGTAAGAACGCGTGTTTTTCAAGGTATTTTAAAGCAACTAAACACACAACTGTAATTAAATAAATGCACGATATATACCGGTAATGTTAATGCCATACAGCTGCTGTTGTGTCCTTGGGCAAGACACTTCACTCACGTTGCCTAGTAAGAATATGGTGTGTGCGTGAGTGTCGTGATAGTGGTCGGACGGATCGTTGGCGCAACTTGGCGACTGTCATTCTGCCCCCTAGATCATATAAATAAAGCGTGGACTCGCTTCTAACTCCACTGACTCTGGCTCCAATTCACTTTCTATTGAAAAACTGTGGCCCCTGTCTCTGTAACTGCTGCTGTCAGGCTCGCCATTTTGGTCTTAAAATGTTCGTATTATCCCACTCTACATGATCCTGGTGTTTTTTTGTTTGTTTTTTTTTATTTATTGTGCCCAGAAATCAAGATATGAGCATTAATAACAGACAAATCAGGCGCCTTCTTTTCCTGAGGTCACTCCCGCTAGCGTTAGCAACAGGTTTGATTGACAGCGAAATAGTAAAGTTGTATAGAAGCCTAATGTATTATTAGTATTAGTATGTGGAGCATATTAGTCAAAGCAATAACAGAGACAAAGCCAGAAAAGTCCTAGAATGCACCTTTAAATTTGAAGTTTTTGTGCAAAATACCTTATTTTTTTTTCCACGATGTTATGCACGATGAATGTCTAATTGTTTTTGAAAAAGAAAATGTAATGAATTAACATGTTAAAATATGAAATAATAAACAAACGCACATTTAACTAGACAGGCCTAAATGATTCTGTTATATTCGCACTTTGTCAGATCAGAGTCCGTCTCACATCTCGCAGACCTTTAGCGTTAGCAGCTAGGATAAATGTTACTACGTGTTGTAACTACATTAGCGAGAGCGCCGTGCTGCTAATGGCATCGCTTTAAGTCGGCCTGTGGCAAAGATCAATAGCGCCTCATCAAACAGGGACATTTCTATCTGCGCCGCGCCTCACCTTGACATTCGGAGCTTAAAGTTCATTGGCCAGTTCAAAACCGCGATGGAGGGATGTGTTGCCATCAGAAAACGCTGACGCAGCACTTGTTCCCCGCCGTAATTCAGGATCACTCCACGCCGCGCCGTGAAATCGATACGAAGGCGGGATAAAAAAGCTCGGCAGTCAGCGCGAGCCCGTACGTCACGCTGTTGACGCACACTGACAGCGAGCGCGGGCTAATACATTTAATAATGCCTTAGTAATGCGCTTTATCAAAGCCTCCAAAGCGCTACGCTGAAGTCATTATTCGTTCACTCGACACTTGGTGATGGTAAGCTACTATTGTAGCCACAGCTGCCCTGGGGTAGACTGACAGAAAGCCAGTTTGCGCCATCGGCCCCTCCGCGAGATCATTCGCACACACACGCTGTTCATACTAGCATGTGGGTGAAGTGACTTGCCTAAGGCGAGAACTTGGTCGAGCTGGACTCGATCCTCCGACCTTTAGGTGCAGCCACTGTTGCAGCTGTTTGATCCTCTTTCAGAGATAATGTGGGTTAAAAGATGAGTTTGAGCGGTCGGGTTGAATATCCTCACCATCAAAGCGGTTCTATTGTGTGACGAGACGCGCCGCCAGACGAGAACACGTGAAGGTCCATATGAGGTTACAGGGCCCATATTACACCGTCTCCTCATCTGTGGCATAATCCTGTTTCCTCGTCACAAACAGACCTGGAGTCGTGTTTTGTTTCATTCACACGTTTAACACACAAACCCTGCAGATTTAAAGATCTTGTTTCTAACGGAAAACACTCCGTTCCACCTTGTGATGTCACGTGGTAATACAGGAAGTGCTCTACTGTGATTTTAAACTCCTTACGCATTCACATTTCAGCCCTGGATTTGACATTTTCTACTGAACAAGAGCGAAAAATGTAGCAGTTAATATGACAACTACCACTTCATGACATCACAAGGTGGAACAGAGTATTTGGAGCTTTGGAGATGTACAGACTAATAATAAAGTGTTACTCAAACAAACTCCAGGTATGTTTTTGAGGGGGTTACCATGATAACATAAGATGAGATTTAAGAAAGAACTTTATTGATCTTACAGTGGAAAAATAACTTAATGATAGTTTTTTTATTTGTTTGTTTGTGTTTTTTTTTTTTTTTTTTTTAAAGAAGGAATGAAAATATAGATAAAAAAATGATCAAATATTTAACAGTAATGACAATAATGCAATGGTATGGAATGTAACAAAGTAAAAGTAGTAAAGTACTGTACTTAAGTATACAGTTTAGGTAGCTGTACTTTACTTAAATACATTTCACAGTGGATACTTTTTGCTTTTACATTTGAGAGAAGTATCTATACTTTCTACTCCACTATATTTTTGAACTGGACTGAAAAGTAAAAGTACTTTTTATTATAGTTTGAGACGTGCTGAAAAGTCTGAGGGTTTATCTTCAACATTTTGTAGTTTGAGCAACAAAAATATACAAAAAAACACACACAAAAACAGCTAGAAACAAAATCAATTCCATTCTTTCTGTTGTGCAAAATTCAGCACAAATCTTTATCAAAATCAACACATTTGAAGCTTTATACAACCTCAAAATTGGTGCCAAATACTTTCCAATTTTAACAGTTTTACTTACATTTTTTTTTTTTATTGTGATATTTTTACTTGAGTCATTTTTTGCGCCAGTATCCGTACTTTTGAGTACTTCTTCCACTACTGCAGTAATGATGCCCTGGGGCAGACTGACGTGAAGTGAGGCTGCCAGTCTGTGCCATGGGCCCCTCACACACACCACATTCACACTGCGCCACATGGATGAAGTGCTTTGCTTAAGGACACAACAGCAGTTTGGGGGATGCACTTTTCTTCTTATCTCCACACATGTAACTGCTGTGCCTGGAATGTTCCACAGTATGACATTAAACATATGTTGACTGGAATTGCACACATGCTGAAGAGATACGTTTAATGCCCTACTGTGAAACATTCCAGACAGACAATAATATCTTCGGAAACAATCACATGTCACTGCCAGACAGGCGCACAGAGGAGAATGAAAGTGGAGTGGTTCTAAAGGTCTATTTGAGGAGATTAAACGAGCTTTTGTTTGGGGAGATCATAATGTGTTTTCATGACCTGATTTCACGGAGCTGTTTTGTTCCACATTTATACCGAGAGTAATTGAAATATCCAGGCAACTCTGAATATAATGAGGACACATTTATTTTGAGAGAGTTTATTTAGATTAGTTTAAATAAATGTCTCGGTAAAAAAAAATGTAGAATACGTATGTTTTTACAAAATGTCATAAGTTGTATTGAAGCTATTTAGAGACAAAACTACACTTAAAGTAAAAAAAACAAAAAAACATTTTCTTCTTCATTTTTGGTTGTTTTTATTACACTGAAAAACTTGTTCTTACTCTCTACGGGCTGCATCTCCATCAATCTGACTTTTATTTGGCCTGGGGGAGGGCCTTCTCGTGCCTGTTTCCATGGAAATGTGGTTTTTCTGGCTGCCTTTACAGTGTGGCAAAAAAAACCCAAAAAAAACGCTTCTATCTCCATGGAGAATGTTCCAAAGTATGGCTTTAATATTCTGTTTCCATGGAATCATTCAAGGTTGTTGTTGTGTTTTTGTTTCTTCTTCTTCTTTTTTTTTTTTTTTTTTTAAACAGAAAAAAAAGGACTTATTTTAGAATTTCCCAAGATTGTTACGTCACAGATAAAAGTCCAGTGGTCTCCATAAATCAAAATCTGATATTTCTGGAGTCAAATCACATTAATTACAACTGCACACTTAAATTGACATGTTTGGGCACGTTGTTAACCCTAGCTGTTGTGTGATTTTTCAGAAGTAATCCCCTCCGCTGCACGTAGATGGCGATCTAACCCTCAGTGTAGGTAGTATAAGTACTGTCAGCGGGCCGCCATTATTTTAAGTCCTAAAACACTGAAACGCCAACGCACAGGTACTCAAGAGCATTTTTTAAAAGAGCAAGAACAAAACAAATAATGCATTAAAAGTGTAATGTTCATCTTTGTTGCAGACGTGTGTCCTGGTTTACCTCCTTCCTCCGTTTCCAACTATCAGAGGACCCTTTGTTATTCCAGTGCAGTCAGCAGTCTCACTCTTTCTGTGGTTTTTCAGAGGCACTATTAGATCTGAGTAAAATGTTTGTGTTGTCGCGTTGCACAAATCCTTAAAGTGATACTCTGCCTTAAAAAAACCCCAACAACATCCTCACAAAGAACCAAAGTGTATGATAAATGTGTGGTCCTGCCAACAGCTGCGACAACCAGGGCACGACGCTAACGACAGCAGACACAAGAACAGACGGTTTTAGAACGAGGAAGACGTCATTTAAATGGTTTTTAATACAATATCATGTCTCTTGAATTGAAAAAAAGGGAAAAAAATAGGTCAACTTTGAAATGATTGTACTGTTCTTTGAAAATAATTCCAAGTAAGGGTCAAGAGGGTTCATGTTTGGTTATTTTTTTCATATTAGGGTTATTAAAAATCCACTTTACTGCTTTGTCATTGCCCTATAGCGACGGGATTAATGACTGTTTTTCTCCATGGACATTTTTATTTGTGTTCACGTAGCTTTGGTATGTCCCAGTATGTACAGCATTAAATGTATCTATCCTATCTGTGTATTTATTGCTCAGAAATACCTAGGAAATGATGCATCGTGGGGCTCCTCTCCGCAGTTCTAACCTGTAACTTGGCATGGTGGCATCATTTGCACCACAGAACACCAAGCTGTGCAACATCCAAAAGCAGTAACATCTCCATGGAGACCAATAAGGGATGGACCCTGCAGCACAAAAGTCACAGAGTTAAGCTTTAACAGGTGATTGACAGTTTTTTGGGATTTTTTGGAGATTCCTCTAGTTCCTCCGGTGGGACCCCAAGGCGTTCTCAGGAGTCCCAACGGAGGAACTAGAGGAAGTGTCTGGGGTGAGGGGGAAGTCTAGGAGTCCCTGCTTAGACTGCTACCCCCACAACCCAGCCCCGGATTAGCGGAATAACATGGATGGATGGATGGATGGATGGATGGATGGAGGAGTGATGTTGATTTAATAATAATGCATTCGTCTTATACAGCGCTTTTCCAGACGCTCAAAGTCTCTTTAAAGTTTAGTGCATTATTCAGTCACTCCACACGCGGTGGTGGTGAACTAATAATGTAGCCACAGCTGCCATGGGGGTAGACTAACAAAAGCAAGGCTGCCAATCCGCTCCATCGGCCCCTCTGACTGCTACCAACACATCACATTAGATAAGGTTGGTGAAGTATCTTGGCAGTTTTGACCACTGGCGCCCCACTGTGACATCCTGTATCCCTAGCGGTCTCCCATCCAAGTACTAACCAGGCCCAACCCCGCTTAGCTTCAGAGACCTGACAACGAGGTTTGGCCATACGTGAAAAAAATAACAATACTTAAATCTAAGGCGCATTTCTCTCAATATCCAAACATATTCTATTAATAAATACCATGGGAAGTTCAATGTTCATATTTCTTGCTTTATTTCTATCCAAACAAGACACGTTCGCCTGATTTGTCCTAGAAACTCACCTTGGTTTGTCCTTTGGCTGCTGAAAAAAAAGCCGTTAGTTGAAGGCCCCGCTGCCGCATACGCACCGTGCTACCTGGCGTGCACATAAAAGCCCGCGCGACGCCTTTGAATGTCCTCATGAAGAAGCAGGAGAAGCACTTTGAGTCTCACCTTTTATAACATTTGCGCTTCTTTGATGACAGTCTGAATCGATAGGACCAGGTGGTAATGAACGGCTGAACTAGAATGTACCGCTGTATTAAACAAGAACAGGTGATATCTTCTATAGGCTTATCTAAAGGCGATTATTAAGGGAGTCGTTTTAAACTGATCAGCGCACATTCAACAAAGTCATTCAGGATCATTTGTGCGGCCTCATTAGCTTTGAGAACGTTAAAGGCCCTGTACTCCATTTTTTTTCCCCATGTGTTCGAGCAAAATGTGTTGCCATAGTACAGAATTTACATAGGCAACTGTTAAGGTCAAATTAAGTCCGTTGTGTGCTGTCTGTGTTTAATTATAAAGTGTTTCATTGGAGGACGAAGACCCAGGACACGCCGGAGGGACTATGTCTCTCGGCTGGCCTGGGAGCGCCTTGGGGTCCCACCGGAGGAGCTGGAGGACGTGTCTGGGGTGAGGGAAGTCTGAGAGTCCCTGCTCAGACTGCTGCACCCCGCGACCCGGCCCTGGATAAGCGAAAGAAAATGGATGGATGGATGGTGTTTCAGTGTTGAGAATCAGGACGTTTGCGTTAGCATGCTAGTTGTTGTTAGCATTACCACCGTGACCAGCGCTTATAAACTCATAGCGGTGAATAATTAGGATGTTCATCTATCTATCTGTCTATCTATCTATAGTATAGTATATTTCATTCCTTACTTAATTATTTCAAGGAGCAGGCAGGTGTTGTTTGAGAAGGTGATGCTTTATAAGAACACACATTTAATTACCTCCGAAGTGAAAAGTGTGATTAACATCGTAACGAATTGTGCTGAGACTAACTAACACGTTAATATAATGAAATGTGCAGAAAGTGAGAAGTATTCTGTCAACTTCACGTTTAAAAAGCATCAAGTCTGTGCACATAGCTCCTGTTTTACATTATAGGGACTGCACTATGTAGCTTTTCTGGTAGCGGGTCTGCGACATACTTGTTTCCATGGAGATTTTGTTTTGCCTGAATGTTCCACGGTATGGCATTAAATATAATTACTGCATTTATTAAATTACAGATGTTTATTCAGTTCAGTTCAATTTTATGTGCATAGTATCTTTAAAATACAACATTAGCTTCACACAAATGCTTCACACAAAAGTCAATAAAACAGATTTACAGAAAATATTACAAAAAACAATAAAACACGGCGATACATCCTGCGTAGTCCACTGGCAGTATTTATAAATGGACATAGCTAACGTGCTAGCCGCCACGTGCCAAATAGTAAGTGAGCATGAGCGCACCTCCGGCTCCATCGACTCTCGCTCCAATTCACTTTACACTGAAAAACTGTGGCCCCTCTTTCTGTAACTGCTGCTGTCAGGCTCTTAATTTTGGTCTTAAAATGTTCATATTAACCCGTTTAACATGATCTTGGTGTTTTTATTTTTGCTATTTTGTCAGTGAATCAAGATATGAACAAACAAATCTACTGCCTTCTGTCGAGGCTGCTCCTGCTATCGTTAGCGACACGTTTGACTGACAGCATTGCTAAGTGTACGCTCCCTGCTAGACCAACGGAGCGGGCAGAAATGGGCGTGACCTCTAACAGCCTCGCTCTGGATTGGCTCTTTGGTTGCTATGATACTCACGGTTGGAATTCCAAATATGGAACTTAGCTATAACCGCGCTAGCCTCGATGAGCTTCATTTGACTGAAGCCGAACGATATGGGTGACGTCACACTCACTTAGTCCACTTGTTTGTACAGTCTGCTGTCGAGCTAGAATTAAATGCCAAATGTGTATGAATTTATTTATTTAAAAAAAAAAAATATATGCCATGAAAACTTACCATGAGTGTGATCACCTCCACAGATCTGACTCGTAACTTGACCTGGCAGAGGGAGTTTAATTTCAAATTGTAGAAGAATCTAGGCAAAGCAATGACATCTCCATGGATACAGACGAGGACCCTCCACTGGAAAAGTTACACAGTGCTTCATTAACATAAGTAAATGAATGCTATGTTTTAAGATTACGACATACACGTCCTTTTAAATGGTTAAAAGTGCAGAGTCGACTTCAAAGCTAGCGCTGTTACACTGCGGTAATGCATTATGAAGCTAGCTCATTTCCTCCTCTGGATCTGGCTTTCATCATGGCTCTTTAAAGACTAAATGAACAGGCCTCTCACAGAAATCACACGTTTTAATGGAGGATCACTTCACCTGAAAGAAGTTGAAAGAATCTCGTCCCTCCTCAAATGAAGCCTTCAAACTGAATCATCCAATTATGTACAGCCGTCCCTCTCTCTGCCATTTGTGCCAGAATGTTTTATCAGGGCGTGGCTTCAGGTAAGAGCCCTTAAAAGCCCCAGACCAATTTTCCCCCATTATTTGAGCAAAATTAGTCTCACTCCAGTAGATACGGTATATTGCAGAAGCGGCTCTGGAGGTCAAAGTGAGTAATTGTTAATTATAGTTTCATTTTCATTTTTGGCGCTCTGAGTCCCCTCCTTCCTTTCGAGGGGGGAGATCAGAGAGATTGCAAGATTACTTCAAAAAAAAATTAAAAAATAGACAGCAAAAGATGTCAAAGATCAGCTATTGAAACTGAAAGTAAGAGGACAACGTGTAAAGATCCTTAAAAGCACAGATGTGTCACTCTGTTTAATTTTTGAAGCCAATATTTTAACTTAAGAAAAAATGTAAATCCTTAATGTTGTTTAATCAAATAAACACATTCAAACTGATTTTTTGTTTTTTATCTTTAATAAGCGAGTAGTTTAGAGTATGTATTGTATGTTCCAGGTAAAAGTTATTAATTTAAAGTCAATATATTACACTGTTTTCTGATCTATGTTATAATGTAGTTTCCTCATCATGTTCCTGTTTTTTGTTTCATTCACACACGTTTAACACACAAACCCTGCATGTTTAGGCTAAGTTCTTTTCTCAAGCAGAAAACACTCTGTTCCACCTTGTGATGTCATCATGTGGTAATACAGGAAGTGCTCTAGTGAAGGTGTGTTTTTAAACTCCATACACCTTCACTAGAATCATTTGGATGATTTCAGCCCTGGAATTGCCAATCTCTACTGAACTAAAAGGTAAAATGTAGCTGTTCACTTGAAAACTACCACTTCATGACATCACAAGGTGGAACACAGCATTTTGAGCTTTGGAGATGTAGACAGACAGACAAAAGAAACCACGATGTAAAATGGTAAAGTAAGAAGTAGTTTAATGAACAGGGGATGTTAAGGGTAAACTGAACAAAAGGGGTATAAAAAAATATTGAAACAGATTGTACCTTGCGAGGGTTTAAACAGAAACAAAGGTAAAGTTAACTAAAACACAAATTTCACAGTAAATAACAAAATCTTGACAAACAAGACGACAAAGTGTCTCAGAAACAGAGTCACTAACCCTGCAGGGACATGACCCGAAGAGACACAATGGGATTTTGGCCGCACACAGGTCAGCAGCTCCGAACAGGTGTCCCGAATCTTCTTAATCGGGGGGGAGGCGGCTGAAGATGGGCCCCAGGATTAGCCAAGAGCTCCAACATCCATGATTATGAGGAAAGTAGAAGATTCAGCGACGCACACAAGAAATATAATGGACAAACACCAACAACAAAAGAATTTAAGGCCGTAACAATGAGGTAATCGACATTATACCACGACTTAAAGCTCATGAGACTCAGTTTTGTGTAATATAGGAGCTTTAAATAAACGATAGGCTTTGGCGCACTCAAATCATTTTCTGGTGCACCCAAATGTAAAATTTTAGTCGCAGCAGCGCACCCACCTCAAGTCATCAGCCCGGAGGCCCCGATGTGTCAAATAAACTCAAATTTACACAATATTTCAACCACATATTCAATCATGACAGTTGTTTTTTCTTAATATAATTGGTTCCAGCATGATTTGAATCCTTGTCGTGATTTGTCTTCGGTTGAGCTGTGGTTTCTTATAGTAAACCTCGTGAGCCTTTGAGCTGTGTGGTGAGCGGTGTCAGCCCGAGTAGAGCGCTGCTTTGATTGTAGAGCCTCAGACAGACAGCTGGGAGAATTCAGCCTGACGTGGGTTCGGTGCAGCCCATTCAAAGTCAATGGGAGACGTGTCTGCGCTGGTAATGCGTGGGACTAACAGGGTCTTTCATGGTGCGTGTCGCCGCAGGTTTTAGCTTTGTTAGGTCAAATCAATTATTTTTTTTTGTAGATTTCAAGTCTAGGGCGAGTCTCATTTAATTCTAAGATATATTCCGGTTTTAGTTTGCGTCTGTTTACATCAAAAGGTATAACTTCCAAGGCTGTTTTCTCAAAATGCATTTTTCTCCCTTAGTAACATAATTATCATCACTTAAAATAACACCTACATACATCAAACTTTTTAATCTTGTTTAATGCAGTTTTGGCAGATCAAAGTATTTGTTGAAGTGAAATTTGAATTTGTATGCCATCAGTAAGATATATAAATATGTCCAAATGGAATAAATTATGCAAATAATACACTGAATTAAACAGCAGTCGGCGTTAGGGAGGTGAGATTGAACTTCTGACCCCCTCACCTGTCATCTGGTTTAGTTCTTGTTAAAAAATCCAGACAAAATTCATACTCACCTGGTTAAATCCTGATCTAGAGCTAGTGTAACAACATCCACTCATGCATTTTCTTCTACTGATCCGGGGCCGGGTCACGGGGGCAGCGGTCTAAGAAGGGACTCCCAGATTTTCCTCACCCCAGACACTTCCTCCAGTTCCTCCGGTGGGCGTTCCCAAGCCAACCTGAGAGAGAGTCCCTCCAGCACGTCCCGGGTCTTTCCCAGGGACTGAGCTCCTCACCCTATCTCTGAAGGAGCACCCAGCCACCCTGCGGAGGAAACTCATTTCTCAACCCCTTGTATCTGAGAGTTTGTCCTTTCGGTCATTACCCAAAGCTCATGATCATAGATGAGAACAGGAACAGAGACCTAAACCAGGACAGAACCAGGTCTAAACCAGGGACCAGTGGTCAGAGTAGGAATGTATATTGACCAGTAAATCAAGAGTTTTGCCGACTCAGCTCCTTCTTTACCACAGCAGTCCGATACAGCGTCTGCACTGATGCAACCACCTGTCAATCTCACGCTCCATCCTTCTCTCACTCGTGAATAAAACGAGTGAGGGAAGGAAGGAACAGAGGTACTTGAACACTTGAGGCAGAGGTTTAGCAGACATATTTAATTAGATAAAGGTTTTAACATTAGGATTTAACATTAGACTTTCAGTATAGTCATTATTTTATCACTGTTAAGCTGCTGTTTTGCCTAATTTTAGTGTGCATTCATACACCCCATCCAAATACTGACTGAACTTTGAACCAAACCTGGACTAGATTAGGTCTAAACCCAGGCCCTAACCCCATCTACATCAGGACAAGCCCAGGACAAGTGAGGAGTCTATCAAACAAAGCACGTCTGAAGTCAAATATTGAGACGGTTAAGCAATCCACGCTAGCCCAGAGGATATGTTCAAATGAACACATTTCCTTGAACAGTACAAAGAAACCCCTTGGCCAGGCGATGATAAAGAATAGATGAGACGTGTGATAATGGGGAGGGATCCAGTTTCACCCCAAAAGATGAAAGGCGATAGTTTAACATAAGTGACATCACAGAGGGAGGCAGTTACATCAGAGGCTTCAAACAGGCTCAAAAATACCACGTACGAAAGGGCCACTGCAGCCTGGTCTGTCTGAGTAAAGGTCTGAATGAACAGAACCCTCAAAAGCATTTATCTGTATCACGATGAGGATGTAAGGCACAGTAACACTCGCCAAAACCGATACTTTACAAAGACATGTGCGCCTGGACCCTCTCCTCTTCCAGTAAGGCGTGATTGCCTTGAGAATTAACCAATCAGAGAAACACATGAACCACTCGTGTCAAAACAAACATGGCGGCTTATGAGTTTTAAAAAAAAAGACAGATAAACAGCATGGATTTCTGCAGAAACAACAAGCAACGCACCAAAATCTTATATAGGCAAAATAGTTGTTTGTTCTGAATGATACGAGAATTTCTGAGGAATGTCTTTCACATTCGAGAGAGCGGCTCTGGATGGACCTTCGACTGTATAAAGATGTGAACTAAATGAGTGTGACGTCACCCACAGCGTTCAGCTCCAGTCGAATGAAGCTCATCGAGGCCAGAGCGGTTATGGAGCGATTTTTGGAAACGAGTTGTATATTTGGAATTCAGACCACGAGTATTATAGCAACCAGCCAATCCAGAGTGAGGCTGTTGAAGTTAAGGCTCGCACCGTTGGTTTAGCAGGGAGAAGGCGCTTAGCAACGAATCTGTCAATCAAAACTGTTGCTAACGCTAGTGGGAGCGACCTCGTGGGAAAGAAGGCGCCTGATTTGTCTGTTGTTAATGTTCTTATCTTAATTTACGGACACAATAGTGAAATAAAAATACCAGGATCATGTAGAGCGGGTTAATATGAACATTTTAAGAACAAAATGACGAGTTTGGCAGTAGTCGATGGAGCCAGAAGCGTGCCCGTGCTCACTTCCTATCATCATATTTTATATTTATGTACAGTCTATGGTCAGGATAGAAGTTTTTGCACACTCTATGGTCCAATTCTGCCTGGTGATCAGTCGACTTACCACTGCTTTCTGTAGTAGTACTGTGGAAGTAAATTCAAGTTGCCTTTCGGGTTATTTTAAAACTTTTAAAGGTGGTATATAATGCAAAATTGACTCTTGTGAGCTTTAAGGCGTGTTTGAAGGTTGTTACCTCCTCAAAAACAGACCCAAACTTGTGTTTTTTTTGCATTCACACATGTTTGAGTAACACTTTATTATTCATCCTTCTACCTCCAAACCTCAAAATGTTCTGCTCCACCTTGTGATGTCATGCAGTGGTAGTTGTTCAGCTTTTTGTTCAGTAGAGATAGACAATTCCAGGTCGGAAATGATCCAAATGATTCTATTGAAGGTGTATGGAGTTTAAAAACACAGTGGAGCACTTCCTGTATTACCACATGACATCACAAGGGGGAGCGGTGTGTTTTCAGTCTGAAGAAGGAGTCTAAATATGCAGGATTTGTCTGTTAAACATGTGTAAAATGGGTGTGTAATATGGGCTCTTTAAATGTCAGTATTCTGTTTTCTTTATTGTTGGATGCATTAAAGTGTCTTGCTGGGCTGTTGGCAGGAGAGGCATTTGTAGCCAGAAAGGGATCAAATAAACTGGAATCAGCTCAGACACTCCAGAGTCCTGAGAACAGTGAGATGGCCTCAGATCACGCTGCCTCCTGCTGGACAGACGGATCTCACGTTCATTTGAAGTGTTGCACTGAATAAAACATAAAACAGAACAGACTCAATCAGCTGTCACTTTGCTGTGCACTCATGGGCTGACAGCACTACATTTCCCATCATGCCTTTGGTCTTTGAGGTCCAGGGAGAGTAGAGGAGCCCGAGGGGTAGCCGGGGTGGCCGGTGCGGTGCAGGTGGGAGTTGGGTAACAGCGGTGGTTCTCAAACTGTGGGTGAGGCTCCAAAAAACGGCACAGATATGTCAGACCTGCAGAAGAGTTTGTGTAGCTGCTGTTACAAACTACACTATAACCAGTGATGGGTGAAGTACTCAACTTTGCTACTCAGTGTGGGTGAAAAGTATCACATGAAAAAATCTTACTTAAGTAAAAGTATTTAATTGTGTTTAAAAATGTAAAAGTAAAAAGTATTTCACGTGTTAAATGTAGCAAACTTGATTAAAATGATCCATACTTCGCTCAGCAGTAGAAATACAAATACATTTATTATGAATTTTGTGTATTTATCTGTGTTTGCCCAAACCCGACGCTTGAACTCAAAAACTGTAGTCACGATGAGGCATGAACATAGTAAAAATAACCCCACAAGTCGTATGAAAAGTACTTTTTACTTTCCAGTCCTATTCAAAAACGTAGTGGAGTAGAAAGTACAGAAACCTGCTCTCAAACGTAGTGAAGTAAAAGTAAAAAGTATCAATTGTAAGTACAGATATCTAAAAATACCACTTAAGTCCAGTATTTTACTACTTGTACTTTGTTATGTTCCACCACTGACTGACCTGACTGTTCATTTATCAAACTGAAATAATAGAGTTAGTAAAACTAGCATGCTATTGTGCACTTCCTGATTAACGGACAATAAAACGCTTCCTAATTAGATGTAGGCAGCGTTCAGCGGAATTAGTTTGACCTCAAGAGTCGGTTATGCGATACATCTGAGCTGGAGTGAGACGCATTTTGCTCAGATACATGAGGGAAAATGGGTTTGTAAATGCCGTGGACTTTCTCTTTGTTCTCGAAACTCTTGGACTCAGCTGTGCACATGTTTGCGGTGTTTATGTACACGTTGACCTCGCTGTCAGCTCCGGCCCGGTCTGGGCTGAGGAGATGTGACAAACGTGACAAAATTCATTCATGACATCTTATTTGGGAGGAACAGTGGTAATAGAGACTGAAGAATGCAACCAAGTAAAAGTAGTACTATACTGTGCGAATTTTATTTTATTTGAGAGCAGGTATCTGTACTTTCTACTCCGCTACATTTTTGAACTGGACTGAAAAGTAAAAGTATTTTTCCGATACCTTGAGGGGTTCATTTTTAAGCAAACAGAAATAGACAAATTAAAACAGCTGGAAAAAATGAATCGAATCAGTTTTTGTGTTGAGCAAAATTCAGCACAAATCTGTATCAAAATCACAGTTGAAGCCTTATATTCTGTGTGAAATACTTTTACTTTTTACTCTTTAAGTACATGTTTTAAACGGATACTTTAAAACATTTACTTTCACTAGACTATTTTACATTTTTGCTCTTTTTTATACTTTTACTTAACACATTTGAGTGCATGTTACACCACTGTCACTGACTGTCACAATAAATATTACAGCACATTTAAAATTTCTAACATATTTCACCAATCAGTTGTCAGCCTTTATGTTGGTTTTCGTGAGTGTTTTTTGTAGTGAGAGTGGCTGCCTGTCAAATTACGTGTTTGCCATTTTTAACCGACAGGATAAAGTGGATAATTTAAAAGGTGCAATGTGAAACTTTTCTGGTAGAGGCCTCTTCACCTGCTTGTGTCGTGAAAAGGTTATTTCTTGCCTGGAATATTCCATAGTATGACCTATATTTCATTTTTTGGGGGCAGATTGCTAAGTTTTATGCTATTTTGTGGAACATTTGACTACACTTTTAACAGCAATAAATGAGAGATGCATCATTTTTTTTGCCACTGTGGAAAATTCCAGGCAAAGCGATAACCTCAAAGTAGTACTTGGATTGGAAACGTCAGGGAATTCCAGGTGCCACAGTGGTGTCAGTGGCAGAAACTGTTGTTGTGTCCTCATGCGAGACACTTCACCTACTTTGTTTAGTATGAAAGTTGTGTGAGTGTGTGAGTGTGTGAGATGCCGCAGCTGATCGGCAGCCAGCCTGTCTTCCGTCAGCTGTGTCTATAATTGGTGGGTTTCTGGTGACTTTACAACATTCTACAGGCCAGTAATGTGGAAATGGGACGTCTGAGTTCTTGTGTCTAGTCACTGATAGAAATAATCAGGTTCAAATTTGTGCATTTACCTTTTGGATATTTCATGGTAAAGTACAATCCATCCATTTTCTTCCGCTTATCCGAGGCTGGGTCGCGGGGGCAACAGTCTAAGCAGGGACTCCCAGACTTCCCTCTACCCCAGACACGTCCTACAGCTCCTCCAGTGAGACCCCAAGGCCTTCCCAGGCCAATCGAGAGACATAGTCCCTCCAGAGTGTCCTGGGTCTTCCCCGGGGCCTCCTCCTGGTGGGACATGCCCGGAACACCTCCCTAGGGAGACGTCCGGGAGGCATCCTGAGCAGACACTCGAGCTACTTCAGCTGACTCCTCCAGACGTGTAGAAGCAGCGGCTCTACTCCGAGCTCCACCCGTGTGACCGAGCTCCTCATCCTGTCTCTAAGGGAGCGCCCAGCCACCCTGCGGAGGAAACCCATTTCGGCCACTTGTATCCGCCATCTTGTCCTTTCGATCGTGTAAAGTACAGTGTAATCTATAAAAAATGGCGCTTGCCCCCATCTGGGAGTATGACGTCATCACATCCTAGAATCTGAAGACCAGTGAGTGTCGAGTGAATGAAGAATGGACCAAATTGTAAAAAGACTCTGGGCACCTGGAAAAGTGCTATAACGAATGCATCATCATCATCATCATCATCATCATCATCATCATCATCATCATCATCATTATTACTGTGATTAGCAGGTAGCAGACCTCTAATTTGGAGACCTCACATGTTGGCATTGGCTTTATTAACGATCAAATCCCATATTCGCATTTTATCCCAAGAAATCAACATGAAACACACACATAATCTAATCGTAAAGACGTCTTTCCTAATCCTTAGCGTAAATAAGTCCCGCAGCTGAGAACAGACAGCGCCAGAACCACCGTGCACACGTCACAAGCAGCTACGAAGCTACGGTGACATCACAACTCCAGCAGAAAATAGCGCCAGCCTTTATTTTTAATGGCCTCACTGGAGTAGCAACAAAACCATGAGCTAGCGTTTGTCCTCGCTGTGCATTTTTCTAAATTTGGCAACAAGCAGCGCTCCACCATGCTGCTAAGGGAGCGGGTCAAAAGAGGTAAATGTTGTAAAAACGTACACTACAGATTCTTTTCACATCCAGCGCCCTTAAATGCAGAGGTAGAGTACTCAGTTACATCTACTTGAGTAACTTTTTGGGAACTTTTGGGAAACAATCATTTTAATGTAGTAATATACATTGCCTTGGTGAAAAATGAAGCAACACTAGATAGAAATAAATCTTGTGACATTGTAGAAGTGAAACCGAAACAATGCCCCAGCGAATGCCGTAATCAAAGCTAAAGGCGGAACAACCAAATATTATGTGTGTGACCTTTTTTTTGGTGGCGACATTTTTTTTTTTTTTGGCCAGGCAGTGCATTTTTACAGCATAACCATAGACTGTATATATAAATGGACATAGCTAACCCGTGTGTCAAATAGGAAGCGAGCACGGGCGCATTTCGGGCTCCATCGATGTCGCCCCTTTCTCCGTAACTGCTGCGGTGAGCCTCGTTATTTTGTTCTTAAAATGTTTGCACATGCTATTTTGTCTGTGAATCAAGATATGAAAATTAGCAACAGAAAATCAGGCATCTTCTTTCCCCGAGGTTGCTCCCGCCGGTTTGATTGACAGCGTTGTTCCGCTCCAAAGTCGCCCCAATAACCTCTAGCCTCGATGAGCTTCATTTGACTGGAGCTGAACGCTATGGGTGATGTCACACTCCCTTAATCCAGTCTATGAGCGTAACAGTACTCGAGTAAAAGTTGAGTTGAGTGTGAGTAAGGCAAAAGACAAACAAACAAATTGATAATATTAATAATTCACTTGAACATTTCATGGTCTATCCCTTTAATAATACCACAATCAATCAGATTATTTAATGTTTTGACCTTCCAGTGTCATAAACTTCAAATTATAAATCAAGTGTTTCATCCTGACAGTTACTTTTTACTCTTACTTAAGTAATCGTAAAAATAGTAAGTTCTTGAACCACTACGTTCTACTTCTACCTGAGTAATATTATTGTAACGGTACTCTTACTTGAGTACCTTTTTTAGCTACTTACCACCTCTACTTAAATGTTAAAAATTTCCGTTTTAGCTACACGGCACTAGCTAGCCCGTTCGCGTGTCGTGTTTATAGCGCAGAGTTCCCCAGGGCCGTGGCTGCAAACAAGGATATGCTCTTAGCCTTAGACTGCTTTAGCGGGATGAAAGAGCTGGAAGTTTTGTTGTTGTTGCTTTTTGCATATTCATGTGCACACCGGCGGGTCAGTTGAGGTCCATTATAGTCTAGTTTGCATTTATTTAGCTGCAGGATGCGCTGGGTAATAGTTGCATCATATGGTTCATTGTGTTTGAATATGAATATTGTGTCCTAATGGGATACGAAAGCGAAATTGGTTCAAATTAAACTGTGTGAATGGATACTTTCCGAATAAAGAGGGTGTATTTGTCAAAATGTATTATTTTTTAGCTTTTACAAATACATACAATACAATACAATATAAAACAAATCCTGAAGGCTGGCCTTTGGGTAACGCCTAGGGATCTCTCCCGAAGAGCTGGAGGAAGAACCCTCCTTATGGAAAGGGTAAGTTATGTCCAAATCTCAACCCAGAAGTCAAACGCTGCCCATGCTCCCGCACAATAAAGCGGAAGAAATATACAAATGGGGGATACAAACTGTACACTACAACTTCACAAACCTGACGCGATGTGCAGTAGTTTCATTAGCGGGATGCGCGCTGATTGTGTTAGCGCTCTGAAGGGGGAGTGAAGGGACGGGAGACTCAGAGTGAAACTTATAAAACATAGTTCATAGTTTGCGTTCTGCGAATATAGTAAGGTATCACCTGCTTGTCTCCATGGAGATTGTAAGGTTTTATTCCATATTGTGGGACATTCCAGGCAACATAATAACATCTCCATTAAGAACAATGTTTTACGTGCCCCGTAAAGCAAAAAAAAAAAAAAACAACAAAAAAACAAAGAAATTCATTTTGACAGTGAGTAGGTTTGCCTTGATCAGTAACATGGCTGCTTTTCTGCATAGAGGCAAATAAGTGAAATGCCATACTGTGGAACATTCCAGACAAAGCATCAGCATCAGCACTGACAACAGCAAGTGGAGAAAAAGTTTAAGTTAGCTCACCTCACACAACCAAAAAAGTGTGGACTGAAGATACCAGAAATCTATACTCAACACTAATATTTCTATCCTCTTTTACCTTTAATATACTGGGTGTAGATGACAGAAAAGAACACTGCACAAAACCATTTAAAATCACAGTCATTATTTTATCTAAACCCAGAAATGGCACTTGAACTCATCATTTAAAAGGACACGAAGGTGCTGAGGTTCTGAGCAGAGAAGAGTCCCTGTTGTTTAGGCCCACACAGAAGTTGGTACATGAGGTCAGCAGTACTACAGCAGTACTACAGCAGTACTACAGCAGGACTACAGCAGCACTACAGTAGTACTACAGCAGGACTACAGCAGGACATCAGCAGCACTACAGCAGTACTACAGCAGCACTACAGCAGTACTACAGCAGCACTACAGCAGTACTACAGCAGCACTACAGCAGGACAACAGCAGCACTACAGTAGTACTACAGTAGTACTACAGCAGCACTACAGCAGTACTACAGCAGCACTACAGCAGGACTACAGCAGTACTACAGCAGTACTACAGCAGCACTACAGCAGGACAAGAGCAGCACTACAGTAGTACTACAGTAGTACTACAGCAGCACTACAGCAGTACTGCAGCAGCACTACAGCAGGACAACAGCAGCACTACAGCAGCACTACAGTAGTACTACAGTAGTACTACAACAGCACTAAAGCAGCACTACAGCAGCACCACAGTAGTACCACTGTAGTACTACAGCAGCAACACTACAGTAGTATTACAGCAGTACTACAGCAGCAGTACTATGGCAGTATTACAGCTGCACAACAGCAGTATTACAGCAGCAACAGCAGTACTACAGCAGTATTACAGCAGTACTACAGCAGTACTACAGCAGTATTACAGCAGTACTACAACAGCACTACAGCAGTACTACAGCAGTATTACAGCAGCAGTACAACAGCACTACAGCAGCACTACAGCAGCACTACATCAGTACTACAGTAGCAGCACTACATCAGTACTACGACAGCAGCACTACAGCAGTACTACAATAGCAGATTGACAGGTGAATTTAGGACTGGGCAAAAAATGTATTAAATCGATAAGTCAGATTTTAAGTTCTAAATTATTTGTTTGGAAGAAAATTTTGATTCTAGTTCCCCCACATCCTTGCATTAGAAATACAGAGCATTCTGTGCCCCACACTCACACCTGCACAACTGAAACGAGCTTTAGCAGAGCTAACGCTTTAGAAGAGACAATAAGTCCAGGGGCATGAAATATCTCCTAAACAATGAGTCAGATATGAGCCCATCTCTGATGCTCCTCTGTGAGTTCATGGATTAAACAACAGTGTGGATCAGCGAGGACAACAGGAGATGAGGCTTCAGAACTTCTGTCAGAAACAGAAGTTCTGAAGCCTCGTCTTCTGTGGCAGTTCTTATAGAAGGTGCCATCTCCTCCAGGCAGGACAAAGTCCCACTTGCTCTGGACAAACGTGCCGTGCTTTAAATCAAAATCAAAAAAAGGCTTTCGGGACTATCTGTGCCTGGGCACAGTTCGATTGGGTGAGCGCACCTTTAGAAGTGATGTGCTCTGTGTGTGTCTGTAACTGTCAGAGGAGTTTAGCTCAGGGACAGAGCGGACTTTGAAATCAGTGACGTGAAAGTGTAAAGTTTTCCCCCACATCAGCTACGAGTTTAAGGTAACAACACTGTTTTTGTTTTGACAATTTAGTTTGCAGAACATTTTTAGTAGAGCGGGGGGGGGGGAACCGAACATCGATTCAGAAGTCAATTTTATATTTAGGCAAAATTGCCCAGCCCTGGGTGAATTAACCAATCAGACAGACGAATGGTCTGTCCATATCAAAACAAAGACTATTATAAATACTGGGTGACCAATGAGCTTCTCTGTTTCCCATTTGTCACAGGAATAAACAAACCTGATTGGACGGCTCTGAATTTGCCCGAAGACACGGATCAGACTGAGAGATCTTTATAAGATATAGAGAGAGTAAAAGTGTGAATGTGAGGCTAGTGCTGAAGGAACTAAAACTCATTAACATTTTACAAACTTAAGGGAAATATGGCATTTTCTTATGGGAATTCGCCATCCATTTTAGATATATTGTATTGGTACCAATGTTGCACACTTGAATTGCATAGTTTTGTGCAGTCGTCTAAATAAAAGCTATGGTGCTTTTCACTGTAGTATTGGATTTTACGATGTCTGGTCCATTCCCATGTCCCAGTTTTCACCATGTAATTGCAAAATCACATAATTAAAACTGTTGTTATCCATTTGTTGTTCTCAGACAAAAAAACAATGAAATGCAATTACCAGATTTCAGGCTTCATCAGATGTTTGCAGTTGTGTAGGTAGCTATAGAAAATGATACAGCAGCCAGCAAGAAACGCAACCATATTTAAAGATGCAGTATGCTATTTTTTGTGCTGAAACATACCTGTCATTGCTTTGCCTGGATTTTCACATGTGGTGGATACCTCTGCCACCACTCCTGTCTGGGGTGACTTCACCCAGACACTTTCCTCCCATCGGAGGAGATGGAGAAAGTAAACGAGCAGATGACTCCAGCAGGCCAAATTACAGGTGAGATCACTTGAGATGCCTTCAGTTCAATAAGAAAAACTGCAATTGAAATGAGAAGGATAGATATCTTCAATGTCATTCTATGGAACATTGAATTGAGCAACTTTAATAAAACACTGGACAAGAGCACAAGGCGAGGGTATTCAAAGCTTCAAAATGTTCTCAGTATTTTGTACAGGCCATATGAAGCTGAATGGGGGCACTAATTACAGCAGTGACCTCCCCAAAAGCAGGGCAGCAGAGGCCAGAGCACAGCTAATAGAGATAAATCAGTGGTGTTGTTTACATACCCCTTTGACTCCTCATTACACTTACTTTAAACGCTGATGTTACGTCTGAATTTTGCCAGAACAGCTGAACCAAACATTACACTTAAACTTGTTTTTTTTATTCAACTTCAGCCATCCATTATTTTTGTATCCTAAAATATTCAATGAAGACACTGTTAGCTGGGTCACAAAAGATAATTACGTTCTGTCAACTGGACTTAAATTATTATCCAACTGGTTTCTTCAACACGGCCTTTTCTGTCTGACGGGAGGAGCTAACTGCATCTAAACTAACACACTCTAGTTGTTCACCGTAAGAGTATCTGACTTAACCTAAGGTGTGAACTGTCCTTGAGTCACATGCATGTGCTCCTGATCATTCAAGCTCCTAATGGGTGATGTAACATTTATCAGTGCACTCTGACTACCCTTGTTGTTTTCTTCGGTTTGGTTCTGGGAAGTGGAGTTGTAAATAGGTAACTTACTGTTGTTGAACTACTTTTAATCTGCTCTGTTGGGTGACCTTGAGGACTTCAAAAGGTACCTAGAAATAAAACGCATTCACTCCAAAAACGTGTCAGCTTTACAAAATGAATGTTCTTTTGTGATGGGCCCTACATGGACGACTGAAGGATTACACAGACACTGTTAGCTGCTCTTAGGGTCAAAATGAGGCAACTATGCATACTGTTTGCATCTAATTGTGAAGCGTTTTTATTGTTTGCAAAGAAAAGTGAGCAGATAGCATAATAAAGACAGCAAATCTCTGCTCTGTCCTCTGAAGGTTGTAAAATGAGGACTTTCGAAAGGCACCTGGAAGTAAAACGCATTATTATTACCAGCAACCTCTCCGAACTGAAGTCTCTTGGATGAGTGGAGAAAGGTATTCACTCCAAAATCTTGTGTCCGTTTGACAGAATAAACATTTATTTTGCGATGAACCTTACCTGGATGACTGAGGGATTACACAAATATTGTTAATTTATTCACACCGAGGTTTAGTTTGTTTTCACCCCTGACAGTTTCGACAGCTCGCTAGCGCTCTTCCTCAGAGTGCTCACGTGATGTTGCGGTGACGTGTGGGGTCAGCTGATTTAAACAGGTTTTGGCGCTGTCTTCCAACCAGGGGAGGCAGGACAATAGCGCCATCTGCAGTCCGACTTCTTCACGACAGTATCCCGGGTGTGTGAGAGTAAAAAGGCCCCCTCGTCCCGGTTTAAAGTCCCGTGGGCACGTTTTTATATTTCGATTGCCTCCTTAATCCAGCAACGATGTTGGTTGTCCTCTGTCCCGATGTTTTCGCCGTCCTGGTCCATAATGTGGTTCTCTCTTTTGCAATGGTCAGAAATGGTCCGTTTGAGCCGCTCCTGTTCTGCTCATGTGCACTATTTTGCTGTTTCCTTCTTCATATTCCGGTCTATGTTCTTATTCTGTGTACTGAACGCCATCCCTGTTTCCCCGATGTATGCTGTGGTCTTCCTGCCTCCACCGGTGTGAAGACAGCACCAAAAGTCAGAACAACATCACATGACGACTCTGAGGAAGACGCTAATGAGCAGTCCAAACTGTCAGGCGTGAAAACCAACCAAACCTTGGTCTGAAAAAAGAATCTATTAAAATAAATTTGCAGAAGAGCCGATGAACCTCGCTGAATTACAGACATTCTTAGCTGGAACAACTTTGGGCTTAAGATCTACCCATGAACTACCAATAAATGAGTTCAAAAGTGAAACATTTTCAGAGGTATCAGAAAAAAATTAAACTTACAAACACGCCACTGCTAAATATGAACCCTGCTTATCCTCCTCCACGTTAGACATGCATGAATGAGCGTTTTCCATTGAACGCGATGTGCCCTCTAATGTTCTAAATATTCATGTACGCAGGTTCACTAAACGCTATTTCTGTTCGGGTCTGGGGTATGCTAGCCCCGTAAGCTTGTGCTGACGTCTGGCTGCTGTCAGATCTGTTATTCATTCTCATTCTCCATTCTTATCCTCTGCCTTTGTTCTTCTGTTGTATTATTTCTGTTCATTTTGAATCATTTACAAAGTTGTTTCGCTTCGGGGGAAACTTATGACTCTTATGATTCTCCCATTTCTTTAGTGTTTAAAAAAAAAAAGACATATTTGGCAAATACGACCTAGAAATCTTTGACTTTTATATATTTTTTTTTCTTCGTCAAAATAGATGTTAAAGCAGGTCTTAGCGTCGAAATGAGACCGCTGTGTGTACCGTCTGCATCTAATTGTGAAGCATTTTTATCATTCGTGAACAAGGATGACGGCAAAACCACAGCGACGGCGAAACTACGCTCTCGCCTCCGATGTTGTAAAATGCGCTTATAAACTCATCACTGTGAATACTTTGGATGTTAGGAATGTATGAGGAAAGTACGAAAGTAAAGAATATCTTCGGATTGCTACAAAACATTTAAAAATCAACCAATTCTACCAGTTTTTCATGTTTTTAAGACTGTAAAAGTCAGGTACCGTGTCTTTAAGTAGTGTTTTAGTTCATTCACACACGCAGGTCAATCACATTTGCTGTGGTGTTTTACTTTTGAGCAGTAAAAACATGCTATGCTGTGGTCACCTCCAGTCTCTCTCTCTGTCTAAAACCTTCAAATCAGACTAGAAATCTAGGAGTAATAATGGACTCAGACTTGAACTTCAACAGCCACGTCAAATCAATAACATCTGCACCTTTTTACCATCTAAAAAACATTGCAAAAATCAAAGGTAAACTGTCAAAACCAGACTTAGAGAGACTCATCCACGCATTTGTCTCCAGTAGGTTAGACGACTGTAACGTCCTGCTCACTGGCCTCTCCAAACGAGCCTTAAGACAGAACAGTACATCCAGAACACTGCTGCTCGGGTCCTGACTAGAACCAGGAAGTACTTCACACATGTGTCCTGTGCTCAGGTCTCTCTGTGGCTGTGGAATAGAGACTTTAAAGCAGCTCTGTGTGTGAACAAGTCTCTCCATGAACCAGCACCAAAGAACATCTCCCACATGTTAGAGCCACTTGAACCATCTCACACTCTGAGGACTTCAGGGACCAACTCCTGCTGGTGCCAGAGTCAGGACTAAACATGGAGAATCAGTGTTTCAGTTTTCTGAAAGGCTGACTGAAAGGCTTTTATTCTGCACTTTTCTCCTTTAATGTAAATTTGATGATGATTATTTATGTTTTAATTTGTTGTATTGTAATTTGAATGTCTTTTTTATTCTGTAAAGCACTTTGATTTACATTGTGTATGAATTGCCTTGCCTATGGTAACCGACTGACACCAGGGAGTGCTCCTGTTTGTGGATAAAGTTCTCATACCTTCAGCAGACTTTAGTCTTTAGTGACGATTTATGACTAAATTGCCTACATTAAAAACACAAGTTGATTTTCTCCCAGTGTTACCAGCAGGGGGCATAAACACTAACATCAGCATAGAAAAAGGAATATGATTTTCAGTTTTGGAGTTATTTTTTTAATGGCTATTCGTGTTGATGTCATAGTACTATGCATTTCTCTGATTGGTTTATCCACCTGTTAATCACACCCATCAGAACTCTGGGAGATAAAACCAGGGCCCAAACTATATTTTTTGTATTGTAAAGGAAACGGTGCAGTCTGGGTTTGTCGTTTCTCTATCTATATCTATATAAGTAGGTAATAAAATGTGAAATGCCAAGGCGAAGATGTCTAAAAGCAGACGTTTTGTCAGTATGAGATTCACAGTGGAGTGCTGTGTCCTGTTCTACATCAGATTTTCTAAAGCGAAAATTATGAATCTTAATTAAACTGCAAAACACAAGATGGTCTTATCCAGAGGGAATTAACATTTTGATGGGAGCTGTGCAAAAGTGTGTCCCTATCTGTATTCAGGATAATCTACTGCAGGCATCTGGCTGAGGACAGAGGCAGCGCTCGCAGCTCAATGATGTTTATGTTCCTCAAACCGGGGCTGAATAGAAGGTGGAGATTAGAGAGGCAGAGGGTCTTTGTGCACCAAAACAAGATATAATTTAGGACTCACGCAGCAAGTTCAGCGTTTGCACCAAGTCACTTCACATTAAACTCGGATTCATTTGTGGCATACGGTAGCACGTCAGTCGCACGATTCAATGGAAACAGAAGTTAAAACCATACTTTGGAACATTCTCTGTAGAGATAGGGATCTTTTGTGGCATATTATAAGCAAAAGAACAAAGGATTTCAATGGAAGTAAGCAAAAGGAAGCCCTCGTGTTCGGTTTTGGAGATGCAATTCAGTGCAATAAACATGTAAAGTATTTTCTAGCAGCGCAGAACTATCTCAAACTGGTGTCTTGATTTACTAATGCTAAGGTAAATGACACGTGCCCATCAGTGGATATGGGTTGCGTCGGGGATCACCAGGACGCTATGGAGACCAGCGTCGGGGATTGCAAGGACGTGTGGACAATAAGATAACAGCTATGTTCTGGTCATTTTTGGTTAAAGCCACATCTCAGGAATGTGTGACCCCGACTCTGACAGGGCTGTAAAACACTTGCCTAAAGTCTCTTAACCTCATGAGACCTGAGCTTTTGCACGACATGGCTAAAATTTCATGAAGTAAAATATCAGGTGATTGGGACCCGATGAGTGTAAAAACAAAGAAGTACCTTTTTACATTATGTAGTGGGTGAGTGAAAAATGTCGTCCACATATGAGGACATTTGTTCTACGTTTTGATCATTTTGATGGAACATTTGAATCATGATTTGCAAAAACTATTATTTATTATTTGCCTGAAACAGCAACATTTGTCCTGATCTTGTAAAAAAATTGCGCATTTGAAGTGCTGCCATCATATGCAGGAAAACATATGCCTTTACAAAAAAAAAAAAAATAATAAAATAAATTAATAATAATAATATAATAATAATAATAATAATAATAATAATAATAATAATAATAATAATAAATATATTCTGAACATTCTAAACTCTTAAAAATATTCAAAGTTGAACATTTTTGTATGGTTGTTGTTCTTCTAAAAAAAAAAAAAAAAAAAAAAAATGCATTGTGGCCTAGACAACCACACATCTCAGGACTCTCTTCTGTCCTTTTCTGAGAGTCATTTGCTTCATTGTTCATTCATTAAACCTTCTGACTTTATGTTTCAGTCTCTTGCTCCTCTTTGACGCTTACACCAGAAGCGAACATTCATACAAACACAACCAGAAAAAAAGTTACAAACTGTGGCTTTAAAGTGGAAAAATACTGCGCTTAACCTCAATTCAGTCAGTCCAAATTACAGTTTTAGTTCAAAGTTGTTGTTAGGCAAGACATTTTACTCAGTGTGGTGTGCGAGTGAGTGTTGGATGTGGTCAGACGGGCACATGGCACAGATTGGCAGCCTCTCTTCCATGAGTCTGCCCCGGGACGGCTGTGGCTGTAGCAGTTTACCGTCACTGAGCTTGGAGCGAATGAGTAATGCGCGGAATTGTTAAGCGACTTTGAGCGTCTGGAAAAGCGCTGTATAAGACTAATGGTATTTTTTATTCACTTCCTGTAATGCATGTCATAAAATGGGCCTATTTGCTCTCCGTAGACCAAGATTAAATGTACTAACTGCTAAAATTCACAAAGCAGATAATCTCATCTATTATGCATGCAACAGAGATCATTTTTATGGCTCATTAATATTACATGTTTATGAGATCACTGTTGTTATAATTAGACCCTGCTCAGACTCTGCAGCCATCAATGCAATTAACATCATTTTGTTAATTAACTTTTAAACTTCCTGAAAAAAAGCAAAGCAGTGAATAACAAAATGAATTTCAATACCGTTTCCAATGATGTCGCTCTGATGTTTGATAATAACGCGGGCGAATGAGAGGAGGATATGAGATTTTTGCTTTGGGGAAATATGCCGTTGCTCTGGGAGACCGAGGGAAATGGCACTAAGCATTATGGGATGTGCAGTGTTTGCCTGTTACTTGTTAGACAGCTCATATTGGATTTTAATACGCACGATGTCTGGGCCAGGTGCCAGTCGCGGATATGTGTTGCATTTTCAGAGAGATTATATTTTTCTTTCCGAATATAATTTATTTTTTAACTCCAACTCTTAATAACAATTAGTTATTAGTGAGGCTTAAGGGTAAACGCAGAACATCTAGTGCTGTGGAGGAGGGACACGTTCACCTGATATTTTACTTCATGAAATTAAAGCTGCTGTTGACGATAGACTATTTGAAACGGGGCCAACCACTCTGCCGCTGTCACCTGAGAAGAGAGGAGCTCGGAGTAGACCCACTGCTCCTCCACGTCGACAGGAGCCAGCTGATTCGGTTCGGTTGGTGTTTTCCGGGTACGTCCCACCGGGAGGAGGCCCGGTGGGACATCCTGGACATGCTGTACCGGAGGGACTATGTCTCTCGGCCCGGCCTGGGAGCTGGAGGAAGTGTCTGGGGTGAAGGGAAGTGAGCGGGAGTCCAGGTTAAGCGGAAGAAAACGGATGGATCAAACTCTGTTAAGCATCAATGGAGCCAGATGTAAATTTCCCACAACAAAAACCCTAAAATGTTATGTAAAAAAAAGAGTTATTGTTGAGTTTCTGTTGTTCTTTTAGACCCCCAAAACTTTGAACTCTCAGACAAACTTAGACAGCAGGTTCAGGGGTAATTTACTTTGTGGTCTTTTCAGTTTGCTGCCTTCTAGCCGGGCTGTTTTTGTACTTTGAAGAGAATGCTAAACAGATTGAATGTTTTGGCCTCTTTCACTTGTGATATATGGAGCCAAGAGCTACATTATGTATAGCTCGCTTCCTTTCACCTTTTAGCGCGGGCCAAGAAGACCGGCTTTAGTGAGAGCTGCTGTAAAACAGGAACAGATCAGACAGTCGATGGTGTAGAAAACTTGATGTTGTTGTACTATGTCAGGAAAAGCGAGCGCGCAGGTACATCACATTAGCGGTTCGTGTTGTGGTGAAAACTGACTTGATGAATATTTCAGAAGTTATAATTCAGTTTTGGCCTGAAACAAGTCCACAAGTTTCTGCGTAAATACTTGAAGGTACTTTTAAGGAAGAGAAATATAGTAGTTGTGGTAGTTTTATCCTGTTTTAATTACATATTAGGGCAGATGAGAGGAGCACTCAGTCCGCTTTTTTGTTTGTTCTTATAAATATGTGTAATTGTACTTTTCTGAGTAGTTTTCAAACATCATACTTTTACTGCAAAGGTACTTGTACTTGGATAAAAATGTTGGCTCCTCATTTGTGTTTTTTGCTCCTACAGATATGACTTAGTTTGTCTCATGTTTGTCTATTCCAGCTTTTATGCAGTATTTAATATTTTGTCCTTCAAATTTAATTCACCTCACGTCCCGACATTTACTCTTTAAATCTTACTTGAGCAGTACTTTTCCCAAATCCTTTTTTTTAAACTTTTGCTTGAGTCATTTCTTGGATGACTACTTTGTATTTTACTTGACTAATATCATTTTGTAGTAACGTTACGTCTTATTTGAGGACATAAAAAAAGCCAAAGTTAAATCTGTGAACTGGACAAAAAGAGAAGACGATTCGCTCTTTGTCCGAGCTGCTTCTTCAATTCTGGGCAGATTGCTGGGGGCCACTGCCTTATATCGATCTGAAACAAGGAAGTTTCAGCCTAAATGAGCCACATTCACCACCGGCTAACTTTATTGTTCTCTTTGTTTCCTTTGTTCGCTTTGGGTCTGAAGATGGAGTCATATATGGGGAACAGGTGATGTCTAAGGCCTCTATTTCTGGACAACCTTCAGCATGTTTGAGTAACCCTTTATTATCAGTCTGTCTACATCCCCAAACCTCAAAATCCTCTGTTCCACCTTGTGATGTCATGAAGTGGTAGTTTTCCAGTTAACGGCTACATTTTACCATTTTGTTCAGTTGAGAGTGGCAATTCTAGGGCTGAAATTATCCAAATGATTCAAGTGAAGGTGTGTGGAGTTTAAAAACACAGCGGCGCACTTCCTGTATCACCACATGATGACATCACAAGGTGGAGCGGAGTGTTTTGAGGTTTGGAGATTTATAAACGAGATGTTACGACCGGGCTCTTACTCTTCAGCAGTAGTTTCTTGGTCCACGACTTTGTACTTCTAGTTGAAGTAATGGTACACTTACATGAGTATATAGGCTACCCAGAGTACAAGTCCAATACAACCCCGCGGGATGACGAATATAATAACCGTTCTAAAAATACTCATGGTTTGCGTGGTGCTGTGTTGGTGCCATGTTTTATACCCACCATCTGTGTGTGCCAACAGATCTGCAAATGCCAATTATCTCCAATCGTCTTTGGTGCTGCTGTTCAGAGGAACCCGGGCTATTAAAAAGTAACCTCAGGGAAGGGTTGTACTGTGGCATTTTCAGGCCAGAAGAGCAGCATAAAAACAAAGGATTTTTACAATGCACTAAACCCATTTGATTTCCAGCATAAGTACTCTCATTTAAAGGTACACTATGGTAGAGGGTTCATGGTTATTGTTTTAACTGGAGCGTTCCACAGTTTAAATGTATCTACGGCCATGGAGACAAGCAGGGGACTCCACCAGGCTGCAGGTCAGGTCTGTGGAGAGGAGACCCACGATTTAATGTTAAACTGTGTAATATTCCAGGCAAAGCAATAGGGGGTTTCTATGGTAACAGACCCCCTCCACCGGGAAAGTAGTGCACGTTCATACAGATTCATGCACGCATCCATACACACACATTCACACATTTATACACACATACACACATTCACACACACACTCGTACACACTTTCACACACACATTCACACATTTATACACACATACACACATTCACACATTCACACATTTACACACACATTCACACACACATTCACACACATACACACGTACACACATTCACACACATTTATACACACATTCACACACACACACACACTCGTACACACATTCACACATTTATACACACATGCACACACACACACTCGTACACACATTCACACATTTATACACACATTCACACACACACATTCGTACACACATTCACACATTTATATACACATTCACACACACACACACACACACACACACACTCGTACACACATTCACACATTTATACACACATTCACACACACACACACACACACATACACACACTCACACATTTACACACATTCACACACACACACTCATACACACATTCACACATTTATACACACACACACACACACACACACACACATTCACACACACATCATACACACATTCACACACACATTCACACACACACATTCATACACACATTCACACACATATATACACACATTCATACACACATTCACACATACTCATACACACATTCATACACACAGTCATACACACATTCACACACACACATTCATACACAGTCATACACACATTCATCACACATTTATACACACATTCACACACACATTCACACACACACACACACACACACACCATACAGACAGTCATGCACACATTCACACACACACAGTCATACACACACATTCACACACACATTCACACACACATTCATCACACACATTCACACACACATTCACACACATTCACACACATTCATACACACATTCACACACACATTCATACACACATTCACACACACATTCACACACACATTCATACACACATTCATACACACACACACACACACACACACACACACATTCACACACACACATTCATACACACATTCACACACATTCATACACACATTCACACACACATTCATACACACATTCACACACACATTCATACACACATTCACACACACATTCATACACACATTCACACACACATTCATACACACATTCACACACACACACATTCACACACACACATCACACACACATTCACACACACATTCACACACATTCATACACACATTCACACACACATTCACACACATTCATACACACATTCACACACACATTCACACACACATTCATACACACATTCATACACACATTCACACACACATTCACACACACATACACACATCATACACACATTCACACACATTCACACACACACATTCACACACACATTCATACACACATTCACACACGTATTCACACACATTCACACACACATTCATACACTCATACACACATTCATACACACATTCACACACTCATACACACATTCACACACACATTCACACACGCATTCATACACATATTCACACACATTCGTACACACATTCACACACACATACAAACATTCATACACACATTCATACTACACACATTCACACACACATTCACACACATTCACACACACACATTCACACATTCACACACATATTCACACAGACACTGGGGGACGACGGGGGGTTACACTTTCCACAACACATTCACACATTCATCTGTGGGAGCTGAAATCACACCACCAACCTGTGAGTCAGTGGATCTGCTCCACCAGCGATGTTTATGTCAAGAGCGGGATTTGAACCGACAACCTTCGGATCAGTGCACAAACACTCTACTGTATACTGTATCTCCATAGTGACCACTGTGAGATCTGTCTATCTACCATCTAACTCTCAATTTGACTGTTTTTGCTGTTTTCATAAATTAATGTAAAGGTTATTATGCTCTTGGGCAAGACACTTCACCCACCTTCCCTACAATGAATGTGTGAGTGAGTGAAGCATGGTGGCTGGTAGCAAGTTTTATATATTTATTATTTATTTAGATTTATAGTTTAAAATATGATATTACTTAAATCAGAGCTAAGGTAAGAACAGTGAGAGGTATGAAGGTTCCGGGTCTGACTGCTCAGCCTTTCCGTGCAGAGTTTGCATGTTCTCCCTGAGTCCGGGTGGTTTTCCATGGACACTCCGGTTTCCCCTATCAACCCGAAACATGTACCATAAATCAAATCCTCCAGCTGAGGTAATCCTGAGCAAGATCTGGAGATGGGTCCCTGAGAAGAAGAAGTTGCGCTGAAGGATGGGTCAAATACAGAGGATATATTTCTTACACCGGGTCAATTAAACTTCGCCCGAACAAAGCGTCGTGTCTCTCTGACCCAGATTCAAACCGAGTACACACACACACATAAAACGCACACAAACACACACAAACACACACACACAGTGACGGAGACCTGATCCTGTCCGTCAGCCTGATTGACAGCTCTTATCTGTGGGGGGGAGGAGGAGAGATGGACTGCACCCCCGCCCCAGTGCCCCTGATCCATATGGGACAGTCCTCCACGAGTGCATCACTACCGCAGGAATGATAAGAGAAAGAGGGAGGGAGGGAAGGAGGAGGGGAGTATTGATGGAATGAGAGAGCGAGAGATAGAGAGAGGGAAGGGGAGTGACGGAGGGGTGTTGAGGGAGAGAACACGGGAGAAAGAAAAGCGGGTATTGTTGGAGAGAGAGAGGAAGAGGGAGACAGTTGAGAGGATTGAGGAGCTGGAGAAAAAAAAAAAAAAAAAGGAGGGGAAGAGAGATGGATTGGGGGTATTCAGTATTCAGAGAAAGCGGGATGGAGGGGAGAGAGGGCGGGAGGTGATAGTTGAGAGAAAGAGAGAGAGGAAGAGATGAGGGGGAGAGGAAGAAGGCCAAATGGAAGAGGGGAAGGGAGGGAGTATTGATAGATTGAAGGAGAGAGAAATGGAGGGAGACGAGAGTAGTGAAGAAGAGAGGGATAGGGTCAGAGAGAGAGATGAAGAGGATAGAGAGGAGGGGCGAGGGGTGTTGAGCGAGAGAAAGAGAGAGAAAGAGGAAAGAGGAGATCGAGTATGACAGAGGCGGGGAGAGGAGAGAAATAAAAAGAGAGAGGGACAAAGAGAAGAGAGACGGAGGAGGAGAATAGCGATGGAGACACACGGAGGACGGGTTCTCGGATGTCTTGGGAAATTCTAAATGTACATCATCCATTCCCCTCTTCATTAAGGCCCTCTCCGCTGCAGTTATCCCGGTTATGAATTAAACTGAAGTACTTTGGGCAGTACTTTTGTCATGCGCTAATTCCTAAGTAGCTTCCAATATCATCCCCACACCATCTGCTGCTTAGGATTCCCTCTCATGTGACTTCCTTTACTTTTTGGCCAGAGTCTTGAACAGTTGTGAATGAAATGCAAAAGGCTGGTGACAAAAATCTGCATTATGTTCTATAGATGAGGGAGAGTATTTGAAGAGTTCAGCAGCAAAAACCGATAAGTGATATTTTAAGAAGTGACCGGAGGTTTGCTGTTTATCTACATATGGACACGTTTTCAAAAGCCAAATGTATTTTTACTGCTGTCTAAATATGATTCCATCTCTTCTTGATAAAGTCCACTAGATATGATTGTTTTTTTGCTGCTGAACTTTTCATTTGTTCATGTGAGAAAGATGAGAGTTAAGCATCTCTGTCTCTGCTGGCTTCAGAGTGAGACGATATCCTGTACGTAAAGTAAAGTAAAGTAAAGTAAAGTAAAGTAAAGTAAAGCTGTTTGAGCAAAGTTTTATTGATAGATTCTCAAATGAATCTGTTTGTGATGGACTTTCAGCTCTTTTATGGGATTGAATCTTCTGGATTTGTTCATTTCAAAGAGCCGTTCGGAAGACTGGCTCTTTTACTGTTTATTTATGAGACAGAGGAAAATTTTGCTGGATTAATCTTTAACAAATCAACTAATCACTGGGCGAAATGTAAAATAAAAAATGTAAATAACAATAATAATAATAATAATAATATAATAATAATAATAATAATAATAATAATAATAATAATAATGATAATAATAATATATAATAATAATAATCATAAAATAATGATGATGATAATAATAATGAATATAATAATAATAATAATAATAATAATAATAATAATAATAATATAATAATAATAATATATAATAATAAAATAATGATGATAATAATAATAATGATAATAATAATAATAATAATAATGATAATAATAATAATAATAATAATAATAATAATAATATAATAATAATAATAATAATAATAATAATAATAATAATAATAATAATATATAATAATAATAATAATAATAATGATAATACTGATGATAATAATAATAATATAATGATAATAATAATAATAATATAATAATAATAATAATAATGATAATAATAATAATAATAATAAAACAGTAATTATGATTTTTGTTTTTTCACACGTCTCTCACTCGTGTTACTGCTCTGCTTCTTGTGTCGGTTCAGTGTTAATCAGGATAAAAATGCATAAAATTAGAAAATTCTGTTCTGTGAAATGAGATCTGGATCCAACCATTCACGTTAAGGAATCGTTCAAAAGAGTGGACTCGTTCGTGACTGTCACATCACTAGAATCTGTAAAGTGGCCTCTGGTGAGGAGGATTTCAGTTGTACAGAATATAACAGAGATGTCAGTTAAAATAATGTCACAAATTCAGCTTTAGTTTGATCTGGTTTCAGTAAAAAGAAGTGGTAACCCATAGTAACCTTTTCTTTGAAAGTAAAAGTAGTAAAGTACTGTGCTTAAGTTAAAAAAAAAAAAAAGTAAATAAAAATCTGTACTTTACGTATATAGGTTTTAAAATAGATACTTTTTACTTTTACTTCACTACATTTGAGAGCAGTATCTATACTTTTACTTCATTTTTGAATAGAGTATTTTTCATTATTGTTTGAGACCTCCTGAAAAGTCTGAGGGTTTATTTTTTTTTTTTTTTATATATCAAGGTTATACTTTAAGCACAAATACACAATACACCTCTTCAGCACAAATCTTTATCAAAAACACTTTTGAAGCTTTATTAGAGCTCGGAATCTGCGCAAAATACTTTTAGTTTTTACTCTTTAAGTACACTTTTAAATGGGTAATTACATACTTCATTCATGTGATATTTTTACATTTACTTTACTTTCTTTTTGTAATTTTACTGAACAGAATTGAGTACTTCTACCTCTGCCTTCCTGATTGGATATTCACAATATACTACGACTTCACAAACCTGACGTGATGTACAGTAGCTTCATTATGCACGCTGACTGTTGTAAATTTAGCATTTTAATAGTTTATTTCTGGCAAAAAAATAGCATAAAAACATTTAAAGGTAACACGGTGAGCTAAATATGGTACGTGGTGAACAGTAAAAACCCGACAGAACCGTGTTTAATGGCGTCATTGAAGAGCCTCAGGAGGGTTCAAGGTGATGTTAATTCAACGCTAACTTTATGTTTATGCTAGCGCTATGCTCCATACATGCTAGCTTTATGCTCAGCCTCCATTCGCCCTGGCTCTGTATGTCTGTGTACGTCTGTGTACCATCTGTTTGTGGAGTACTGCAGTACATTTACCTCGGGCTGCAGTGATGCCGTAGGACCCAGAGAAGCAGCTGTTCCATTAGAGTTTATGTGTCCAGAGGCAGTCCTATAGAGTCCTCTGCTCATTTGTGGATTAATTCATAGATCATTTTGCTCTTCAGATTTTCATTTCGCATTCATTCAGTTTGTCCTTATCTCAGAATAGTGCATTGTGGGAAATATTGCGCATTAATAGCTTGGTTAGCCATAATTACATGCTTTTCTTATGGCTGACAGTGGCTCAGTTGGAGTGTTTGTCTGAAGGTTGGCGGTTTGAATCCTGCTCATAAACATCACTGGTAGAGCTCCCGACATGTGAATACTGCTGGTGTGTCCTCGGGCAAGACACTTAACCCAACTCGCCACCAGCGTTTGTGGTGTATGAATGCGTGTGTGACTGGTTCCTTGATGTAAAGCGCTTTGAGTGTCTTGAAGGTGGAAAAGCTCTATATAAAAATGCGACATTTTCATCTTTTTCTTATACAAAGATGGAGCTGAGTCGTATCTTTTGGAGTTTCGATTACCCAATCAGAAAAATGCACGGTCTTTTTGGGCTAAAACAAACATGGCGGCTCACATGTTAAAAAAAAAAAAAATCAAAGGGAAAAATTCAAGGACTGTGAAACAGCGTGGACCTTTGCTGATTAACTAAACCGGGGTAAAACGAGTTCTAACTTTGATTATGATTAATGGAAGAAAATTCAAGTGGAAAATGTCTCCTGTAATCGAGACAGGTGCGAGGAACGGCGGTAAGTAGACGGACAAAAAGCTGGATAAGTTACGTGCTGGCAAGACCCTAATGCATTTGAAAAGAAAGTGATATTATTAATGAATCGTATAGAGTTAGTGATACAGATATGGGGCTAATGTTGTCACGCCTCCATTTACAGGCAAATTCTCAGTTAACCTAATAGTAAAAGAAAAATTTAACTCTGTCAACTGCACAAAAAGGTTTTTTTTGAGCTCATCCAAGCCGCTTCTTCAGTTTTGGTCAGATTACAGGTGGACACTGCCTTATATCTGTCTGAAAGGCGGAGCTAACTACACTGAAACTAAAACACCAAGTTGTTTGCAGTTTCTGTTTGAGTTTTATCTCTGAGTAATATTTTGCGTAATGGTTCCTTCCCTTAATGTGTGAGCAGCCTAATACAGATTTTAAAATGTTAAATACTAATCTTGTATAATAACTACACATTAATTAGCCTTAATAAAGCATGAACAAAGACTTAATTCATAATGAACAAATAGTTTCTTAAGGTATTTTATTAAGAGATTTGGGTATAAATAAAGTCATTATTATGCCTGAATCATTCTTAAACTTTTTTTTTTTTTTTTTTTTTTTTAATGAATCAAGTTATTTGTTCATACATTGCTTTTCCTAACACATCTCTACAGACATTTTTTTTTTTTGGCAGTGACGTAACCTTTTCGACGTTCAATCCCGAGGTCTATTGGTAGTCTTCCCCAGGCTCTTCGGTGCCATGGCAACGGTAAACAAGCTGCAGCTGCTAAACTGTGATTGTGATAATGAGCTAAATGATGGCTTCTTCTCATCTCTAATTATCCGACCTTATTATTAGACGACGCCCCGAGAAACATCTGCAGCTTTGAAATCAGCGGGTTTGTGATCACATGTATTGTTTTTAAAGGACACGAATCTCCAAGTCAAGGTGCCCCCAACAACTGACTTTTTTTTTTTTTTTCAAAGGTTTTCTACCTGATTTTTACTGTCTTAAAACGTGTAAAAGTCATGTCAGACTGTTCGCAGTGGTCTAAAGTTATTCCTCACTTACCTTATGCGTTCCGAACATCCTCATGATTCACAGAGATGAGTTTTCAAGCGCTTTTCACAACTTTCACTGAGTTTCACTGAGTTTTTCAGCTAACAGCAACTACCATGCTATTGCACACTTCCTGATTATTTCCTACCCCAAGAGCTGCTTCAAATAATTCATAAAATGTAGAAAAAAAACGAGATTGGCTATGATGAATCGACCGATAATGGGCTGAGACATTCTTTCCAAACCTTGTGCACTTGCGTTTACCCTCACCTTGAGAAATGGTGTTTCTTTAGTGGTACAGCGTTTTGTGAAAGACTAGACTTGAAACAGTGCACGTTTGGAGGGTTGCCAGGTTGGGTCTCTGACTGTAGGCGTGCTCTGGAGGGTTGCCAGGTTGAGTTCCTGAATGTACACTGCAAAACGTAAGCTCTGGGTGGGTTAAAATGACTTGAATTAAGAGCATATTTTCCTGATTTTAATAAATTAGACTTTCAAGAAAGAAAAAAAAAAAATAAATAATAATAATACTAAGCAACATATTTATTTTTCTTGATGGATGACATACGATTTTATTTTCTGACTTTAAAAGCACACTGTTCTACATGTATATTCCTTTCTGCAGTGCATGTGTAGGTGCGCTCTAGAGGCTTGCCAGGTTGCGTTCCTGGTCTGTCAAGTAGTCTGGAGGGTTGCCAGATGGGGTTACCAGCCTTCAGGTGGGGTCTGGCGGGTTATGAGCTCGGATCCTCGGCCTGTAGGTGTGCTCTGGAGTGTTGCTAGGTTGCGTCTCTGACTGTAAGTGTGGTCTGGCGAGCTCCCGGGTTAAATTCTCAGTCTGTAGATGTTCTGTGGTCTCTGGAGCGTTGCCATGTTGCGTTCTCGGATCATGACCGTAGATGGAATTCGGAGGGTTGCCAGGTTGAATTCTCTCTGACTGTAGTGTGCTCTGGAGGGTTGCCAGATGAGGTTACCAGTCTGTAGGTATGGTCTTGAGCATTGCCACACTGACTGTAGATGTGGTCTGTAGGGTTGCCAGGTTTGGTTAGTGAATGTACGCTGGAAAAAATAACATATATGGACTGTTTTTCTTAGTGTTCTGTACCAGGTTTCTGGAGAGTTTCATGTTAGGTTCATAAGTTTAGATGTAGTTTTGTGAAGGGTTGCCAGGTTGTATTCTCGATCTGAATATTTGCTCTAGATTGTTGCTAAGTTGCGTTCATGACTGAGGGTGTGGTCTACAGAGTTGCCAGGTAGAATTCTCAGTCAGTAGACCTGCTCTGGAGTGTTGCTAGATTTCATCCCTGACTGTCAGTGTGGTCAGGGAGGGTTGCCAGGTTGGTGTCTCACCCCCTTGTGTGCTCTGGTGCTGGTGTGGCAGTGTAATGAGTGCTTTGCTCCGGTGCGTGAGTCATCCATATTCAGGTGGCGGCTCAGGGCAGCAGGTCGACACGAGCGGAGCACTAGACCTGTCCAGGGCCTCATCACCAGCAAACACCCCACGCATAAATATGAATGTGCTTTAATGGAGGACTGATCATTCCCTTCAGTGCAGACGGCATTTAAGCTAACCCAAGGACAAACTCTGCACAGGCACACATCGGTACAGACGGATGTATTCATCTATAGTCAAATCTAGTCAAATGTGACATTTTGCGTTTGATTAAAGGCCCTCCACCGTTTTTTTTTTTCCAAATATTTGAGCAAAACTTGTCTTTCCCCAGTACAGATATATTGCATAAGCAGCTTTTGAGGTCAAAATTAGCCCGCTGTGCACTGTCTGCATCTAATTATAAAGCGTTTTACTGTCAGAGACTCAGGAGGATCGCGATTAGCATGCTAGCTGCTGTTAGCATTACTGTTGTTACTGCTATTTTGTCTCTGTTTCCCTCATATTCATTCATTCATCGATTATTTTAGCCTATTCAATCGCTAATTACTACATTTAATGAATAAATTACAAAGGCAAAGAACTTGTGTACACTGCATACAGAGCATAAGCTAAAGTGAGCCTAAAAAGCCTAGTTGTAGCTGTGAAACGCACTTATAAACGCGCTTATAAACTCATCACTGTGAATAATCGGGATGTTCTGAATGCATAAAGTAAGTGAGGAATAACTTTGGACCACTGCAAACTGTTTAAAATGAATTAGTTCTGTTTTTTCATGTTTTTCAGACAGTAAAACTACAATACTGTCTTTCCACTTTTGAGGTTTTGTATTTAAAATGTCTAGATACAAATAAAGCACTAAACACATAACTGAGAGAAACATGCTGAGATGCTTCGTTTGGGATTGAACTGAAAAATAAAGGTTTAGTCCTTTAGATTCGCAGGTTTAAATGGGAGCTTAGGGTTAGTCACACCTGTTTGAAGTGACAACGAGAAAAGTGTTAATTCTTCTCTCACTGTTCAAGAAGCATCCCTGTTGCCATGTTAGCACTGAAACCTGGAACTGATAATGAGCTAAACCCAAAGCAATAATCACCAAAGATTCTACAGAAGATGCCAAATTAACGCCGTATGTGGCATCTTCTGTAGAAAGACGCCATATATACGAGACCCAGTTATTTCAGCATGTTTTATAACACGCTTCAGTTCTGTCTTTTCAGTCTGCATGGTCGCTGCTTTAAATTGCTCTTTGATAAGCGAAAGACTTCTGTGACTTCTTTTAAGTGTTCAAATGTGGGAGGGTCATGGGATCAAACACACAGCGCACCATTTCCTCATTCTGTTGCCAACATAATCACAGAAGAAGACTTTTTTTTTGACGCGCTTTCAAAACATCTATAACGTGTCTTATTTAGCAGGTTCACGCTTTTTCTCAGTTCTTTGTAACATTTGTTTTGTTTTATTTTTACTCAGAAGCCGCCATGTTTGTTTTTGGGCGATGCTTTTCTCTGATTGGTTAACCCGGTCCAGGACTACATATATCTTCATTTACTATATGCAAAATGTCTTAGCTGGCCAGGTTATCGAGTTATTTCTGGTTTTCAGATGATATCACCACATTCTATAAAACATATGAGGACAGCTAACATCTATTTTGTTAAAAGTCTAGTCCAGACATGGGCAAAGTACAACCCAGAGGCCACACATGGCCCTTTGGGCTTATTAATCCGGCCCGCCGAACATGACCAGATTATATTAAAATAGGTAAGGATAAACTTTGTTCAAAGTTTTTCTGCTCTGTTTATTTAACTGAAATTTAATAATTAATTATTAATTTAATTAATGCATTTGGAAAACAATTTGTTCAATGAACCTTACATATTCATGTTTTGCTACATGTTACAGGCCAAATCTCTAATGTAATATAAACATAGATATATATATCCTGGCTCGGCCCCTCGGTCAAATTTTAGAACTCCAGTGTAACAAATGATCAGATTCAGCATTTGTGAATTTACGTTTTGGATATTTTATGGCAAAGTACAATGTAATCAATAGGAAAAAAAAAAAGAAAAAAGGCCATTAGGGAGTATGACATCATCACAATCTACAATCTGAGAGCCGCAAACATCTACCAGACGCCCTCGGCTGCGAGAATTTGGTCTAAAACTATCAGACACTTTACATGTAGGTTAAAGTTAAAGGGCCCGTATCACTCTATTTTCTGATTTGTGTTATAATGTTTCCTCATCACAAACAGACCTGGAGTTGTGTTTTGTTTCATTAACACATATGTAACACACAAACCTGCATATTTAGGTTTTCCCTCTGAAAACACTCTGTTCCACCTTGTGATGTCATGTGGTGATACAGGAAGTGCTCCACTGTGTTTTAAAACTAGATTGATGTGGATGATTTCAGCCCTAGAACTGCCAATCTCTGCTGTACTAAAGGTAAAAACACAAACTTATAACATGGAACAGAACATTTTGAGCTTTGGAGATGTAGACATTAATCATAAAGTGATACTCGAACATGTGCGAATGAAACAAAAAACACAAGAGTCAATTTTGTGTAATATAGGGCCTGGAGTCTGAGCCGAGACCTCTTGCTGTGAGGTAATGGTACATACATTTGATACATCAGAACAAGCTAGCCCTCTGCTTAAGCCTCGCCATCCACTCTCCTTAAAAGGTTTGGAAGTCAAATGTTTTTTAATATTCACACAGGCATGTCTGAGTTTAATTGAGTGAAGAGCTATCGTATTAAAACTGTTTACTTCTGCCTGTGCTCTTCGGAGGAAAAACAAAATAAGCGAGCCTAGCTGTTATTATGGCCTTGACTATTAGCATAATTCAACACACATTAGTCTTCAAAGATTTACAATTCCTCCTGCACACATTAGAGAAGAATTAAATAAATACAACAATTAAACAGGTTGGAAAGATAGCGGCACTTTTTAAGAAAATTACTTCACCCAATGCATGCCAATGGGTTCTTTTTATTGGCGGATATTTCGGGTTTTCTCTGAGGGAGAAGCACAAACGCGCCGTCTCTGGTCTCAGCTGTATTTTGGTGACACTCGGTGATTAATGGATTCATTTAAAACGTCATTTCGGCGAACGTGTCTTAATGATAGCGTAGCATTAACCTGATTGTGTAGAGATGGTTTGACAGATTACTTAGACATTGGCGTAGAAGGGGGCAATTGGAGAGCCACGGCGCATCTCTCAAAGTGAAATTAACACGAGCATACGGCGATGCCTTCACGGACAGCTGGGGTTTTTCAATAGTGGCTGCGGGGTATAAATCTGGCAACGTGCAATCACAAAACAGGGGTTGGCAAATTTCCTCTGATGACCTGTTTTCTCCTCGTAAAACTCGATGATGTCATTGTCCCAGATGGGCAGCCCGCGATATTAACCACTTGAAACGCCCATGGGTGTGTCGTTCTCAAAATCAAAATGTTACTTTTTCCCGACAAAGTAAATATATACTGTATGTATGATCAAATTCAAGGGTCTGCGCCTCATTTTTTTCAACATATTTGAGCAAAACTTGTCTTACCCCAGTACAGATATATTATATAAACAGCTCATGAGGTCAACATAAGTTTGCTACTTGTGCATCTAAGAATAATAAAGCGTTTTATTGTTCGAGAATCAGGAAGTGCGGGTTAGCATGCTAGCTGTTAGCATCACTGTGGTGGCAAAACTCTGATGTGGCCTCTGAAAATTGTGAAAATTGCTTATTAAAGAAGACCTAGACCTAGACCTAGATCGTTATGATATACACTGGCTGGCCAAAGAAAAAAAAAAGGTGCCACCAAAAAAAAAAAAAAAAAAGGTCACACACTCTAATATTTGGTTGTTCCGCCTTTAGCTTTGATTGTGGCATTCGCTGTGGCATTGTTTACGATTTCGCTTCTGCAATGTCACAAGATTTATTTCCATCCAGTGTTGCATCATTTTTCACCAAGATCTCACATTGATGATGGTCGAGTCTGACGCTGCACAAAGCTTCTCCAGCACATCCCAAAGATCCTCAATGGGGTTAAGGTCTGGACTCTGTGGTGGACGATCCTGATGCCTCATGCTCCCTGAACCACTCTTTCACTATTTGAGCCCGATGAATCCTGGCATTGTCATCTTGGAATATGCCCGTGCATCAGGGAAGAAAAAAATGATATAATAACCTGGTCATTCAGTATATTCAGGTGTCAGCTGACCTCATTCTTTGAGCACAGACTGATGCTGAACCTCGACCTGACCAAGTGCAGGAGGCTCGGACCTATTTGCTTAGATAAATCCAGATGGCGACTTTTTTTCTTTTGGCCGGGCAGTGTAATTTGGACATTTTAAATCACAATATTCATCTAAAAAGACTTTGCTCCATGTTAGAAAACTGCGGTGCCCTATAGGAGCTAACATCCCCGTAAGCGTCATGACAACCAAGAGACACCTCCGATGGATAACTGCAGGTCACACTAGCGAGCAGCAGATTTATTTATTTTTTTCTACACAACACTGCCAATTCTGAACGTATCACCGTTTAAGAAAATAAAACTGGAGAACGAAGTAAGTTCAGATCAGCGGGCGTGTGCTGGTTATCGGCAAAAACAGGAATTCATCGGCAATATGGCGTCTTCAAAATGATAAAAAATTGCTTAAACATGCACGAATCACTCCAAATACAACTTTGGGTGAGTAAATGTTTGGGGGAAACAACTATAACATGGTTAAAAGCTCTGAAAAGTCGATTTTTGCAGAATAGGTCTGCTTTAACTCTCATCATGGTGAGTAATTAGGATGCTCTGAATGCATAAGATAAATGAGGAAGAACTTTGGACCTCTGCAAGCTTTTTAAATTGAAACAGTTCTACTTTTTTATTTTTTCATGACAGTTAAAATCAAGTACAGCACAATTTATGGAAGTAGTAGCATAAATCAGACCTTCATTTGGATACCACGGATTCGTTCTTGGCATTTCCCCTCAGTTTGATCTCATTGTATAGAAAACCCTCTCCTCCTTCCCTCAAACGATTAAATGATTAATGTCTTGTCTATTAATTAGCGCGGCCCTCCACTGCTGCGCTCCCCGGACTCTTCTCACCTGGCCCAGTTCAAACCAACCTCTAATTAGCACCGGAACAAAAGTGACGTCGTTTGAGCTCTGAAGCATCTGTGTCCTCTCTGACGAAGTCCACACTGTCCCCAAAACTTCTGTAATTACCCCGATTGCATTCTACTTTCAAATGAGCTTAATTAAAGATGAAGAGCGCTGGTTGAAGGAGGGGCACTGGCTGGTGAAGCGTTAAAACTACACTTTCGACGAGGACCTAATTACTTTTGCATTGAGAGGGTTTTTTATTGCCTTTTTGGGGAGTGGACTCTTGTTTGGATTGCACTCTTGTTGTTACAAAATAGAAAGTAGTTTCAGGAAGTTGCTGTGGGGATTTACTGCAAACACATAACATATCTAGATCACCATGTTTCCTTTTATTGTTTTGTCATTTGTCTTTCCCCAGTGCAGATATACTGTAAAGTGAGTCTGCTACTGTCTGTATCTAATAATAACGCGTTTTATTGTCTGAGAATCAGTAAGTGCACGTTAGCATGCTAGCTGTTAGCATTACCGTCACGGCAAAACTCAGCCCTGGCCCCTGAAAGTTGTTAAAATGGCTTATTAAAGACGACCTGCTGTGCTCGTGTGTGCTCTATAGTTATAATCTCTGACGCTCATGGATCATTATGGTACAATTTGCACATTTAAAATCACAATATTCATCTAAAATGACTTAAAGAAACAAATCCGCCGACTTCCATGTTTGAAAACTACGGTGCCTAATGGGACCTGACGTCACCGTAAACGTCATCACAACAGTCGGCACCTCCTCAGGCTTCTTCCTGTGAGGTGAGAGTTCTACCCTCTCAGCCACCGCAGACACAAACCAGACAGTCTCCCTCCTCTCGGCTCGTCAGTCTGTCTAGGAGCCAGTGGTGGAAGAAGTATTCAGTTTTATCACCTGAAAAAATCTACTTACGTAAAAGTATTAAAGTACCTGTTTAAAACTGCACTCAAAGGGTATTTAGTACAGATTTTGAGATGAGTTTTGTCTTATAAGGCTTCAAATGTCGTGATTTTGATAAAGATTTGTGCTGAGTTTTGTTCAGAAGAAAAAACTGAATTGATTTTTTTTTCTAGCTGTTTGTATATTGTATATAACACACATAAAAAAAAAAAAAAAAAAAAAAATACTTTTCAGTCCAGTTCAAAAATGTAGTGGAGTAGAAAGAACAGACACTACTCTCAAATGTAGTGAAGTAAAAGTTAAAAAAAAAAAAAAAAAAAGTAAAAAGTATCTATTTTAAAATGTACAGATACCTAAAATGTATACTTAAGTACAGTACTTTACTACTTTTACTTTGTTATGTTCCAACACTGCTAGTAGCATAGTCATATATGTGGACATTCAGCAGGCCTCAATCATGAATGTTTTTTTCTAAAAAACATAACTTACATCATAATTTACACTTTCAGAAGCTGCTGAGGGAACTCGCCAGATTCACAAAGTATTTTTAAGCTGCCAGATCTCTTCTTAAATCACAGTTATCCCTAATTCACAAACATCCAGATATGAACATCACAGCACTCGTTTACATTTCATTTACATAAACTTCTATATATGGTCAATACAGCACAAGTGAGGGAGTGAACGAGGAAGTCAGGTGGAGCGCGCAGACTACTGCTGTTTTACAGCTTCAACGAGGATTAAAACTGTCCAAATGGTGTTGATTGGGTTGTTGGGATGTTGAGTCCAGACCAGGCGCAGGGCTGTAACAGGGGCCCATATGGAGAGCACTGAGGCTGAGCAGGCTGCAGCCTGTGGAAAGTCTGTTACACCAAACACAGCACATGCTCTAGAAAACTCTGTTATTGGATCACAATCATATTTGTGTAGGAAATTATTTAAGAAACTATACAGCTTACAATCATGGAAGAATTTGAATTTTGTGTGGCATTATCAGAGTAATAATATTCTTAAACAGCTGAATTTTTGAGCTCCTGGATTTGTTCTTTCAGAAGAACATTTTCACTTCAGAAAACATTTTGTGAAGGATTTGTTTGTAAGAACGCTTCATGAATGAGGTCCATTGTATTATTTTTTTTTTTCATTCAATACAAAAAGAAAAAAAAATCACCACTGGGTTTGAGTCTAAATAAAGCTAGAGAGTGTAGCTGCGTGACAGTATCAAAATACATGTGAACATACATACCAAATAAACTACTGCAGATCTGTCTGTCTTGGTATTTTTACTTCATTTCATACAATACAGCAAAATCACAGCTGGGTTTGAATCTATAACTAGGACATAACAGCTACAAGCGAGGCAATCTTCCTCCACTTGACTTACAATGAACCTCATCAAAACAGACCCCGGCCAGTCTGACCCCTGCTCCGCACGACCCGATCCCATCCACTTTAGTGTCATTTGGACATTTTTCACCATTATCTCCACTTTTCTTTCAATTTCAGACACCATGGGGTTACAACAAGCCCAAAGCCCACACAGCCCCTCACAACACACGACTTGTACTCGCAGCTGACCCGGCCCTCACCTTGGAGACCTGGGTGCTTGTTCTGCGCGTGGGTCAAGCGCGCCGACAGCGGGGAGTGTCCCAGAAAGCAGCGGCTGTTGTCTCTGATGGGGCTGTGCGTTTGACCCGCCGCTCCGGGTCAACTGTCTGCAGGGAGCACCAGCTGAGTTTAAAGGAAACAGAAGAAAGTTTCACCACATTTCCAAAGACAAAACGCAGTTGGGTTGTGAAACTGGAACTGACAATGAGGCGATTCAGTGAGCCGGACAACTTTAAAGAGGAAATATTCAGCAAATCTAATGACATTTTTTCCCTGGTCAAAAAAATTCAAAAGGAGAGTTTCATTGATTTATTTATTTTTTTCTCTTCACCTCGTTCTGGAAGTCGCAGTGGGCGGCGCCATTAGGTCTGTACTTCCATTAATATGCCAATAGCGTCTTAGTCAACTCAGGTTTGTGTTAGTTTTATTCAGATTATAAGGCTGTAGTATATGTTAGTTAGCTGAAGATACTGCTGTTGTGTCCTTGGGCAAGACACTTGATTTGGTATTTATATGGTATTCATTTTGTATGTAAAAATGCATGCATTCCTAGTACTTTTTTTCTGCATAAATAGTTGTTTTTGCATGTACTCCTGTGCAGGTGTAATCTTGTGGGCGCAGTTTGGGTCAGGTGCATAATAGTTCGAGCGCTTTTGCCACGTCCTCATTTTAGTTGACTAATCGATTGGCAGAACACGTCTTTAGTCGACCAATAATTTCTTTAATCGACTCCAGAGCTATAGCCTCCGTCATTATTTTGGGTCGTTGTATTATTTTGCATGGAGCTGCCGATCTTGACAGCAAATACTTAAACTCTCCAGAGAATCGGCTCATTGTTGACTTGTTGGTTTCAGATGAACACTGAACACTGGTTCTACACAACTTGACCTACTTTAGATCAGATTTTAGCGATAAAACGCTTCTCAAATTTTTAATGAATGAGATGCAATTTAAACATGATCTTTGAGTAGTAAAATCAAATAGTAATGGAGGGTTTGATGCTTTTTTAAATTACATTGCAGTGAAAATGAATATCGAATGTGCAGTCGAAATGTTATGTCATATATGTTTCGCAGTTTTTCTATTTTCTATTCTAAGAACCCAGTCACACCAACCTGGGAGGAGCCATGGTTCAACACCAGCTGCAGCCTGTCAGAACTCATCTGTGGTTTAGCTCCAATCAACCTATAAATAGCCACCTCCACCGCCACTTTCTGCCAGTTTGTCTATGTAGCTTCAGTGGTAACTACTCTATGTGCCAGGTTTTTGAAGATTGAGGTTCTTACTCACCTTTGGACTTTTTGTAGTTTGAAATTTTTGTGGTTCCTAGTTATTTTTCCAAGCCATTTTTGAATCTGTAGTACCTCCCCCCCCCCAGTGTGGACCTACCCTCTCCTCCCCTCACCCCTCAGCACCTGTGGAACCTACCTGCACGTGTGGACCTGTGGAACCCCTCAGCACCTGTGGAACCTACCTGCACTTGTGGACCACCCCCCAGCACCTGCACCTACCTGCACCTGTGGAACCTACCTGCACCTGTGGACCACCCCCCAGCACCTGCACCTACCTGAACGTGTGGAACCTCCCCTGCACCTGCGGAACTTCCTCATCACCTGCACCTACCTGCACCTGTGGAACCTACCTGCACCTGTAGACCCCCCCAATCCCCCCAGTACCTCCTCCTACCTGCAACTGTGGACCACCTGCACCTACCTGAACGTGTGGAACCTCCCCTGCACCTGTGGAACTTCCTCGTCACTGCACCTGTGGACCCCCCCCCCCCACCTACCAGTGCCTCCACCTACCTGCACCTGTGGACCCCCCCCCAGCACCTGCACCTACCTGCACCTGTGGAACCCCCCTCCACCTGCACCTGTGGACCACCCCCCAGCACCTGCACCTACCTGCACCTGTGGAACCCTTCCACCCCCAATCACCTCCTGCACCTGTTAGTACCTGCATTTAAACCTGCACCTTTGGACCACCCCCCAGCATGGGTCCTACCTACACCTGTCTTCACATCTGTCTACCTGCACCTCTGGAATATTTTTGACTTTTGCCTGTAAGCTAAACTCCGTGGGGTCCCCGTTCGCCACTGCAGCCCTGGTTCTGCTCTTTACCCACACAGAGCCTGAGGGCAGCGTGCATGGGCCAGCCACCCTCTGCTCTCAGCTCTTTAACGCTCTCAGAGCGAAGGGCCGTCGCAAATGGAAACGCTTAGTGGGTTTGCGATGGAGGCAGGAAACGCTCTGGGAGGAGCGGGAGGAACCGGGGAGGAAGAGGATCGAAGATGGAAGCGAGGAGGGGGCAGAGGGGAGAAAAAGAAGGGGAGGACATGGGGAGGAGAGGGAGGGAAGGATGTGAATAGGAGAGCAGAGGCAGGGGGGGATGTGGAGAGAGAAGGGGAGGAGGAGGAAGAGGGAGGAGGGGGAGGAAGAGGAAGGGAGGGAGGGGGCAGAGGGGAGATAGGGGAGAGGGGAATAGAGGGAGGGAAGGATGTGAAGGGAGAGAGAGGGGAGAGGAGGAAAGAGCGAAAGGAAAAGGAGCAGTAGGAGGAGGAGAGGTGGAGGAGAATAGAAGAGGGCAAAGGGGAGTAGGGAGGAGAGGGAGAGGAGGTGGAGAGAAAGAGGAGATCAGAGGAGCAGGAGGAGAGGATGGAGGCTAGGTGGAGGAGAGGAGAATAGAGAGAAGAGGCCAGAGGAGAGGAGAAAAGGAAGGAGAGAGGGAGATGAGATGGAGAAAGACAAGCAGGAGGAGGAGAGCAGGGGAGGAGGAGAGATGGGGGAGAGGTAGAGGAGAGGCAGGGAGGAAGGAGGACAGGAGGAGTGTACCCCAATGAGTCACTCGTCCATGTGCGCGGGGAGAGATAGGCTAATCTTGTCACTGATGCTGAGAGGAAGAAAGTCCCAGGCTCAGCCACTAAGACCTGTGCCCCTGAGATGAGCTGTTAAGTGATCCCACACAGGACAGAGGAGGAGAGGAAGAGGGGAGGAGAGAGAGAAGGAAAGAAGGAGGGAGAGGAGGTAGAGTGAGAGAAAAGAGGAGCAGGAGGAGGAGGAGAGATGGAAGTGAACTGAGTGTCTTTATTTATCAATTTCCATCAAACACTTTAATACATTTTTTTTCAGGATCGTGAATGAAATGCAAACCAGTGCAAAATTTGATTTTTATTTTGGTTCTAAACATAATTTAATCAGTCTATAATGACACAGATTTATTGGTGCACTGGTGGTGTCATGTCCACCTCCTTGGAAGCCTGGTTTTCTCTGAGATCTCTGAGTCTGATCACCGCCTCCTTTGCATCTCAGGCCATAAGATAAAACACGTATGTCCCTGATTGGCTAATTCACCTGTCAATCACAAAATCGTAACCCCGGGAGATAAAACCAGTGTCCAAAGTGCATATCTTTATCAAGTGTTGAAGAAGTATGTGTTCTTGGCTAGTGGGCTACCACCATGGGCCCCCTTTTTAAACATACTGACCATTTCCTCATATTTGTTTTGTATTATTATTATTATTATTATTTATTATTATTATTATTATTATTATTATTATCATTATCATATCACTATTATTATTATTATTATTATTATTATTATTATTATTATTATTATTATTATTATTATGTATTTATTTATTTACTATTTATTTATATTTATTTTATTCCTAAAACAGTGTCCAAAAATTAAAAAAAACAGTAGGTAGAGGCATCAAATTCTGGGCCCTAAGTAAAAATCATCTTGAGGGGCCCGCACTACATAATGTGTTATGAAAAAATCATATTACAGACTTTGTGAGGGGCCCCTCCCTGCACTGGGCCCTGGATAAACAGTACCCTTAACCCGCGCCCCCCCAGTCCGACGCCCCTGGCAGTAGGTCACCTGCCAACAGTCATAAGAGCACACCTGATTGGAGTAATTCCCTCAGTCCTGTACACGTGTGCTTTGTACAATATAAAACTCTATCCTTTTGAATAAGCTCTTAAACCTCATTTACCCCGTCTATCTTCTCACCCGTACTTCCCAATTCCGTTTGTCCCAGTGCTCCATTTGAACAGTTTAAATGTTAAATGCATTACAGATGGTGTTTATGTGACTCATCTCCTCTTCCTCCTCTCTCCTCCTCTTCCTCGTGGTAGGGGAGCCGGTAGAATAAAGACGTACTTTTGAGTGCTTTTGTGGCAGTTGTTTTTAGGAGAGGAGAGGGTTTGCTGAAAGTAGGTCAGGCTCAGAGCTTACGAGGTTATGTGAGGTACAGAGCTGTCAAAGCTAGTGTCAGCTCCAGGACCCAGATACATTCTGCGGCGGCGGAATTGTGATCTCACCCTCTATGCAATTATACCTACTGTTATTATTCAGTAATGTGGACATATCTAAAGTTATTTGGATTTTTTTGTCTTTTTAGTTTTATTCAAATGGTCAGATTTCCATATAGCACTTTTCCACCTTCAAGGCACTCAAAGTTTACCCCACACACACAGGGCCAGATGGGTAAAGTGTCTTGCCCAATGACAGTATTCATCTGTCAGTGCTGAAAATTGCGGGTCAGCGGATCTGTTCACTCTACCAATGATATTTATGTTGAGAGTAGGATTTGAACCTCCAACCTTCAGATCATTGGACAAACACTCGACTAACTAAGCTACTCTCGCCCCATCTACAATGTTTTTTTTTTTTTATATATGCAGAGGAATATCAGTCTGGTCCCCCCTTTCATCGCGGCTCAAGTCGTACCAAATATGATCATGTAATTAGATATATTGGGTTTTTTCAGTGATGCTTGTGAAACAAAGAAGCTCATTGGTCATCTATCATTTAGAAACAAAATCACATTTCTCTCACCTCAGAGTTTAATGTTTCGCTTCAATGATTCTGCAGAAATCCTCCATGGTTTTCAGTCCCCTCCGATATTTTTTTCCTATGTATTTTTCCTTGTAAGCAGCTATATTTGTTTTGTTACAGATGGGCCTTGCGTGTCCCTGACTGGCTAATGTGACCAGACTCACATATTTGTAAAGTTTTGGAGAAGTATTTTGTTCACAACATGCATCCATCCATCCATTTTCTTCCACTTATCCGGGGCCTGGTTGCGAGGGCAGCAGTCTGAGCAGGGACTCCTAGACTTCCCCTCACCCCAGACACGTCCTCCAGCTCCTCCGGCGGGATCCCAAGGTGTTGCCAGGCCGGTCGTGAGACATAGTCCCTCCAGCGTGTCCTGGGTCTTCCTCGGGGCCGCCTGGTTTCAAAATATGTTACAGTTAAGATAATTTGAATGTCAAAAGTACTTCAATAAGTGCATATAAACAGATCTGTTATCTTGTCCCACTGGTGTCACCATCTTGTCTCCATGCTAAATTAGTTTTATACCATACTGTGGAACATTCCTGGCAAAGCTTTAACATTTCCAAGGAGACAAGAAAGTTTCATTGTGCAACTTTTATTGGCTTTGCTGATTCACATTCATATACAAATTCAATCCTAACAGAAGGGAAGTAGTTATGTGGCAGGACTGTCTACAATCTCTTTTTTCTTCCCGATTGTCGGTCATCGTCTCTTCTCTCACAGAATAACTTCTTCTCGCTAAATCCACAAATGTTCAAACAGTAAATCTCTTCTTTGGTCTCCTCCTGTGCTTGGGAAATACAACTTCATCATCTGTCTTATTGATTCACTCTCCTCCTCTGTAAAAGTCTAAACCTTCTCCAGCTGCCCTCTCCAAAACCTCTTTATTTAACATGAGCTGTCCTTCCGATAATAAATGTACCATAATAATGCATTAGTGTTCTTATATTGTACTTTTCCAAATGCTCAAAGTTGCTTTACCATTTCCCGCATTCACTCCAGATACAGTGGGGATGAGCTACATCGAAGCCACAGCTGCCCTGGGGTAGACTGATGGAAGCGAGGTTGCCAGTCTTCGCCATCAGCCCCTCCGACCACCAGCAATCACTTACACATTTTGTTCATACTAGGCAATGTGGGTGAAGTGTCTTGCCTAAGGACACAATGACAGTTTCCATCTATTTTCAGATGACATTATCATGGTCCTTCTTAACCACGGTGACTGTATCTCGGCCTGTCATGGAAAGATATGTCTTTTCTGTCTTGCTGCATTGAGCACCACTTAACTCTTAATGTGAACAAAACTAAGGAGATGGTGTTTGACCCCCGACCTCGGCAGATGATCCCGTTGTCCTTGAGGGGAGACAAACTGAGGGTTTCATCTTTGAATTATTTGGGCGTCTATATCGACAACTTGTTCAAATGGAACGTACATGTTGATTTTCTTTGTTCTAAACCTGTCCCTACAGACCTCCTGGCTGAGCACTTTCATTTTATTCATTTCTCTTTGAGACTGAGGGACCCATTCTAAAAACAAAGAATTTCATAGTCTATATAATAGAGAGAAGAGAGAGCATTCAAATTCATTTTTCACATTTGTTGCTGTTCTTGTCTGCTGTTCTTCCTCTAAAAATTTTCATTGTGGCCTAGACAACCCAAAATGTGTTGCCCACGTATGAGGGCGCCAGGTCTTAAGAGGTTAATGAGATTTAGACTCTCTGGTGTGAGCACAAAAATCATGAGCTGTTTTTATAATGCTGTTTTGGAGAGTCAGACAGTACAGTGTGGTACAGCCTGGTTTAGTTCATTCTCTGTCCAATGTAAAACTAAACTTGACAAACTGGTAAATAAGGCCATGAAGGTGATAAGCAGGACAGAGCTTCCTTCTCTTCAGGGCATTTTTCAAAACTCTGGCCAGATGGATTGTCGGGAACCCCTCTCACCTGCTGCATGGTGAACCTGATCTACCTACCTACCCACCTATCTATCTATCTATCTATCTATCTATATCTATCTATCTATCTATCTAGCTATCTCTTTCTGTCTGTCTATCTGTCTGTCTGTCTGTCTGTCTGGCCATCTGTCCGTCCATCTATCTATCTATCTATCTATCTATCTATTTATCCATCCATCCATCCACCTTCCTACCTACCTACCTATCCAGCCATCTCTCTCTCTGTCTCTCTCTCTATCTATCTATCTATCTATCTATCTATCTATCTATCTATCTATCTATCTATCTATCTATCTATCTATCTATCTATCTCTATCTCTTTCTGTCTGTCTATCTGTCTGTCTGTCTGTCTGGCCATCTGTCCGTCCATCTATCTATTTATCCATCCATCCATCCACCTTCCTACCTACCTACCTACCTACCTATCCAGCCATCTCTCTCTCTGTCTCTCTCTCTCTCTCTCTCTCTCTCTCTCTCTATCTATCTATCTATCTATCTATCTATCTATCTATCTATCTATCTATCTATCTATCTATCTATCTATCTATCTATCTATCTATCTATCTATCTATCTATCTATCTATCTATCTTTATTCACTCATTTATTCATTCATTCATTTATTCATTTATCAAGGGCGTATATTCATTTATCAGTGCATATTGACCAACTGTACAACTGGCTAATATGCCACATTTAGCCAAGAATCTAGCTTCCATCTGTCGTCCTTTTCCAGATGTACAGAAGTCTCCCTGGAAAGAGAGATCACAGTCAGATAAGACAATCAAACATTTCAGAGAATAACATATAGGTATGTTTGCACAGCACAGCACACAAAAACGTTAATAGTCCAGGTAGAGCAGCACAGTGAAACACGGGCAGCAGCAGAAGCAAAGTTTAAGAGGCAGTGAATATAAACTATAAAACATGCAGGTTAAAAAAAGAAAAAGCATTAGTAAAAACAGACACTTAAGTCAAACTTTTTAACCTGCAAAATGGAGGTGGCAGGGATTTAGTATTGACAGGTTTAGTTGCATAATCATGGAGCTATAATAAGAACTGCAAGATCGACTAGTGGCCGCTCCAGGTACTGCAGCTCCCGGTAGCTCTGGCCCAGAAAAAAATCACCCATAAACCACAATGCAATTTTTGGGAATTCGAACTGGCCGTGTTTGGCAGACAGGGCATCCACAGACCCACAAAGGTTGGGTTTTGTAAGGATTTTTCGGTATTTTCACCACATGAACTTATTAGATTAAAAAAAAAATAAAAGCACCTAAAAGTAAGCTTTGTAAGATTTAACCTAGACCTGCTCTGAGCCTGTGCTAGCTCTACTTTAGAAGCTATAGCTCTGATTGGTCAGGATTGATCCCGCGGAGCAGGTTTCTGTGGTCACATGGTCGGTGGTGCTAGGCCAGTATTCCGAAACTAATGTGGAAGAAAAGAACTTTTTTTGGTCTTTCGCACCAATGAACTCAGGCCATTGAAAACAACACAACGCCATCTTTGATTCGTCTTCCGAGTCGTATTACTCTTCCATGAGCATAATAGTCAATTTTTTAGTTGGCTGAGGAATAAATGATATGAGGAGATTTCCCTGATGGTCACTGGAATGGCGTTTCATTCCTCAGAAGCTCTGATGGAGAATGCTGACAGGCTAAAGGCTTTAATGTCTTTCTGAGAGGAACGACACAATCTCCTCCGGATGGTCCTCTGGTGACCCGCCTAGTGTCGGGCCTTACGCTGACAAATCACCCAGACATTATTAACACGAGTTCAAATTCTTTGGAATATTTTGCAGCTATTTTCAGTATTTTCTGTTATTTCAAGGGCAAACATCTGATCTGAAAACAGAACTTTTTGCAAATCTACTAAACAACTCCAGATATCTCTCTTACCCTCGCTCAGTGGGGACTTGCCTTTCCCATGACGTGGAGGTTATCATTGTGTTTGCAGCCACACTTCAGGGCCTGGCTAATACTGTAATCTGTTTCCAGGCCAAACTGATCTGGGCCACTTTCGCCTGCAGTGCGCCCAAAGCCTTAAATCTCATCTGTGGGAACTACTTTGCATGCATTACGGTGGCAGCAGCATTCACCATACCCCATATGCCATTACTGTGATGGAGTGACAGCGGTAATGGTCGCCTGTCTAAACTGACGAGAATGAGCAGAAAAACAATGAGCCCACTTCTGTATAAAGGTGCATTTAAAACAGTGTCTGACATCCGGGCTATTAGGTCTTCAACATTGAAAGTGGTTTTGTGTTTTGGAGTTAGAAATTTGTGTAATATGTTTGATTCTGCCTCTTCAAACGCGATTAATATGCAGGGCTTGTTTCAGAGAGATCCTTGAGATGACCTATGCTCTGCGTGGCTCTGCATTCAGCCATGTTTTGACAGCAATTAGACTTTTTCGAATGGAAACTAGTCGGTTCTGTATTGCTGCTCACTATCTGTAATAATTCTTAGTAGGAAACTTTATTAATAAATGTGTTCTAACTTTTCGTACTTGTTCATGGAGATTTTATTGTTTTTTTATTGGTTTTATTGGTCTTTCCATGGTATGCAGCGCTTTTCCACCTTAAGCACTTTACATCAAAGAACCACTCACCCAATTCTGATGGTGACACCAGCAGGACATTTTGAAACACATGGATACCAAAGAGACAACAGAATACGTCTTTAATAAAGCTGTCCCTCATTTTAAGGCTGTAAAACCCCTCACCACACACTTCATACACTTTTCTCACACAGGCATTAACATTTTCTTACATTTCTCTCTTGTTTAAACACTCTCAAAGTTCAAACCTTTCTATATTATCTCCCTCTTCCTCGATGATGCTTTACATGTGTTGTTCTCGTGCCTCTGCTCCAGCGGTATCCACAGAGGCGCCTCTCCGTGCACAGAAAGTCCAAAGCGTTTCTGAAATTTGTCGGTGCCGAACGTTTCATCGACATTGTGGGAGAAAACTTGCAAACATACAGCACTTCAGAGTCACACTGCGATCAAACATTTATGTAAATTTGGCTGAACACATTCTGTACTGTACAGGAGACACGGAGGAGACTGATGGACAGTGGTCTACAGTCCCTCAGCCAATCAGGACGCAGAACACAATGCACGTTCATATGCTGTAAAAAAGACAAACTTGCACACACAAAAAATCCGCAAAACAGCGTGTGACAAAGTAGGTCTTTGTCCCTTTTAGATATTTATTTCATTTTGTTGCTTCACATGTTTGTTAATTTTCCACAACTGTCCATATAAACTAAATAGAGCTATCTTGGGTTTGTTTTGTTTAGTTTTCATTCATTTCATCACACACACAAACATGTTACTTGGGGCGACAGTAGCTCAGTAGGTTGAGTGTTTGTCCACTGATCCGAAGGTTGGCGGTTCAAAACCCACTCTCTACATAAAAAAAAAAAAAAACATCATTGGTTGAGTGGTTAGATCCACTGACTCGAAGGTTGGCGGTGCAATTCCAGCCCTCACAGATGAATGCTGTTGTTGTGTCCTTGGGCAAGACACTTAACCCACCTACCCCAGCCCTTGGGACAACGGGTGGAAATTAGCCTCTGGCTACAACACGGCGTGTTTACATTCATGTCTGTCATGTCTGTCATGTCTGTTCATTAACATGCACTGTCCCAACCAAAAAAAAAAAAGAAAGTCTTTTTATTTGGTTAAAGTTATCCAATTGGTTTAATACATCTACTTACCTGAAGCTCCACATGGTCCAGACAAAAGAGGGGGTGTGCCCCATGTCTGCCATCTTTGTAGGCTCGGGTGTGGCTTTGGGCTGGACCATGTGGAGGGGAGAACTGGGTTTTGAGTTCATTTTTGTTCCTGTGTTTAAGGTCTTATGTATTTAGTTTTATTGTGTAAGTGTTTAGTTTATTTTGTTAACACTATGTTTAGTTATGGGACATAGGGCCCAGAGGAAAGACCAAAAAGCTACAACTAAATGTCATCCCCACAGCACCAGTGGTCAAGGTGGTGTAGGCCGGGGGAGGGGTGTCTGCTCCAGAGAGCTACTTAAGGAGCTCCAATTAGTGAATCGCAGAGACCTGTGTTGTAAGGCTACCCGTGGGTTTTTTGTTTCTTCAGTTTGTTAATTTCTGTTGCTTAGTTTAGTTTGAGCACAGTTAAGTTTTTGTAAATATGTATAATTTTTGCACTTTTTTCCACGGTGGCTAAATAAATTGATTTGAACGGGACTATTCGGAGTCTGCCTCCTATTTTGATCGCTCGGGCCAGCTTCCCCACACAGCGAGACCACAAAAGGTGAACCACGATATAACGAGGGACAACTGTAGTGCTTCACTCCACTCTGGCCTCTGAAAGATGTGAAACAAGCTTATAAACTCATCATGGTGAATAATTACAATGTCTGTAATGCCTTAAGCAAGTTAGGAATCATTTTGGACCACTGCTAACGATTTTTTCATGAACTATTTCTGTTTTTTGCAAGTGTAACACAACCTTTAATACAGTTTTTTGGAGCTGTTATTTGTTGTGGTCAGAAGAAAGAAGCAAAAGAAGCAAAAGACTGATCCTCTGCCCTGTGTTCCAAGCTGTGATTTTACAAAGACATGAAGATTTTAGAGAAAGAAATACGGTAATACCTGCATGGACAGAAGCAAATGGTTGACGGACCCTCCATCAGAAAAAAAAAAAAGGTTACATGTTGAAACTTTAAATGAGACTAGATAGATTGATTGGAGAAAACATAACTTTGGATTTTAAGGATTTACAGACTAGAGGTATTATAGTTGCCTACCAGATGGGACGGTAAATGGTCTAATTTTTATATAGCACTTTTCCACCTTCAAAGCATCAAGGAACCACTCTCCCATTCACATGCACATCCTTACACCGCTGACAGGGACGAGGCGGTTTAAGAGTCTTACCCAAGGACACAAAGACATCTGTCCTCTGTGGGAGCTGGAATCACACTGCCAACCTTTAGGTCAGCGGACAAACACTCTACCTGCACAAACACATGAATTAATTAAGTTATAATAAAACGTAAAAAAGTGGTTTCAATAATTCTCAGTAGAATACCAGCATCTCTATCTTTTAACCTTTAGTTGCATTGATTTTTTTTATACGTGACGCTATTTACAAAGAGCTAATAAAAGTTGGAGGTAACAAGTGCGACTCCCCTGGAACAGTCGGCTGCCAGGGCGAGCCATGTTTACATTGTTTCCGCATAATTATTTCCCGTGAAACATTAATTCTCCGTCTTTGCAGCTGTCTCTGAACCTTGTCATGAGTAATGTGACATTTAAGCTGTAGCGCAGGTGTTGCCAAATAATCGCAGACCAAATATCATGCTCGGGAATTAATTGTTTTGCTCATAACGAGACAGATGAGAGGGGGAACATCTTGCTGCCGAACAAGGTTTCTCCATTACTGCCAGCCAACCGCCCTGCTACCAAATTACAGCTAGCCCAGATGCTCTGACACTTTGCCTCAGATCCAGGGCCTACTTTTTGCAGCCAAGAAATCAAAGGAACTTACATCTTTCTGATACCAGATCTTGGGTGCGCTCCGTTTGAACCGATCTCAATATAACTGTTCAAATGTTTGCTCAAATGTGGTGATGGTGCAGAAGGCCTTGGCTGAACCTTGGTGCGAGTGTGAGTCAGTGGCCCAGAAATGTGATTAAAATTCCCAAAACATGATTAACCCGGGATATTTTGGAATGGTTTCAGTCAATGGGATTACACGAGGGAGAACGGTGCGCTGTATATTCATTGCTTGCATTCAGATGACTTTTTCCTGCCATTTTGAATTTTGACAATTCAAAGGATATGTTGTTTTGAATATTTAATTTAATTTAATCAGACGCCATGGATAGGACATGTGCTGTACTATAGTCAGCCATCACTCAGTCATCACAGTCGACTACTACTACTACTACTACAATTTTTTTATTTTCCTTTCAGAGCCTCGCTGTTTCGTGGATTTCTTTAGTAGAATTTTACAGGGTATGACGGTGCATTGTGTTCTGCGTCCTGATTGGCTGAGGGACTGTAGACCATTGTCCATCAGTCTCCTCCGTGTCTCCTGTACAGCACAGAATGTGTCAGACAAATTTACATAAATGTTTGATCGCAGTGTGACTCTAAAGTGCTGTATGTTTTCTCCCCGACAAAACCCACAATGTCGATGAAACGTTCTGCACCGACAAAGACACCTACGAAGGTTTGAACTTTGAGAGTGTTTAAACAAGAGAGAAATGTGAGAAAATGTTAATGTCTGTGTGAGAAACGTGTATAAAGTGTGTGGTGAGGGGTTTTACTGCCTTAAAACATATATAATAATTGTAAAAAAAAATAAAGCTGACAACTTCGCGGATTTAGCCTATTACAGGTTATTTCTAGAACATAACCTCCACGATTAACGAGGGACCACTGTACAGCGAACTACACATTATGATTTGAAGGTAAAGGCCTGTTTTGCAAATAACCATAACCATGAAGTTACAACAATGCAGCAGTAGCTCAGTTGGTAGTTTGTCCCCTGATCCGAAGGTTGGCTGTTCGAATCCCGCTCTCGACATAAGCGTCATTGGTTGAGGGGTCAGATCTACTGATCCACAGGTATCGGTGCGAGTCTAGCTCCCACATATGAGTGCTGTTTTGTTGTGTCCTTGGGCAAGACACTTAACCCACCTCACACCCAGTGTCTGCGTACACCGGTGTGTAAATGTGTGTGTGAGTGGGTGAGTGTTTCCTTGATGTAAAGCGATTTGAGTTCCTTACAGTGGAAAAGTGCTAAATAAAAATGTGACCATTTACCAACAATTTTTACACAACAATTTTACACCAATCCACATTTAACATCAGCCTCTTCAGCCTTCACTTTAAAGACGTCCTATGTAACTTTTGTGGTCTGCCATTTGCTCGTATCCATGCTGTTATTGCTTTATCTGGAATGTCCAACAATATGACATAAACCCTATCTACAGTCAAGTTTAAAGCCGTGCTGAGGAACATTTCAGTCAAAACAAGTATCCATAGAGAAAACTTGCACACTGCATCTTTAAAGAACAAGACCCTTACACTTCTCAGTTTCAAATTACAGCTAAGGCCGGCAGTGTGTAATAGAGAAGGCGAGCAGAGAAAATAACACCATTTACTCTTGTCAAACTCTTAACCTGTCACTTTGAATAACTCACTTCAAAAATACTTCATATTTTTGCAATGCTAGTTATTCTGTCCATATTTTGTATTTATATTCAGTCAAAGTCTATTTTTATTCAAATATATTTTTAGGCATGGCTTTTATTTTATCATAGTTGACATTCTGATTCTGCCACTACGCAACCTCCAGCTTTATAATGCAGATATAAGCGTCGTGTTTGTGTTGTCACGACTGCAGCCTGATTTGAAAGCACTAAAGTGGGTTGTGTGCTCTCTCCTGCAGGTGGCTGGAGGTCTGAAGAAGCAGAGCAGTGTGGGGATGTGGATTACAAGGAGACTCTGTCCTCTCCAGTCCTGCAGTCTCCCTCTCCGCGGCCAGTAAAGAGCAGCTCTATCGAACCAGCAGGCCGGCATTTACACCCTGTGAGTAGCAACGGGATTCTTATTATTGAATTAAATTGCAAATTATGGTTTGAGCTTAAAGAGGGGGTATTATGCAACATCGACTTTTTGGAGCTTTCTATCTTGTTATAATGTTGTTCCCTCATTAAAAAACATGCCTGAAGAGGTTTTATATGTCATTCATGCATGTTTGAGTAATCTTTCGGTCTCTCCGGGGCTTATTTGAACCCTCTTTGCATTTAGCAGCACGATTCTGTCCAAACTCAGCGCACAAATCTACGTCACCCATGTCTCCCACATAAGCATGATACAAAACAATGCACTACGACTTCACAAACCTGGTGCGATGTGAAGGAATTTCATTAGCGAAAAGGACGCAGATTGTCTTGTGATAGCGGTGTGAAGGGGGAGTGACTTAGTGGGCAAGGGGGACTAAGAGCATCAAACACGAAACTGAAACTTTTATTTGATTTATGTAACTAAATCTAGTTTTTCAAAGCAATAAAAGCTAACACAGTGATCTGAATATGTTATGTGTGAGAAATGAATACCCCGTAGAAGTGTAATACCCTCTCTTTAACTGCGAGATGGAGAAGTGGTTCTTAGAGGCAGAATTCGTATCCAGGTGTGAGAAAGTTGATATGCCCCCTCATCCCGATTTACAGTCTGGTGGGCGCGTTTCTAGATCCTGATGGCCTCCTTGATCCAACAATGGTACTTATTGCTCTCTGTGCCCATTGTCCCAATCCCTGAGATGCTTTAACCCTCTCTCCCTGATATTGCGGACAGCTTAAGTGTGCAATTGGGATCATTGTGAGACGCTAACGGAGAGTAGTATGCTGTGGAGGAAATGTTAGCATCAGTGTTAGTACAAGCTTGCACTGAGGTTTAAGGGTGTCTGCTGGAGGTTATAGCTGTGTGAGTAGAGCACATGTGATCAAGGAGAAATGTGGGTGGTAGTAGCAGTATAATTGGGTTCAGGTTTATATATCATTTTCAATTTAGTCAATTAAGGGTGAAATTTCATATTGCACTTAACACTATACTTGGCCTGGTTTGTTAAGAGAAAAAATATCTAATTCTGTAGAGACTAGACATGTAGTAGTCATCTTTCTTATATTATTGTCAAACTACAGAAGTCACTGACAGTTGAAAATAATTCATAACTCTTTTGTTTCTAAATATTTTTCTTTTATTTTTTCAGAGCATTTAAAACTACCCTTCTGACATTAATATGAGCAAATCTAGCACCGAGGAACGAACCCTCATTGCACAGTGGTACTTTGAGTCACATGGGTCAAATTCAGAAACCCAGCGGTGTTACCGTCGACATTTTAATACCAGAGATACCCCAAGTGTAAATGCCATTAAAGGAATAATAAGTGTTTTTCAAAGACAGGGGGCAGTATGTGATCTCCACAGACCTGACTAGTCCCGGTTTCTTCCTGTGGGGCTATCTTAAAGAAAATGTGTTTGTGAATAAACCTCGACTTAAAACATAATATCGAGGATCAAATAAGAGCCATAAACCCGGAAATGCTTTCAAATGTTATGCAAAGTGTGTTGGATCGGGATATTCAGTGCCAAACCGAAAATGGTGGACACTTAAAACATTATTTAAAAAAAAAAAAAAGTCAGTTCTACTTCAAGTGCAAAATTATAACCGTATATATTGCTAAAAATCTCGGAAGGTTCATGTTACCTACTGCTAAAATTTGGTGAGTATAACTTAAGAATTATTGGAGCTACTGAAGATTTAAAAGTGTCAGTGACTTTTGGGCCACCCTGTAGTTAAAAGGGTTCAAAAGGACACTATGTAACTGTTTAGGTGGAGAGTCCGCCACCTGCTTTCCCAATAATGTTCCATGGTGTGGCATTACACATATCTATCTCTTAAGTTGCATGTCGGGTTGTGGTAAGAATGCATGCTTTATCTGTGACTGAATACTGTTCACACTTACTGAACGCTGTACTACACGCCTTTAAATGCCTTACTGTGGAACATTCCAGAGAATTGAGACAAGCAGGGAACTGGCATTCTGTCCCCAGACAAGTCACATGAAGTGCTAGGGCTGGGCGATTTCCATTTTATGATTCCCTACTTTGTTAAATGGCGACAGTAGCTCAGTTGGTTGAGTGTCTGTCCACTAATCCGAAGGTTGGCGGTTCAAATCCCGCTCTCTACATAATCGTCGTTGGTTGAGTGGTTAGATCCACTGACTCGCATTCGAATGCTGCTGTGGTGTCCTTAACCACCTTGCCCCCCAGTGTCTGTGTCTGTCTACATGGTGTTTTGAATGTGTGTGTGGTGTGGTTCCTACTTTGTTGTCCCCATAGTTTGTGCCCTACTGCTGTTAAATGGCGACAGTAGCTGCAGTTGGTTGAGTGTCTCACAGACTAATGCAAGGTTGGCGGTTCAAAACCCGCCTCTGCCCCCAATCTGGTGTCTGTCGTTGGTTGAGTGGTTAGATCCACTGACTCCAGGATGGTGCAAGTGCCTTGAAGGTTGGACAGGTCCTCACAGCAAATGAGTGTGGATGAAAAAAAAATGTGATGAATGCTTAACCCTTAACCCACCTTGCCCCCAGTGTCTGTGTCTGTCTACACTGGTGTTTGAATGTGTGAATGTGTGAGTGGTTCCTTGATGTAAAGTGCCTTGAAGGTGGAAAAGCGCTATATAAAAATGTGACCATTTACCATTAAATGCAGCTCTATGGTAAAAAAAAAAAAAAAATCCTATTGGTCCTGCTCTGAGTGACAGGTGGATGTGACCAATCACAGTGAAGAATAAAATTTCAGAAACAGCAGATCGCTTTTATAGACCGTAGAAAAGATACAAGAAAAACATGAAATCAAAATTGTGATCTGCTCTAAGAAAATCATTATATTAATTTTTGGGGAATTTTTTGTCATATCACGTACCCCTGCATAGTGCTCTTTCAACGCAGACAAAGTAGCATTAGCTCTGCTCACTGCTGACTCTATAAACATGAAGGTCGTACTGGTGGGAGTTCAATGGTCTCTCGTGAGTTTATTGCACTTGGGAATGAGAAGGGGTTGGATCCACACTCACACAGGCCCTAGCGCTGAGCACGGCCCTCAGCTCAGCTCTGTGGCTCTTCCTCCCTGAATTAAAGCCAATTAACTTGACTGGAGCACATTTCAGAGGCATCTTTGGGCTGTACTTTTCGCACGACACGATGTGGATAGCTCTCGGCCATGTTAACACTGCTACTTGTGCTACTTCTACTGACTCACTCACCGCGAGGAGGGCTGGTGCTGGCGCCGCACTTGTTTTAGTTTGGGCTTAGCGGTGCGACGCAGAAGAGGTTCTCAGAGGCAGAATTTGTGCTAGTTTTGATTTTCTCTGTTTTGAGTATTGAACAATTTCAGCTGATCGACATTCACTGGGGGGTGACGCTAACTGGGGGCACTGCTCTGTCTTATATATCTTGATTTAAACCTTATTACGGCAAGGGAAGTTTATTTGTATAGCACAATTCATACACAAAGTAATTCAAAGTGATTTACAGAATAAGAAAGACATTAAAATCACAATACAACAAAGCAAAACATAAATAATCATCATAAAAAAATAAAAAAAAACATTTAAAGAGAAAAGAGCAGAATAAAAACCTTTCCGTCGTATGCACAGCTAAACAAAACCGTTTGGAGCCTGGATTTAAACACTGAAGATGCGAGACAGGCTTCTACTTTGACAATCTTATTAAAGTCACTGTACTTGATTCTCACTGTATTAAAAACTTGAAAAAACTGAAATAATTCATTTTAAACGGTTTGCAGTGGTCCAAAGTTATTTCTCACTTGCCTCATGCATTCTGAGAATCATAAGTATTCACCACAATGAGTTTCTAAGCGGTTTTTTCAGACCAGACAACAACTAGCATGCTAACATAGACTTCCTGATTCTCAGACAATATAATGCTTTCAGTGAATTAGACGATGCAAGACAAATTTTGCTCAGATACATGGAATAAAACAGCCCTTCAAGTCATTTTTAACATTTTTCCTTTTCAAAACTGTACTTGGAATAATTCTCGACCTTAAAGTTCAAAAAACCACAGCGCCGAATGATCCCGATAACACTCGGAATGTACTTAAATCACATTTTCACTCCTTGACATTCCACAAACTATGAAATGAACAAGCTTATTTTTCAGATGGCCATAAAAGTCAGTTAATGGGGCCGATTTGTTTTGCGTAATTAACCCCCACAAATATCACCAAGCTCGCTCAATGGGAAAAAAGTATGAACTATGAACTATTTTCTGGTCTTTCGGAAATCTAATTTGGCATTCATTCCACCAGTAACACCCCATGACACCACACAAGACGCATTATCCGGCTCTCTGGTTACAACACACCCACTTGTACGAGGCTGCTCTACCCATGTCATTGCGGCTTATTTAAAATGATACATGGGACACTCCGTCTATTAGAGAACATTTGTATTCTGAGAGATGTAGCCTAGCTTGATTGCTATTATTCATGTTAGATTAGCCGTAGATACTATGCAGGATCCTGATTGCGGGCGCGTGGCAAAGGTTAAACGCCCCGACCTCTACTATGTGCTTATAACGCCGTGTGCATTATTATCACCCACATCAATCAATGCACCCACTTTCACTGTCACGCGTGTTATCGGGTGATTGACCGGTGCAAGGAGAGGAGGCGGCAAGGGCAGGGTGAATAAAACATATTTAGCCAATATCCAAACCGGGGCTAAAGACGATGAATGGCTCCAAAATGTTATAACGTACTGGAGATGAAATTAAATGAAAGCGATATATCCGTGGGTTTCGGAGTGATGAAAGTTTTGGACTGTTGCCATGGTAATTAACTATCTTCTCGGTAGTAAAAAGTATTCAAAATGGCGCCTATAAACAGAAGCATAAAACCGTGGATATGATCACTCACAAATTAGTTAGATTAGCTCCTCACAATGGCAGTTACTCGGCGACAGTTATTTAAAGCTACACTGCGTGACTTTTCTGGTGGAGGGGTTGACGCCGGCTTGTCTCCAGGGCGATGGAATGTTCCAAAGTCTGGCGATAAACGTGCTTATCTCCATGGAGACAAGAAGGTTACGCAACCAGGTTAAGGAAATGGTTTGGCAATAAAAACAACTGCAAGATATATATGTTTGATGTTATACTGTGGAACATTTTAGGCAAAAGAATAACATCTCCATGACTCCCACCAGAAAAGTTACATAATGCAACTTTAAAGTTCTTTCACTTAAAGAAAAGCAGGGTTAAAAGGTCCATATTACTCATCGCAAACACACCTGGAGTTACATTTTGTTTCATTCACGCATGTTTCACACACAAATCCTGTATATTCTGTTCTCCTCTCAAACAGAAAACACTCTGTTCCACCTTGTGATGTCATCATGTGGTACTACAGGAAGTGCTCCACTGTGTTTTTAAACTCCACACACCTTCACTAGAATCATTTGGATGATTTCAGCCTTGGGATTGCCCATTTCTACTGAACTAAAGGTAACATTAAAACACTGAAAACTACCGCTTCATGATTTCACAAGGTTGAACACAGCATTTTGAGCTTCGGAGATGGAGACGGACTAATAATAAAAAGGTTGCACAAACTCTGGATATGTTTTTGATGAGGTAACGGCATTATAACAAGGCTTAACGCTCACAAGAGTCCATTTTGTGTAATGTAGGAGCTTTAATCAAATGTCATAGGACTTGTTCTCTGCTGTACATCCTAAACATCCCGTTGCAAACCCAGTCACTTAAATTCATGCTGATCGATAACTACATGGCCCAGATACACAGACGGACCGTCAATCTCTCTCACACTCTTTCATGAGGTTCAATTTACCATTTCACCTTTACAACCTTCACTAGACAAATCACGTTTTATCAGCCTTCAAATGACACATATGAGCGGGACTATAATCCTTCCTGGTTACAACTCCATAAGTGGTGTTGTGACTGCGGCTCTGGTATTGACTGAAACACGTTTTTGTCCCTGACCGGCAAATCTACTTAACTTTGACCTCATAGCTGTGACAAATAGAAAATAATGGTTAAATGAGGAAAAAACTGCCTCTCTTAGGTGAGTGTATATCGGTAATATATCCACTGGACTGTAGCTCGCTCCCCAAGTACACTGGCTTTCAAATAGAGCGGCATTACCGGAGAATGCCCTCGCTTCCACTGCTCTGTGTCAATTGCCCCAAAATGGCCAATTTCCTGAGTAGGATGTGTGTTTTCACATTTTATCATCCCCGCCTGTAGTTATGTGCGCGCTCGTATAGGCATCAGTCATGAGAGCGGCTCTGAGAGGATGCAGTGCGCAGTAAAAGTGACAGACGAGATTCCGCTTGGCTGCAGATCTACGAGCGCGACCAGGGGAACGCTCGAATTGTATTTTCAAAGACAAGGTGCCAACAGGGAAAATGTCTACGCTCGCAACGACGTCGGATAAAACAGTGTTAGGAAGGAGACGACTTCATCTTTGGGGGGGGGGGGGGGGGGTGATATATACGCTACCGGTCGGAAGTTTGGACACGCCAACGTCTCCTCGAAACCGTTTCGGGAGACTTCATCGTAAAGATCGTTGAAGGATAGCAAGGGTTTGGAGCGATTTCGACAAAGCAAAGGGTGGCTACTTTGAGGAACATCTTTTTTTTTTCCTTTGCTACATAATTCCATACGTCTTGCTTCTTATATTTGGTGTCTCCTGTTTTATCTACGGTGTTGAAAGTAGTAAAAGAAAAATTCTATTCTGTCAACTGGGCGAAAAGTTATTTGAGTGAAGAGCACGTCAAACAGAAACTGTAAATAATAGCGGTGTTGGTTTACGATGTAGTTAGCTCCTCCCTTCAGATATAAGGAGGTGTCCATGAGCAATCTGACCAGAACTGAAGAACTTTTTTGTTCCATTGAATTTTTCTTTTACTATGGATCATTCCTGGAGGATTGAGGGATTACAATGAAATGTTGAAAGGAGCAAACATAAAGAAAAAAAAAAAAGTAAAAGCCAAATGTAAAATCTGTCAACTGGTCAAAAAGTTGTTTGAGTGGAGATGTTCGCTGCTCATCCAGGCCGTTTCTTCAGTTCTGGTCAGATTACTGGTGAACACTGCCTCTAATCTATCTGAAGAGAGGAGCTAACTGCACTGAAACTGAAAAGCAGCTATTCTGCAGTGTTCAGTTTCAGATTTGGCTTTTACTATGGATCATACGTGGAGGACGGAGGGATTACACAGACAGAAAGAAAAGAACAGTGTCCAAACATATGACTCGTGATCTATCTTACATGTTTTTCATTTGCAGGTACAAGTTGGGTCATTATCCACTGGCTTCACTTAATATTTCTATATAAAGTACTTTTGTGCATGACACTGTTTAACTGATAAGTGTTTTTGGTGTTTGATGTTTTTGATGATTGTATTTTTTGCATTATTCTGCATTAAAAAAGCAGCTGGCTGTAGGACCTTGCCTTGTATCCAGAGCGCACACACACATAAATTACGAAATGAGTCTGGTTACTGTTGTGTTCAGATGGACGCAATTCATAGGTGGACTAGTAAATCATGCACAGGATGTCTATATCAAAACAAATATGGCTACTTACGAAGAAAAAAGATAAATGAAAACGAAAAAATATCACTGAAAAACTCAGTAGATTTCTGCAGAATCAATGAGCGAAGCACTAAATTCTAGCTGTGTCCGAATGTCCATATTATTACTACTATTTGTCCGAATGTTCAGTTGGCGAAAAAGTAGTGCCGTCAAAATTTCCCTCAGTGCACCTTGAAAAGTCGATGGACACTGGACTAGTCATTATAGACCACAATGCATTGCAAGAGTCAGAAAAACACGACGCGCCTAAATGAAGCAGATAGAAGTCGCTGTGTTTGTCGCTGATTATGAATAAATCACTCTTAAATAAACCGTTGCTGGGTAAAGTTGCTAGGCTTACCTTAGCTTGAGCTGTTAAGAGCGAGTATTTGCACATCTCAGACAAAAAATATACATATCTAGTCCGTTTACGTGAGATCCAGCTCCAGACTGCAGGGCTGTGCAGTGAACGAGGGGCTGGGGTGGACGCTCAGACACATTCTCTGTTAATCTGAGGTGAATCTGAGGTGAAATATGCTTGTTTTTGTTCAAAATGATGGGTGACCAATGAGCTTTAAATAAACTAACCGGCCATGAATTCTGTAATTGTATCATGTCATTTTCAAGGAAAGATAAGACTCACTGAGAAACCCTGGCACATCAGATTTATACAGAAATAAATAAATAAATATCTGTGAATCACTGGACCTTTTTTTCCTCACAGTGCATGTTTCTTTTTAAAAATCTGTGAAAAGGAAGACATCAATACTCCGGGTTTTGAGTGGCTGTATTTCAATAGTTCTGAATCAAGAGTACACACCATTAGGCGCAGCACAGGCCCGAGATGGTCGTAAATTTCTCCACAAAGAGCATTTGGCAAACAGCTTGTTTATTTTGATACATAGAAGATAATTGGATTCCTGTGCTTTAGGGCAGAGCATCATTCTTCAGAATAAGGATCCTGCTGTTGTCAGGGAGTTTCATTTTACACTTGTCAGAAGAAAATCATTATGTTCACATCTGACGGAGAGATTTTTTTTATCTTAACAACCACGGTTTAAATGTAATATCAAACAAAAAGTCCTCTTTGAAAATAGTTTGGTAAAATATAGTCGTTTATCCAAAAAATACTGAGTTGAGACAGACAAGGAGTTTATAATTGTAACTGTGGCTGTGATCACATAATAGACTGTGGCTCCAGTTCACTTTCTATTGAAAAATCGTTGCCCCTCTCGCTCGTTATTTCGGTCTAAAATGTTTGTATTAACCCGCAAGCTCAAAATCAAGACAAAGAGCATTAATAACAGATAAATCGGGCGACTTCTTCCCCAGAGGTCATTCCCATTAGCGCTACTAACAGGTTTGATTGACAGCGTTAATACACGTCCACTCGCTGCAAAACCAGCGGGAAGGTGGGGGCGGGAAGGGACTTTACCTTCAAAAGCCTCGCTCCGGATTGGCTCTTTCGTTGCTATGATACTCGTGGTCGGAGATAGCCTCTATGGGTGACGTCACACTCGCTACCCTACATTACACCAAATAAAAGTGTAACTCAACTGAAACAGAGTACTCACAAGTCTGAATATGTGTTTTTTCGGTTCAGGTTGGGTTCATGTGACGTCAGAACATTCTATAATCTCTATAGTTTAAAATGGAGCTGGAGATAGGTCAGAAGTCTAGTAGTTCTTGTAGTTTATGGTGGAATTTGCCGTTTAACTGTAATAATGCAGATGTTTTGACCTGGTTTATGGCTAATATCTCCGTCATTACTGGCCCTATCCACATGAAACAAAAACTGGCACAAAGTTTAACACCTTCTCCATCAGTATAAACAAACAAAAGTGAAACATTTTTTTCAGTATAGCTTCAGAAAGTGGTGCCATTGTTCAACTCAAAGGACGTGATTGTTGTCAGTTAAAAGGACTTTAAACCATGGGATTAATTTTGCAGGTTTGTGGAGCTGATCCCAAAACAAGTAATGAGAAGGTTCAGTATTTGTGGATTTCTACTTCGGAAATTTCATTCACAAACAGAAAATCTCACACAGAGTCATCCAGGCCCTGACACACCACATCAAATTTAGGATTAAACCCAGTGGTGGATGAAGTACAATCCGAATCTTGTAAAAGTCCAGATACTGAGATGAAAGTAAAAGTATCACATGAAAAAAAGTAAAAGTGTTTAAGTACCTGTTTAAAAATGTACTTTTTTAGAGTAAAAAGTAAAAGTGTAAAGTGTAAATGTAGTGATATTGATTAAGTATAATACATATTTTGGTCAACAGTAACGATAGGAATCCATTTCTTAAATTGTCCCACACAACCCCCATGTTTGAATACGCATGAAAAGTACTTTCTACTGCAGAACATTTTTGAACTGGACTGAAAAGTAGTGAAGTAAAAGTAAAAAGTATCCACTGTAAAATTTACTTTTAAGTAAGTAAAGTACAGATACCTCAGAATTCTACTCATGTAAAGTGCTTTACTACAGTTGTCCCTCATTATATCACGGTTCATCTTTCTCACTGTTTCGTGGATTTTTTGTGTGTGCAATTTTGCATGTTTTTTTTTTTTTTCACAGTGTATGAACGTGCATTGTGTTCTGCGTCCTGATTGGCTGAGGGACTGTAGACCATTCTGTTCTGCGTCCTGATTGGCTGAGGGACTGTAGACCATTGTCCATCAGTCTCCTCCGTGTCTCCTGTACAGTACAGAATGTGTCAGACAAATTTACATAAATGTTCAATCGCAGTGTGACTCTGAAGTGCTGTAAGTTTGTATTCGGAAAAAGACGCCTGTACCAAGGCCTTTAGTGGAAAAAGACACTACAGCGGAGCGGTGCCAGAACGAAGAGGCGCAGTCAGAGGAACTGTGAAATACATGAGTCACTATTATTTAAATCTTATGTCTCTATATCTTTATTCATTACAGTATTTCTAAAAGCTGTCATTTTAATGTACAGTATAGGAAAATGTTTATATTTTTATTTCTCAGACAAATGTTTGGGCCTGAAAACAGGTCTTGATCTTTGGTTTCATTCTGTAATACTGTGCTTTTTTTCCAAATCTACGACAGTTTGAACTTTGAGAGAGTTTAAACCAGAGAGAAATGTGAGAAAATGTTAATGCCTGTGTGAGAAAAGTGTATAAAGTGTGTGGTGAGGGGTTTTACAGCCTTAAAACATATAGAATAGTTGTAAAAAATAAAGCTGACTACTTTCGTGGATTTTGCCTATTGCGGGTTCTTTTTAGAAACATAACCCTGCGATAAACGAGGGACCGCTGTACTTGTAATGTAATTCGTTACCTTCCAACACTGATTAAACCTAGCGCGAAACCTGTCCAAGACCAGAACTAAAACAGCACTTTACATATTAACTTTAATTTGTTTTTGTAATTCCTCCAACAATATGAAAGACGGCCATCTTTGAAACTCTTTACGATGCATACAGTGTGTACAGTTCTCAAAAGAAGTAAAAAAAAAAAGGGGGCACAAGGTTATACAAAGTGCCTTACATAACTTTTGGTGACCTCCTCCAAAATCTGTATCCTGGCAACAAAAAGCACAACACATACTTTTTGCAATTGCCAATGGCCCTTCCCACTCTCACCCACCATATTACCTTGCTATCCGAATGCTTTCAAATTGAGTGGTGAGGGAGATGTGGAGACAGTTGCCAAAGATTTCAGCCTGTGCACACTCTTATACACTTGCAAAATATAACCTTGGTATTGAATCGTCATGTTTCATTCATGGTGTTGCCCAAGGCCTTACACTGTGCAAGGCCATCACTGTTTATCCAGCTGTACCGTTCAAACCTGCAGAGCTCAGACTCATGTAAAACAGCTTCTACTAAGAATTAGCCCTGTTTTATTTTGTTTCTCGGATAAGTTTTACCATTTAAAGGGCTCATATGATGCTGTTTTCTGATCTGTGCTATAATGTAGTTTCCTCATCGCAAACAGACCTGGATTTGTGTTTTGTTTCACATGTTTAACACACAAATCCTGCATATTTAGGCTGAGTTCTTCTCTCAAACTGAAAAACACTCTGTTCCACCTTGTGATGTCACGTGGTAATACAGGAAGTGCTCCAGTGTGTTTGTAAACTCACATGCACATTTACCAGAATCAATTGGATGATTTCAGCCCTGGAATTGCTAATCTCGACTGAACTAAAGGTCACATTTTTATACAGAACTTTTCCACCTTGAAGGCTTTACATCAAGATAAAAAAAAAAACTGTGACTAAGTTGTGGGCCAAACTAAATATTTATTGAAAAATTCCAACAACAGCTGCATGTTTTTGAGAAGGGGTGGATCAAATTTGAGTGAGGCGACAAGCAGCAGATGCTAATAAGTGTCAACAGAAGTGGTGGAGGCCGGCGCCAACATATTTGCAAAGCATTCTGGGATTTGTAGTATTAGAGGTCCACGCGCTCTACTGGCGCGACGGCAGGCGGGCCAGCTCTAATACATTTTGATATGATCTCGCCGGGCCAAATATATTTATATCGAGGGCCAAATTTAGCCCTTGGGCCTGAGTGTGACATGTCTGCACTAACCTTTGGATCAGAGCGCAAATACTCTACCCAACTGAGCTACTGTCACCCCAAAAAGATAACAGTTAACTTGAAATCTACCACTTCATGACATCACAAGGTGGAACAGAGCATTTTGAGCTTTGGAGATGTACAGACTAATAATAAAGGAAACTCAAACATGTGTGAATGAAACAAAACACGACTCCCGGTGTCTTAAAGCTCACATTAATCCATTTTGCGTAATATAGGACCTTTAAGAAAAACACAAAAAACAAAAATGTCCATTACAAAGATTGGGCAGTTTGGTTAAAGGTGCAGGCTACATTTCCTTTAAAGATGCATTATGTAATTTGTACAGTTTTAGTGGAAATGTAATTGTCTGTCTGGAATGCCCGACAGTATGGCATTAAACACCTTATCTATCTTGTAAAAAGGACAAAAAAAGAAAACTGAGCTGCACAGATTGACCCTGTGACGTGACCTGGCTTGTTTCCATGGAGATAGATACGTTTTATGCCATATTGTGGAAGCAGAAAAGTTACACAGTGCACCTTTTGCATGTTTTTTTTATTTCAGTCTATTGATATTCTATTGAAAACAGACCAATCACATCACAAAATGTTAGTATTTTGAACATCGCTCGGAACAGTGTGGTTCAGCGACATACAGGAAATATAAAGTAGCTGTAAACATAATTCATGTCATTTTGAATTCACGAGTCCACTCACAGATATTCTTTATTTATATGTAATCGCATATCTGTCTGCTCAAGGATACCAAAACACTTACCCAAAGTCAAACCCACAATTACTGCACACACTGTTTGCGAATGCGTTTTCCGAAGTCATTCTGTTACCTATTTGTCAAAGAGACCGAGTTTGGCATCTAAGTAAATGTATCTACTTTAAATTCGCTCATCCTTTCAGTCGGAGTACCCTCTGTATTTTCAAAACAAATTATTATTTTCTTAGGCACATTGTTTAAGAGTTCAGCTTGACTTTCTGATTTTTTTTTTTTTTTTTTTTATCAGTAAGTTGCTTTGCCTTTGAGCTCGACCTACTTTCGACACAAAACCAACAGATAAGAGTCAGCTCGCCCTCTTCGACGATATTTCCTTCCTAGTCTCGTCAATAGCCACATATTCCCGTCCCACGTTATATTGTTTTGCATTTTGCTGAAGTCATAAGCCGGGGCGAAGACACGACGCAGATATCTCGGAGCAAAATGTATGTTGGAGGAAGATTTCTGCTAATCCTTCCAGCTAGCTAAGCGCACATCGCGGATTCAAGGTCAGCGCTGCGGAGGAGCTAGCTAACGCGCTCCATCACATATGAAGGGATTTCGGAGTAGAGGTTTTTTTTATGCTGCACAAGTGGCATTGTCTTTGCGCACTATATATTCATGAGCACATATACGCCGGGATAACGGAGGTGTTCTTACCACACGAGACATTCACTCAGCTGGGCCATATGCTCTTTTCTCCAGCAGACAATACGAGACGCCTTCAGAGCGCTGCCGACAATAATCTGCGTTTATGGTCATCTTTTCTGTTTGTGCGTCGCCATAGAAACGGAGTGATTATGCAGAAGTAAACTCGCAGATGTGTGCGTTCACATTTCATAGTTCGTTGTGTATTTCAGTGCTACCGAAGGGAATAAGCTTCGTTTGGGTAGTTTTGTTAAAATGGTAATGGTGATGCATTCAGGCGCGGTCGGCCCTCTGGAACATTACGAAGAAGAAAACGCATTTGGTGAATTACTCAGATTGGTGCTTAACGACGGTGTGTGGAAGCCGTTCAGGACTGCACCGTGGTTTAGTGGCTCGCTCACCTCATGACAGTAAGGTTCTGGGTTTTACTCCCGGGGGGAGGGTGGTAATGGGTATGGAACAAACTAGTGAAATTTTATTGAAACTTCTTATTGTGTATGAATTGCTCATTTAATTTAATGTATTGAAATATTTCTTACATTTATATCAGCATTTCTCACCTGATCAGGGAATGGTACATGGGAACTAGCTTCAGTTTTAATCTGAGGTAAAGCATATTAAATTGTTTTGTGTAATAATTGCTCCGTCAAATTTATACTAATAAAGTAAAGCAAGTAAAGTTTCCTCTGGGCACGACCATTTTCTCCACACAGCCTCACCCATGATCATGAGGACGGCCCACATGGGAACTAGCTTCAACTATAGGACTGGGGTTCCCCAGCATCTTTGAATGTTTGGGCACATGCAGAGTCGATAAACTACCTAAAGTTTAAACCTAAAGATAAAATTGGATCCTCTGAGCGACCATTTATGTTATACATTGCACCCATGATGATGAAGCTCTGATCAATCTGGAGTTGGAGATGGGAGGCGTAATTTGAAGAATGGGTATTAATGCAGAGGACGATAATGTGAGAACCTTTAAACCTTCAAAAATGATCAAAAGGTGTATGGATTCTAAAAACTCTGCACTTCCAGTATTTCCATAATACATCACAAGGTGGACCTTGTCCTCAGAAAGCTCCTAAAAATATGGGATTTATGTTTTTGACAGAGCTCCCTGTTTGTGATGAGGAAACAGATTATCAGAGACCAGAAAATGGCGTGACATGGACCCTTTAAGATGGGTGAACTGCACGATTTCGTATGTCTGCGATGAAAGATTTCTGATCGTAGAGAAAATCTTGAGCCGTATTTCTGAATCACCACAGTGACACCATGACGAGAAGATCAAACTTAGAACCGTCGTACGACCAAAGACGATGATTGACTGACTCATTTCAAGCTTGTTGTTCGCTCCCATAAATCTTTGGACCATCACAAAGTGCAGGCGTGTTGCTGTACAATTTAAATTCTTCACATTGTGTAGTCCACATCCAACAATTTCAAAAGAAAAGAAAAAAAACAACAAAAAAAACCAACACCACACATCTTAAGCCTAACACCTGGTTTAATGTAAGGACGTACAGTATTTAGCCTTCCAAAAATTAATGGTTTCAACTTCCTGTTAATAGGCAACAATCTGGAGACATCTGACAATTCAGAAGATATAATATTTGATTTGTGCTACTGTTTTATCACTCTGAAATCCATGGATAAAATATTTGATTATATTTGTGACGACTTGGGTGACCTTTGTTGAGGTTTAGAAACTTTTGACCCAAAGAATCATTATCCAGCAGTGATTCTGAACCACCCACTTCTTAACGCAGTACTTATTTCACTTATTTCACTTATTTTAGTTTCTGTTTGCATAATTGCACTGCTAAATGTCCTATTTTGAAAGACCCATGTTGCACTGTTTTCTGATCTATGTTATAAAGTTGTTTCCTCATCTTAAACAGACCTGGAGTTGTGTTTTGTGTCCTTCTCTCAACAGAAAACACTCTGTTCCACCTCGTGATGTCATGTGGTAATACAGGAAGTGCACCACTGCATTTCAAATCTCTATTGAACTAAAGGTAAAAGGTAGCTGCTAATTTGAAAACTACCACTTTATGACATCACAAGGTGGATTGGAGCATTTTGAGCTTTGGAGATGAACGCAACAAAACACCAAACGCAAACTCCAGGGATGTTTCTCATGAGGCAATGACATCCGAACACGGCGTAAAGCTCAGAAGCGTCCATTTTGTTTAGTACGGGACTTTTAAATCCACATTTTAAACATGCATTATTGTTATTCTCCCCGTGCATTAAAAGATTGTCAGACCCCTCTGTTTCCAGCTCATATACCTGCACGGTGCGACTTGGCTCACCACTTCACATATTGAAATCGTGATTGTGAGTGCATTTCAGTATACAGTTCAAAGGTCAAGGCACGCCGCAGCTAATCTCAGCCCGGGCGTATTGTTATTTCAGCGTTTGTCGAAATTATTCACACCCATCGACGGCCCAAGGATGAGAGGGGCCCGATGCTTTTGTAAGGGCTTATCTCACTCATGCTGTTACTGCTTTTAAAATGATTGCAACGCATCTGTGCATGAAGGTCACGGAGGCTGCGATGCTAGCACTATACGCTACAGCTAAGATTATACCCCCGCGCAGACCAAGGTTAGCTGTAATGGTGAGTAGCGTATTCTTCATCTAATATTGATGCGTTTAACAGATGGTAAAGGACCGGCCAGGCCCAGGCACACAAGACAAAGAGCAGATGGAGGATCACGGCGGGAGGGCAGGATTCTGGTGGAAATCGGCGGTGTAGGCAAAAATCCGCCGGTCCATCTTGGCTCCTTACGAGGCCATAAATAAACCACGCTCAACCAGAAATAAACACGCCAGACAGGGTTTAAAAATGACTAATAGTGACGTTGAGGAACAGGAAAAAAAGATGTATTATGAGATGTGTTTGAGCCTGAATGTGATTGAATCTGTTATGTAAATTAAAATGTGAGTCCAACCAGTCTTATTATTTCATAACAAGATGGGAAAGAGACAGAATACTTTTAACAATTAGAATTAGAATTTTTTTTTTTTTTTTTTTTAGACAAGGCAAGTTTATTTGTATAGCACAATTCGTACACAAAGTAACTCAACGTATTTCACAGAATAATAACAACTCTGTTAATCTAGACGACTGAACTTTTGAATTTCCCGGCTAGGAATGAATAGCCGGGGAAGTATATGTATTTATCTTTCTATCCATCCATCCATTCATCCATCCATCATCCATCCATCTATTAGTCATGTAGAAGAAAAAAGAAAGAAAACTAAAGAGAACAATAGTAGGGCCATTAAAGGTTCAATAGGGCCATTAAAGGCTGAAACTGGAGACAACAGCTGTTTGCAGTTTCAGTGTAGTTAGCTCCTCCCTTCAGACAGATATAAGACAGTGTCCACCACTGATCTGACCAGAACTGAAGAAGCGGCTTGGATGAGCAGCCAAACGACTTCACTCCTACAACGATTTGTCCAGTTGACAGATTTAAGTGGTTATGATTAGACTAATACAAATATACGAAATGAATATTGCACTGTGAAGCGCTTTGGGTGTCATGAAAGACTCTATATAAATCCAACGATTGATTAACTAATTGCAGTTTACTGTAGTCCAGACACACACAAACGTATCTTTGCAAACAGAAGTGTCCTCCAGTGAAGTTTTCCCTGTCCACTGCCTGATCTGTCAGTATTTATTGATTTTAGCGAAACATTACGCCGGAAATGGTCGAGCCGTCTGTAACCTCTGATTGGAGTTATCCGGCTACTGTTGTGTGCAGAGCCATCTGATCTAAGTGTCCAAAGATATATACAGGAGATTGGGGAATAAATGCTCTACATTGTGAAAGTGAAGACTTATTTGTGAGCGCATTTTATCCTGTGTGGACCCCAGACAGACAGCGAGATGTAGGCAAATGTCATATACTCCCACATATATTCACAGGTCTGATTATAACAAGTATAAGAGTAGATTATAATCAAATATTCTCCAAGTTTTACAAGTTTACGGTACATTTAATACTTGTGTATATCGGAAAGCCTATCATTTCACTGATTGTCACCCCCTGTCTCTGCTCTTCTGTATATGAAACACGTCTTCATCCTTTCTCCTTTATCTGTTCATGAAGCACATTTTATTATGGTCCATTTCATTTTGCCTCCCACCGGACGTTCTTATCAAACTTGATTTACCAGTATTGATTCTGGTGGATTTTACTGTTTAGTTCAAGGTCAGAAAGACACTGTAGGCTTCTGCTGTTGTGCTGGTCGACATGGGATTTGTCAAACCCTGTTCACACATAGATCCCAGAAAACTGCTGGGTATAAAATGTACCCAGTAACACACTCATATGGCTGTATACAGTGTCCCTGCTTTTTTTTTTTTTTTTTTTTTTACAGTGTATGAACGTGCATTGTGTTCTGCGTCCTGATTGGCTGAGGGACTGTAGACCATTGTCCATCAGTCTCCTCTGTGCCGTGTCTCCTGTACAGTACAGAATGTGTCAGACAAATTTACATAAATGTTGGATCGCAGTGTGACTCTGAAGTGCTGTATGTTTGCACTCGGAAAAAAAGACACCTGCACCAAGGCCTTCAGCGGCGCGGTGCCAGGACGAAGAGATGTGGTCAGCGCAACTGTGAAATACAAATGAGCCACTATTGATCATTTCTTATGTGTCCAGCATCGTAAGTTGAACATTAAAATTAAGTTTGTTACAGTATTTCTAAAAGTTATCTTTGTTTTTTTTTTAAATCTACAGTATAGGAAAATGTTTATATTTTTATTTCTCCAACAAATGTTTGGTCTTGATCTTTGGTTTCGTTCTATAAAACTGTATTTATCTTTTTAAATCTACGAAGGTTTGAACTTTGAGAGAGTTTAAACAAGAGAGAAATGTGAGAAAATGTTAATGCCTGTGTGAGAAAAGTGTATAAAGTGTGTGGTGAGGGGTTTTACATATATATAATAATTGTGAAAGATAAAGCTGATACTTCGTGGATTTCGCCTATTGCGGGTTATTTTTTAGAATGACCACTGTACTGTGTATAAATAGACGTTGCTAACCTGCTAGCCACCATGTTCCAAATAGGAAGTGATCACAGACACGCTTCCGACTCCATCAGTTCATTTTACATTGGAAATCTGTCGCTCCTCTCTCCATAACTGCTGCTGTCAGACTCGTCATTTCCGTCTTAAAATGTCCACATTAACCCGTTCATGATCAGGTGTTTTTATTTCTCTGTGTCTGTAAATCGAGATATGAACATTTAAAAACCGACAAATCAGGTGTCTTCTCACTAGCATTAGCAGCAGGTTTGCGTGACGGCGTTGCGAAGCGCCTGCTCTCTGCTTAACCGGTGGTGAGACCTTCAGCAGCCTCGCTCTTGGATTGGCTGTTTGGTTGCTATGGTACTCGCATTAGGAATACCAAATCAAATGTCCCCTTGTAAAGCCGAGCGACGATGGGCTTCATGACTGGGGCCGAACGCTATGGGTGACGTCACACTCACTTAATCCTCGTCTTTATACGGAATATTTAAACAGATTGGAATGCAACCATCGAACGCCCGTCTGCTAATTAAATACTGTCTCCATCTCGGTTAAGAGAACGTTTCAAAGTGCCTTTTGTGATAACTGGAGAGTGCAGTGTTACCGTTGCTGCAGAAAGGTCATAAAGTGCATTTCACTATAGACACTTTCACTGTATTTAAGATTGTACTAAAATTCGTGCCTGTTCTTCTTCCCCCTGGGTCGCAGATCTGACATATGTGTAGGTCATTCCATAACTCTTACCTGGCAACCACAGCACTAACAAGGGCCAGCACTAAATACATGTTTAAACTGCCAGAGAAACGTTTCGTAACTGTATTTCTGTCCCTGCATTTGGGATTTTTGATGTTGACGATATAGAGTAATTCCATTTGAGAACTCAGAGCTACTTTCCTGTATTTTTGCACTTTTCTTCTCTACTTTTCCACACAAACTGACACTTAACTGAGGTAAAACTGTGAAATATTTACCACAGGTCCCACCAAACCAAGTCATACTTAGAAAAAAAACATAAAGATCTCTTATATGGAGTTACATTTTGAAGTAACTTAACAGTGTAACGCATTACTGTGAAAATAATGATATTACAGTTACTATCAAACACTAAAAACTACAGTTAGCAGCGTTATGCAGATGTTTCCATGTCTGGCAAACCTGGGCTGATATCTGTATTTTTTATATAGATTGATCTGCATCTCAAACAGGATCGTCCAATCAGATTTATTGTTCTTCAGTGACATGTAAAACCAAAGAGCTCATTGGTCTTCTGCGATTTACAAATAAAATCAAACTTCTCACCTCAGATTAAGTCAGTTTAGCGCTTCACTCACCGACTGACAGAATCAGCAATGTTTTTTTAACCCACTGTCATATTTGTTTCCTTTATTTTGTCCTGGACTGTCTAATCCACCTGTCAATCACGTCTATTTGACTCACATCTCCGTTAAGTGTTGAAGAAGTGTGTATTTTAAATCTCAGGCAAGATGTTTCCCATTTCTATGATTGGTGTTAGTAATAGAAACAACTCATTTATTGTTTAGCCATATTTAAATGAGCACAGATTTAATTCATTATATATAAAGTCATCCTACAATAATATAAAGTTACTTTCTTGAAGCAGTAAGTAATGTAATATAGTAGTAACGGGTAATTTGTTCTTGAAAGTAACTTGGTCATATGCACTTTATATGTACTTACTGTTAATAAACTCAATTAATTATTCTCATCCAAGACTATTCCTCATTTCCCAGTATTAAGAAAGCAATTAGAGTCTTGTATGAAGTGACAAACATATGTTGAATGCATAAACAAGTCTATGAAACAAAGGCCAGTGTGTTGTTGTTAATTAATCCGAAGAAAACAATAGATAAATTTAACTTACAATGGGACTGATTACTTTTAGCGGCATGTGCAATCTGTTCATCTGCTAATTTGTTGCATAATGTAAACACGACGCAGAGAAAAATCAAAATAATGGAAGAATCGGGCCTGTACGAGGTCGTTTCAGAGCCGCAAAAAGAAGCCCGTCCCGGCGTCTATGGGCCTAAGACGAGGGTGGTGCAGTGGTCCAAAGTTATATCTCACTTAACTATTAGCTAATGATTCACTGTGATGAGTTGGACCGCGCTTTTCACAACTTTCAGAGGCCAGAGCGGAGTTGTGCCAGCATGGTACAGCTAACAACAACTCACCTGCTAATCGTGCACATCCTGATTAATAAAAAGCACATGCACACAGCAAACAGAAGGTCGAATCCAGCCAAATGAGGCTCAGTGAAACTTGGACCCGAGCTTCATATTTGGATCTCCGGCCGCGAGTATCAAAGCGACCGAAGATAGTAACGCCCCTTCCCACTCGCATCGCTGGTTAGCAGGGAGTGGGCACTTAGCTAGTGTTGTCAGTCAAACCTGTTGCTAACACTAGTGGGAGCGACCTCGGGGAAAGAGGGCGCCTGATGTGTTTGTCATTAATGTTCATATCTTAAGTTACAAATACAATAGCGAAATAAAAAAAAAAAAAAAAACTTCCTAAGTAGAGCGGGTTAATACAGAAACGGTAAGATTAAAATGATGAGTCTGACAGTGGCAGTTGCAGAGAAAGGGCACTTTCAATAGAAAATGAATTGGAGCCGGAATCGTGTCCACTAGCACTGATATATGATTGGCTGCAGTTGCTGGTAGTTAGGGTAATGACCATTTATATCAAAGAGTTGTTGTTTTTTTTGTTTTTACTAACTGAAATTGGCTGTTGGAACTGGCAACCCAAATGAGAGACTTCTGTGAGCCTCATTCTCGTTCAGAACCAAAGCACCAAATGATAAAATAAATAACTTGAGCTTGTGTGAGTGACGTTTTGTTGATGATTTTGAATAGTACAACATATTTTTGCAGATATATTTCTCCACGTCTCCACAGTATTCTCAAGATCCACCTCAATATGTGCAGGTCACGTGTCTGAATCCCTTTGTATTGAAATGGCAGAGCTCCAAGTCATTTCATTTCATGTTTCAATATATTTACACCAAAACCTCATAGAGTTCTTCTATATCATTTCATATATGCTCGTAAACACGTGCCACCACACCGCCCTGCCTCTTATCTGCATTGTTTTTATGATAGTCACATTTGGATTGTTGTGTCAAAGCAGAAAATTGTGCTGCGGCTTATTTAAATAGAGAATGCAATCTTTTTTTTTTTTTGCAATATATCAAAATACTCCTAGTTTTGCATTAATGTTTTAAAGTAGACCTTTTGTGCTTGTTTCTGCTCTTTAGTTATAATCTATGACACCCGTGGATCATTGTGTTACCATTTGCATATTTTAAATCACAATATTCATCTAAAACGACTTAAAAAAAACTGCTGTCTCTCGCATTAGAAAACTGTGGTGTCCGATGGGAACTGATGTCGCCGTAAACGTCATCACAGTGGAGAGTTATCAGCACCTGGGATGGGTAGCTGCACATCACGCTAGAGAGTCCAATTATTTATTTTTTTTCATTTGTGCCAAAATGACTATTCGACCCCACTGAATCTTACACGTCTCACCAGTTGAGAAAAAAGCATTGGAGAACCAGGTAAGTACAGATCAGTGGGTCTTAGGTGCCCAGATCTGGACCTCCCTCCTATTAATTTATATCAGATAGGGGCCCATGCGAGGCTTCTTGCCCTGGGCCCTCAAATTTCGGTTGGCGAGCCTGCTGGTAGCGGTGAAAACGAGTTGATCGGAGCCATCTCGAATACAGGACTATGAAGATTACTGAAATGCATGAATCTAAAAACAACTCTTAGAGGGTAAACGAGAACGACACAACCATGACACGGTTAAAAGCTCCGAAAAGTCGATTTTGCAGAACAGGTCTGCTTTAATGCACATCGTCAACCATGAAAACTGGAACATAGATTGGTGACTAAATTCATATCTTATCATGTAGCACTAAATACTGCCTTAAAAGAAGAAGTTAAAAGGGAAAGTAGGCTAGCTTATGACCCACATAACTGCTGCAGTCAGGCTTTGATTTCAGTCTGTGGGATTGAGATGCAATTTGGAAGACCCAAGTCACTTTCAGTTTGTGTAATACATCGGGCTCTAATTCGCATTATATCCCGACACGCATTTGCTTCCTGAAAGGTGCACTTTTTAACATGTCTGATCCACCACCACCTCTACTTCTCTCGGCACATTAATGCTTTGCCTAGAGCTGGGGGTCTAGATTGCTTTTTCAGGCCAGGGACCCCTTATCGGTATGAAAGTATCCCAAAGAAAACCCTGCTATGGTCACACAACACAAGCCAGGAGTTTAGAACCAAATTTGGACTCTTGGTGTAGTCGTTTTCATGAAAAAGCAGAAGAAACTGTAGTATTCAAGTAATGATCAACTTGTATAAAAATCTTTGGGGACTCCTGGTGTAGATGTCCCCCAGATCCTGCTTTGTGAATGACTAGCTTCGAAGTTTTCCAAGTTTCGACTGTTTTTCATACTTCCCCGCGATGGTTAAGTTCCACTGTATGCCGAAGACATATGTTCAAACACAGCCTAAGAATACAATATTAAAAAAGGGTATAGTTATTCTGGCAACATCCCTCAGATCTGTCAACACTCATTTGTTTCCTGTGTAAAGATCCGAGGCTTTGGTCTCACAAGTCTCCTCCGCTGCGACATAAACCCCACACAAACTGCCTATACCATCTCCCTATACAACAGCACATAACAACCCGGCGTTACTTATACCCACGAGGTGCGACGGATGCTTTCCCCTAAGCTGTGGCAGACAGGTGGGAATAAAAGTGACACTGATCGCTGAGGAATCGCTCCTCAAGGTCAGAAAGAGCAGAGCACACAAAGGTAGATTGCTTTTTCATCCGCACGGACAACATAAATCTCCCAGTGAAAATAAATAAAAACATATAGACGTTATATGGCCTTGTTTGTTCGCGATAGAGACGTGTGAGGCCGGGTGCCACAGAGACAATGTCACAGTCTGCTGGGCTCTGTTCTTTAAACTACATCTGCTTATTTATTATTTGACACGTGCAAGAGTAAGATAAGTAAAATTTGTTAGTAGTTGTAGTATTAGTAAATGTTTGAGTAGCTTATTTCTCTACTAGCTTATCTACCATGCGTTATTTGCCGTGCTGATTTTGTAGTGATGGGCAAATGAGACGGAGCTCCGGAGCACGTCTCGTTTTTTTCCTGAAACTTGCTCCGAAGCACTGCCCGGAGCTTGTCTCGCAGCAGTGACCGAAGTGTCGAAGTGTCGGTCCCTCCCCCTGCTGCTTCGCTCTGCCTGTCAATCACTGGCTCATCGAACGCTCTGCTCTGCGATTGGTTCAGAGCTTCAGAGTGTTCAGCGCACTTCCAATGGTTTGACAAGCGCTAAACTGCTACAGTATAAAAGATGGACCAATATTTCTTAAAAAAAATGTTGGGTAGTGAGGAGTATTGTGTGACGTTAGTGGTGATTTTGGCGACTTTTGGCATTTGTTTAATTTTCGATGGCATCTACAGGTGGAAAAAAGCGATTCATGGTTTGGAATCACTTTGTCCACTAGAGGTCAGTGTTTCTCCAAGGCCTCAGACACGTCGAACCATTTGAGACAATATTGCGACTGAGGTGTCAATGCTTCACGAGGCTCCATTCGCCCATCGCACTATGATTTTGTCAATCTCACCCATGCAGACACAGAGAGAACATGCAAAAAAGCTTCACTCAGTCGAGCTTCACTAGAACCTAGGAGCTGCTTGCTGTGAGACTCAAGTACTAACCACTACGCTAAACAAGGGATGGGACTATTAATATCTGTCCCTTTTAATATCACCATAATTTATTCACATTTGTTCATTTCCAGTATTTTTTCTAATCGTAACTATCCCGGTTTTGTTTTGTTTAGTCTTTCAGTTAGTTTATTTTACACACCACACACACCTGTTACTTTAAAGATATTTTATTTGGTTATATTTAGTCAGTTCAGTTTAACACATCCATCTCCTCTCACCTGAATCTCCACATGGGCCAGACAAAAAGGGGGCGTGTCCTAGGTCGGCCATTTTTAAAGGCTTGGGGCGTGGTCGTGGGCCGGACCATGTGGAGAGGAGAACTGAATTAAGTTTTTTTTTTTTTCTGTTTCAATGTTTTTGTGTATTTGTTTCAATGTTTAAGTGTTTATAGTTTTATTTTAAACACTTTTAGACCCTCATAAGTCTGCAGTGTATGACGAGATCGTGCTAAACTTGTATCTACCACAACCGTGAAGTAAATGGAGTTTACCTGGGGGAGGTGCTTCTGGTTTGAGACGGTATAAAAGCAGGGCAAAGTCAGGCTTTTGGGAGAATCAGTTCGCGGTGTATAGGTGAGTTTTTCCCTTTAGTTTCTTCATTTCTGTTGCTTTTGTTTTAGTTAAGCACAGTTTTTTTTTGTAAAATATGTATTCTTTTTCCACTGTGTCCTGTAATTTCGGTAACAGAGTCTGCCTCCTACTTCGACCACATCGGGCCAGCTTCCCCACGATATCGAAGTTTGGATATACCGATACTGACAGTGCAAATACGATATCGATACTGTTATGCGAATATCAATATGAAATAACACGCAAATGTTAAGACTAGCATCAATCTTAAACATGTTTGGACCATTTATTCATTGATTTGTGTTAAGCATGCTAACAGCGCACATCTGTTTCGTGAAGCGTTCTATTTTTTTCCTATTTTTTAAGCAAATGTTTATTTTTTACCTATATATTATTTCACTATCAGGTCAAGATTAAGGTTAGGATTACGATAAGGTTTAGGGACAGTTCTTTTGATAAATTTTAGACCATTTCTTCATTGTTTTGTGTTAAAAATACTCACCAGCAGCATGTTGGACTGATACCAAAATGTGTGGTCCATCCCTACAGCAGAACTTCCACCAGAGAAGATACATAGTACACATTAAAAAAAAAAAAAAAAATAAAACTTCAAGGCGATCCAAACTCCAGGTAAAACAGGCCTGATCTACTGGCAGAGTTCAACTACAAACAACAGCCTCTTGTTTACTCACTTGATGCCTGTGCAATCAGGAGGAAGTGGCAGCTCATTAAAGAGATGCATTCTTTGATTAAACCACAGGTCTTGTTTATTAATGAAATGTTGATTTGAGATTGTGATTGTGAAATGACTGGTTGCCACGGGATACCGGTTTCTTGGAGCGACAGAGGGGAGCCCGTGGATGCAGTGTGATGGGAGGCAGCTAGCAGCGGGCGCTAATTGATACCACCAATTATTCTGTCCGAAGCATCAAAACACAGCAACTCGGACACGGCGCTAACAAGGCTCTGGCATGTGAGTTTCCTTCCACTTACTCCCGAAAGTGAATAAATACCATAAATACATGTGAATTAGATGTATGTCAAGTATTTTCTAGTGTGGAGGACTTTTTTCCATCACATTATACAGGTCCAGGATGTAACATGTAAGATAATAGCCACATAGGATCAATCTGATGCTACTTTCGTCTGACCACGGCAAATACCAGCTCGAAAAGTGTTACACAACTTTATTAAAGGCGCTGTACTTGTTTATTAAACTAACAAAAGAAATGAAAAAAAAACAGAACTAGTCCATGTTAAATCGTTGGCAGTGGTCCGAAATGATTCCTAACTTATTTTCAGCATTACGAACATTCTAATTATTCACCATGATGAGTTTATAAGCTCGTTTCACAACTTTCAGAGGCCAGAGTGGAGTTAAGCACTACAGTTGTCCCTCACTATATCGTGGTTCACCTTTCGTGGTCTCGCTGTTTCGCAGATTTTTTTAGTGCAATTTTGTGTGATTTTTTTTTTTACAGCATAAGAACGTGCATCGTGTCCTGCGTCCTGATTGGCTGAGGGACTGTAGACCATTGTGTTCTGCGTCCTGATTGGCTGAGGGACTGTAGATCATTGTGTTCTGCGTCCTGATTGGCTGAGGGACTATAGACCATGTGTGTCCTGCGTCCTGATTGGCTGAGGGACTGTAGACCATTGTGTTCTGCGTCCTGATTGGCTGAGGGACTGTAGACCATTGTCCATCAGTCTCCTCCGTGTCTCCTGTACAGTACAGAATGTGTTCAGACAAATTTACATAAATGTTGGATCACAGTGTGACTCTAAAGTGCTGTATGTTTGCAAGTTTTCTCCCGACAAAACCCACAATGTCGATGAAAAGTTCTGCACCGGCAAAGACACCTACGAAGGTTTGAAGCTGATTACTTTGCGGATGTCTATTATGGGTTATTTTTAGAACGTGAACCGCTCGATAAATGAGGACCACTGTTACAACAACTAGCATGCTAACAGCGCACATCTGTTTCGTGAAGCGTTCTATTTTTTTCCTTTTTTACATATATATTATTTCACTATCAGGTCAAGGTTAAGGTTAGGATTACGATAAGGTTTAGCGACAGTTCTTCTGGTAAATTTTAGGGTTTTGGGACATGGAAAGTTAGTCCCGTCCGATGCCAAATCCCACAACTTTAGCGACTGCTTTTACATTACATCTATACTGAGGCAAAACGGACTTACTTACATGAAAAATAAATCAACTACGCACCCTTTATTTTACTCAAATTAGCACCAGACTGACTTTCTCTGTGTGTAACTGAACAGTCAGATGCCTGGCCAGGCTATAAACAAACTGAGCGTTATTTGCAAACCAAGTTGAGATGAAATATTGATGCAAGTCCTAGCAACAAGGGTGCAACAGTGTCAAGAAACAGAGTCGCATAGAAACACGATTGGAGGCTGTTAGGGCCAGACACTACTCACAAATATAAGGCTAACTCGTCGGTGTAATCTCTCATTTGTGCACGAGCGGTCGATGGTAGAAAAAGGTTCCAAAGGCAGTCGCTGACACTGTTTTTGCAATCAATTTATGATGGCCATCCAGAAGTCATTTTCAGTCTGAAGGAACTGGTGTAAGGACAAGAATTTATACTCCCATAAGAGGAGAGCTGGATTAGATTTGAAGCAGGGAGAAGTGATAGTCTGAAAGAGGGTTTGAGGAGGTGATATTTGTCGAGCTGTTACAGGCCACCCGATTGTTTCCATGGATATTTTTTTTCGCTATGTCCAAAATGTTCCGCAGTTTGGCGTTTGTCTTATCAATCTCCACTGAGACAAAATAAGAAAGTTTGGTTTTGAAGGTATTTTTGAGCAGTAAAAACACCTAGAATTGAATAAACAAAAAAATAATGCAAAGTTTAATGAGACAAAAGTGCAGCGGACCCTCCCACCAGAAAATTACATAGTGTGACTTTAATCCTAGGTCAAAAAAAATAAAAAAATAAAATAAAATAAAGCCAGCCTAACCATGTTCTTAAAGCACACCTATTACGCCTATTATCAACTTTTTAGAGGTTGAAACCATTACATAATTATTACTCTGATCATTTACTCGCTTGAAGTTGTGTGTGATCACCACACCGGGACACGCCCATTGCTCTGTACTTATTTAATTTTCCAATTTTATTTTCTTAATTGGTGATACGGTCTTGGCAACCCTGCATAGTCATTTTAGTACAAATAAAATAAAATAAATCAAAAGCTGCTGCTTGTGAATTCAGTTCGCTTCAATTCATTTTTTTTTTTTTTTTTTTTTATTTATTTATTTTTGTTTTCAAGATTGTCAAGGTAATGTAAGGCACACACACACACACACACACACACATGTCGCATACACACATGCACATCTACACACTCAGCGTTTACATACTACATACAGAAGTGTGTGTATATATATATTACACATGCATCCAGCACACACATGACCCTGTGAAAAACATGAAACCCCCGAGAAGCTGCACAAGCTCAGAGAACGGGCTCCATCACCCTGTGCAGAACACAGTTTTTGAGGCTTGGCAGGTAGTGTTTTTTTTTTTTTTTTTTTACTTTTGCCATTAGAGTTTGACACACTGTTTTTTGAAAGCAGAAATTCTAAGAAAAGAAAAAAAATAAATAAAATAGAGACAAACGGAGAGGTATATATACTGATATAATTAAACAAAAGAGAAAGAAAAGTAATAATAATACAATAAAATAATAATAATGATATAAATAATAATATTAAAATAATGTAATAATAATAATAAAAATAATAATAAAATAATAATAATAATGATAATAATAATAATAATAATAATAATAATAATAATACATTTAAATACAGGGTTCTTCATGTTTCTTAGTCACTATAGCACATATACACATCTATCTATCAGAGGTGCAGATAAATTTTTGCTGTTTTGATGTTCACGCCGACGTCAGCTCCCACTGAGCCCTGCTGTTTTCTAACTGAGAAGTCAGCGGACTTGTTTCTTTTCTTAAGTCGTTTTAGATGAATATTGCGATTTAAAATGTCCAAATTATAACATAATGATCCCCGGTGTCATAGACTATAACTATAGAGCAGACACAAGCACAGTAGGTCGTCTTTAACTGCTGTGAGTGAGAAGCAAGAACTAAGACGACTCATTAAGCATTCAAGTCTAGAGCGAGTTTCAGGGTCTAACTCCTCCTTTAGGACACAACTAATCTATAGCTCCTCCATATAAATTCTGTCTCCTCTGACCAGCACCTTCAGACTGATAATGGCGTCTGTCGAAATGTCTTGATTGAAGAATAAAAATACAATCTTGCTTGACGATTACCTTTAAAACCATGTCTATGAAAGATAAAACCAGTATAGTAGTACATGTCTGTTTGTTCTACAGTGACAAATACATATACCTTGAAGCTGGCAAAATGGGTATCTCCCAAGTACTTGAGCAAAATCCTCTTGAGGTCAAAATCCTCTACTGTGCACTGTCTGTATCTAATTATGTATAAACTGTTAGTAGAAGTGGCCTGGCTGGATGACCCGGCGCCCGGCTGAGGTGGCTCCCGTCCTGCCGTGGATGGGCCCCTCTCTGTCCCTTAGTTGAGCGGCTTTGGTCCTACAGACTTGAACTCTATCTGCAAATAGATGCACATTAGTCCTGGACACATCTGCAGTCTGTCCGTCCATGGCAGTGGATCTCTGACTGGTTATATCCCCATTGCAGTGAGAATTATGATGCTCTGAATACATAAGGTAAGTGAGGAAAAACTTTGGACCACTGCAAACTGTTTAAAATGAACTAGCTCAGTTTTTCACATTTTTAAGACAGTAAAAAGTCAGGAACAGCGCATTTAACCTTTATTACTTGCACATCTGGCATTGTTCTCGCCGTTCTCATTTCTTTTTTCTTTTTACCGAATAGTTGGTCAAATGGTCACGCATTTTTATACAGCGCTTTAAGGCACTCAACGCACTTTTACATCAAGGAACCACTCACCCATTCATACAAAAGTGTACGCAGACACTGGGGGTGATGTTGGTTAGGTGTCTTGCCCAAGCGCTCAACAACGGGATTCATCTGTGGGAGCTGGAATCGCATCGCCAACCTGTAGGGTCAGTGGATCGGACCACTCTAAAGCTCTGATGTTTGATGTCGAGAGCGGGATTCGAACCGGCAACCTTCGGATCAGTGGACAAACGCTCGACCGAGTGAGCACCTGTCACTCCAGGAGCTCAGTTATTCAAATGCAGTGATTGTTGATTGAAAACAGTCATTGTTCTTGTAAAACATATAGCGATAATTTGAGGTGATGGATCTGCAGACTGAGCTCGCACTGGGAGCATCAGCAGCAGCATCATATAGAAGATTTATGTCTATGTTTAGTACCAGTGCGAGATCCTGCGCTAAAGTCGATTCACTATCATGCAGTAGAGCTACACATGTTGTTCCTGCAGTAAAACAGGCCCTATAGTCTCGTAAATGATCTCTACTTAAAACGTTAAAGTTAAATGGAATAGTAAACTGCTCGGGCAGAGAGGTGAGTCATCGGATGGGCGTCTTTGCAATTTCCTGTTTTAAATGATATGGGGCGTTTCACCATTATCTGGTTCAAATGTTCTCGAAAAATCCATATAAAAATAATTGTACTTTAAAACAATGACGCATGACACACCTCCTGGAGATTGATATAAAGAGACGGTTTACGGGAAGTAAAAGCCTATCTGGGTCTCACAATGGGAAATGCGTTTTAGTGATCAAAAGTTTACGTAAAGGTGCACTGTGGAACTTTTCTGGAGGGGTCCACCACGTGCTTGCGTCCATGGAGATGTTATGACTGTACTTGTATGTTCCCACGCATTAAAAACATGTGTCTTGTTCGATTACAGGTGTTTTACTGCGCATAAATACCTTAAAAAACATGCGTTCTCATTGTGAATTGGGTTGCCTCTCCACAGATCTGACCTATAACTTGGCCTCGAGCATCACCTGCTTCAAATACAGAGGACGAATTTCCCTACGGGGACATTAAAGTGCACATTAACCCCTAACCCCTACGCCTGGAGACAGATACATTAATGCCATAACATGTAAGACTCCAGACAATGAAATAACATCTCCATGGAGACATCGTGCACATTTAAAACTGGGGCATCTGTAAATAGTATATTGTAAAAAAAAAAAAATAGCAGTTTTTGAGCAGACCACTGTTTGCTGTCTGCAGCCAATAGTAAAACATTTTATCTAGTGTTGGATAAGTCACTGTGTTCCATTTTTTTTTAGCACAGGTAAGAAAAAGTTACACTATCTCCTCTTTTTACCATTAGAAAACTGGAAAAATGTGCCCAGCTTTAGTAATAATAATAATAATAATAATAATAATAATAATTAAAACTGCAAGCAGTGATAAAGGCCCTCGCCACCCTTGCGACCGCGGGGTACACGCCACCGCGGAGTTCGCGCCTCTCGTTCCCGCTTACATCGCGCCCCTCCCACCAAAATCAGCGACTGAGTAATACTACTCCATTCATTCCAATGACAGCATTTATGACATTTTCACACCTCCACGGTTGGAAATAGAGGTATGTCTTCATTGACTTTTTTGTTCAGTATGATGAGTGGAATATGTGTACCAAATTTCGATGGTCAATGACAAAGTACATTTTTTTATCCCAGTTAGCCAAAACCCATGTATTTCAATGAGAAATATCGGTCGTTGCCATGGCAACACACACTGCAAATAGAGGTATGTTCTCTTTGGCTTTTTTGTTCAGTATGGAGATAGGGAGGTCCATGCCAAATTTCTAAAGTTTTTGACAAAGTCAAAATTTTTGGGTCCCATTCAAAATTTCCAAGGGGCGCTGTGGAGCAATGGATTGTCTGATCTATGTAAACTGTATATCATTAGGTTCAGATCAATATTGTGACCAAAATGTATATTAATGCCGGCTAACAGGACACTGCATGTTTGAGTTAGGTGCAATTCAACACTTCAAAAAAACGCCATTTTTCTTTGCAGGCTGGCCACACCCACATTTTATGACTTAGAAAAATCCATGTGAGTCGCCTTTAATCCCACATGGGTCTAGTTCATTTAGACGAATTTGCAAATATGTTGAATGAAAATCCATGGCGTAAAAAATCCAAACGTGAGAGTTAAAATGTTGAAAAAAAATGAGGTTCCGCCCACAATGGCCGACTCCCTGTAGGGTTTAGGGTGGGGTCATAATATCATTTTTTACTTGTCTTGACATGTTCTATGGTTCTACCAAATTTCATTTGTCTACGATGAAAAAGGTCTGTCATTGACGTAATGTATTTTGAACTTTGAGGTGGCGCTACTGAGTCATTTTGAAACATTAATTTTCTTGCACATCAAATTACACATTTTTTCACCAACCTTGAATTTTAGGTCATAGTTGGATTAGTGCAGAGCATCTATTTAGTCGACAACAAAGTCCAGTACTCTGAACCCCATTCATTTCAATGACACATTTATGACCATTTCCACGGTTACCACGGTAACATAGTTCCAAATAGAGGTATGTTCTCATTGGCTTTTTTGTTCAGTATGTCAAGCCACATCTTCATGCCAAATTTCAAATGTTTATGACAAAGTAATTTTTTTGGTCCCATTCAAAAGTTCAAGGGGGCGCTGTGGAGCAATGTAATGTCTAACCTCTATAAAATGTATATGTATGCACTCAGATCAAGATTTTGAACAAAATGTATATTAATGCCGGGAAATAGGACACTGCAGGTTTTAGTTACGTACCATTTAATACTTCAAAAAATGCCTTTTTTCTTGGCAGGCTGGCCACACCCACATTTTATGAGTTTAGAAAAATCCAAGGTAGAAGACTGTAATCCCACATGGGTCTAGTTCATTCTGACCAATTTGCAAGTTTCTTGAATGAAAATCCATGGCGTAAAAAATCCAAATGTGAGAGTTAAAATTTCAAAAAAATGGGGTTCCGCCCACAATGGCCAACTTCCTGTATGGTTTAGGGTGGGGTCATAATATAATTTTTTACTTGTCTTGACATGTTCTATGGTTCTACCAAATTTCATTTGTCTACGATGAAAAAGGTTTGTCATTGCCGTAATGTTTTTTTATTTTTTTGAGGTGGCGCTATTGAGTCATTTTAAAACATTAATTTTTTTGCCCATCAAAATAATTAATTTTTCACCAGACTTGAATTTTGGGTCCAATAAAATTGAGTTTTCGTTAACGTTCAAGGGGTCAAAAATGGAGTCATTGTCGCAAGGAAAATAAGATAAAAAGAATAATAATAATAATGGAAACTCATTTTTCCCCCTTTTTTTTTCCTCCTAAACCATAAAAGCTACAGTCATGTGACTTTCTCACATTGTGCCCCATCACAAATAAGGCCCCTGTGAATTTTTTCACAAGTCCAGGACAAATCGATTGTCTTCTACGAATTTTTGAAAATGAAATTTGAAGAGGGCGCTAGAGAGTCATTTTGTGAGATAAAGCCATGATTTGCATATCATTGTGTTCAGCTCACAAATGTGCATAAACGCTGTATTAGCGTTTTCCCAACAAAAAATGTGTGAAAGAGAAATATTTTATTGAAATATTCCAAAAATTACAATTTTGTATAAAATTCACCCCATGACCACACACCCAAAGTCATATTCAAATATAATTGATGATCTTTAATCTCACATGGGTTTAGTGGGTTTTGGCCAAATTTGAAGTGTTTGTGATGAAAACTGTGCGAGGAGATGTCCTGAATGTGAGGGTGTGCGCTTTTTTGTCATCACCGGGTTTGATCCAATATGGCCGACTTCCTGTACATTTTAGGGCAGGGCCATAATATCATTTTTGTCATGTCCCGACATGTTCTATTTTTTGATGTGAGTCTCAGATTTTTACGTCGACTTTTTTCCGAGCCGGGCTCCCATAGGCCCCATGAAAATCAAAGTTTGAGGTGGCGCTATCGAGTCGTCTTTCATTATTTTTTTTTCGCGGTCTTCGGTGACAATTAGAGCTTGGCGAGTTCTAATTTTTGACACCACTCACTGGCATGTCGGGGCGTGTTAACCACTTGATTTTTGCCATTTTCCCCGTTTCGGACGCGGTTTTAATGAGTCCCTCGCCGGGACGTTGTCTCCGGCTCGGGCCTAATAATAATAATAATAATAATACTGATAATACTGATAATAATAATAATATAATATAATAATAATAATAATAATAATAATAATAATAATAATAATAATAATAATAATAATACTGATAATACTGATAATAATAATATAATAATATAATAATAATAATAATAATAATAATAATAATAATATAATAATAATATAATGATAATGATAATGTCTTTTGTTGTGTATTGCACTTTGTGGAATTGTAAAACATATGCTTGTAGTGATTGTGCATGTGCAATTTTTGTTCTTGTCTGGTTTGATCATGTTTTATTTTTATTTTTGTATTTTTTTACTTTTTAATTTATTTTATTTTTTTTAATATGTTAAATTTAACGTGAACTTAAAGTGCTTCCTCAGCCTGTACACAGCACACATGGATCATCCTGGTGTCTAAATGAAGTTATGACTTTGTGCTTTCTGTCTGCTGTTAAATAATGTCTTTATATAACATCAGAAATATGTCTTTATATAAAATTAAAAATAAGCACATTAGAGTCAAACACAGCACTTTCATTGGTGGAAAAAAAACCCCCAAAAAAACAAAACAGAAAGTTTACATTTTGCAGGTGCCTTCTGGGACACCTGTGAATGAGATTGTCACTTGTGCAAAATTTGGTGCAGAAAAAACTAAATGGTCGTCTTTAGGATCTTGCCAGTCCGGTGCCCATCTGCCTCCCATCTGCCAGTTGGCTCTGGGTGGCATCAGCACATTTTATTAGCATAAATCAATTATTGAGATAGAAATGCAAATTGTGACTCAGAAAACCAACCAGAAAATGTATAAATAATTAATGTCACAATCTGACCCAAAATAAAGATGGTTTGGATTTGTAAAAAAGTGTAATACCTAATTATAATGAAACATAATTCAGTTATAATATTATTCATCCTCAAATATTCATAATTCATGTTAATGCTGGTGGAGTGATGGACAGGCACTCTCACTCCCTAGAAATGTTTTGTTTTGGGTTTTTTTTGCACATGTACATGGTCCTTTGCAATGATGCTAATGCTAACACTAGCAAAATGGCCGACAGCATGTAGGGCTGCAGGGGTCGGGACGGGTCACAAACTGAAAACATCACAGAACCTCAAACTTTAGTTACTATTATCTGTATGACTAGTTTACCCAAAACATGGAGATTTAAGCCTGAGTAAGCAACTTTCAATAGAAAAACAGCAAAGGTCAGACTTTTTAAAAATATATATAATTACATTTTTCACATATTTTTTCTGCACTTTTTAACTTCTGTTTTGGTGATATTTAGGGGGAGACTAAAACCTACGGTATTTATGGTTTCAGATTTTAATTTTAATTTTATTTATTTATTTTTTAATTTAATTTAATTTGATTTACTTTATTTTACTTTATTTATTTTATTTTATTTCATGATTTTATTTTATTTATTTTTTCCATTGAATTATAACTTCTCTATGAACAGATGCATTAGAGTTTGTTTTATAAATGCTAACGTTTGAAAAGTGGCTCAGTTTTGACATTTGGGGACACACTTGCTCTTCTATTGTCTTTCCTCTGATTACACAGATATGTGGCATGTTGGGGTTGCAAATATCTTACTTTTTATGGGCGTGGTGGGCGTGGCGGTGGGCGGATCTCGGCCCACCAGTGGCCTTTAGGGCTTAAGACGTTTGAAGTATTCTGAATGCAGTACTCTGAATGGGTCATGTAACAGAATGCACACATTTTAATGCAAGTATTCAGTATTCTGTTATGAATACAATGTCAAAGTACTCCCAACATCGCCCATCACGACCACTAACCACTAAATCCCTATGAAACATATTTAAGAAATCTGCAGAATGAATCGGGCTTAAAATGTCGCTATGATGTTACAATTGTTTCTTCCCACCAGCCCACGTATACCTTAAGCTTGTTGTCGGTTTTCCTTCCTTATCTGACCGCTCTTTGCAATGGAAATGAGTGTGAGGGGTTTGTGGCTGTGCACCTGGAGCCCTGTTTTCAAATGTGGCCCACTCAAAGCTCACATGTGCTTCTGACAAACTCCCCGCTGAGGTGCCAAGTGCCCAAGTGCAGAATAGCATTGATTGTGAAGGAGTCATTTACTCCCTATCGAGCTGCAATTTGTCCAGTGTTGCTTTTTTGATTTTTTTTTTTGTTTGTATAAAGGATCTTTTCTTCAATAGGCCTCTTGGGGGCGGTCTCGATGATGTGAGTTCAAGTCAAAGGCGGTCTAGAGGTGTGGAAAGCTGATCACTTGAGACAAGAGAGAGAGACAATTGATTATGTGCAAAAACAGACATGTCGCTGGGATTGAAGGACTTGTTGATTTGTTTGGCCATCGCTTTTTTCCCATTGACCCTCCCCAGTATCTCCTCACATGCAGCATTACTGCTTTAGTCCTGCTTTAGTCCAGTTTAGTCCAGTTTAGTCCTGCTTTAGTCCTGCTTTAGTCCTGCTTTAGTCCAGTTTAGTCCAGTTTATTCCTGCTTTAATCCAGTTTAGTCCAGTTTAGTCCTGCTTTAATCCAGTTTAGTCCAGTTTAGTCCTGCTTTAATCCAGTTTAGTCCAGTTTAGTCCTGCTTTAGTCCAGTTTAGTCCTGCTTTAATCCAGTTTAGTCCAGTTTAGTCCTGCTTTAGTCCAGTTTAGTCCAGTTTAGTCCTGCTTTAGTCCAGTTTAGTCCAGTTTAGTCCTGCTTTATTCCAGTTTAGTCCAGTTTAGTCCTGCTTTAGTCCAGTTTAGTCCAGTTTAGTCCTGCTTTAGTCCTGTTTTAGTCCTGTTTTAGTCCAGTTTAGTCCAGTTTAGTCCTGCTTTAGTCCTGTTTTAGTCCTGCTTTAGTCCTGCTTTAGTCCAGTTTAGTCCAGTTTAGTCCAGCTTTAGTCCAGTTTAGTCCAGTTTAGTCCAGCTTTAGTCCTGCTTTAGTCGAGTTTAGTCCAGTTTAGTCCAGCTTTAGTCCTGCTTTAGTACTGCTTTATTCCTGCTTTAGTACTGCTTTATTCCTGGTTTAGTCCTGCTTTAGTCCTGGTTTAGTCCAAGTTTCATCCTGGTTTAGTCCTAGATTAGTCCTGGTTTAGTCCTGGTTTAGTCCTAGTTTCATCCTGATTTAGTCCTGGTTTAGTCCTGGTTTAGTCCTGGTTTAGTCCTAGTTTCATCCTGGTTTAGTCCTTGTTTAGTCCTAGTTTCATCCTGGTTTAGTCCTAGTTTAGTCCTGGTTTAGTCCTAGTTTCATCCTGGTTTAGTCCTGGTTTAGTCCTGGTTTAGTGCTAGTTTCATCCCGGTTTAGTCCTGGTTTAGTCCTGCTTTAGTCCTGCTTTAGTCCAGTTTAGTCCAGTTTAGTCCAGTTTAGTCCAGCTTTAGTCCTGCTTTAGTCCAGCTTTATTCCTGGTTTAGTCCTGGTTTAGTCCTGGTTTAGTCCTAGTTTCATCCTGGTTTAGTCCTAGATTAGTCCTGGTTTAGTCCTGGTTTAGTCCTAGTTTCATCCTGATTTAGTCCTGGTTTAGTCCTGGTTTAGTCCTAGTTTCATCCTGGTTTAGTCCTAGTTTAGTCCTGGTTTAGTCCTAGTTTCATCCTGGTTTAGTCCTGGTTTAGTCCTAGTTTCATCCTGGTTTAGTCCTAGTTTAGTCCTGGTTTAGTCCTAGTTTCATCCTGGTTTAGTCCTGGTTTAGTCCTGGTTTAGTGCTAGTTTCATCCCGGTTTAGTCCTGGTTTAGTCCTGGTTTAGTCCTGCTTTAGTCCAGTTTAGTCCAGTTTAGTCCAGTTTAGTCCAGTTTAGTCCAGCTTTAGTCCTGCTTTAGTACTGCTTTATTCCTGGTTTAGTCCTGGTTTAGTCCTAGTTTCATCCTGGTTTAGTCCTAGATTAGTCCTGGTTTAGTCCTGGTTTAGTCCTAGTTTCATCCTGATTTAGTCCTGGTTTAGTCCTGGTTTAGTCCTGGTTTAGTCCTAGTTTCATCCTGGTTTAGTCCTAGTTTAGTCCTGGTTTAGTCCTAGTTTCATCCTGGTTTAGTCCTGGTTTAGTCCTAGTTTCATCCTGGTTTAGTCCTAGTTTAGTCCTGGTTTTGTCCTAGTTTCATCCTGGTGTAGTCCTGGTTTAGTCCTAGTTTCATCCTGGTGTAGTCCTGGTTTAGTCCTAGTTTCATCCTGGTGTAGTCCTGGTTTAGTCCTGGTTTAGTCCTAGTTTCATCCTGGTGTAGTCCTGGTTTAGTCCTGGTTTAGTCCTAGTTTCATCCTGGTGTAGTCCTGGTTTAGTCCTGGTTTAGTCCTAGTTTCATCCTGGTGTAGTCCTGGTTTAGTCCTAGTTTCATCCTGGTTTAGTCCTGGTTTAGTCCTAGTTTCATCCTGGTTTAGTCCTGTTTTAGTCCTGGTTTAGTCCTGGTTCCCGTTGACCCTGCTCAGTATCTCCTCACATGCAGCATCACAGTCTCTACCTTCTGAGTTTTAGTGTTGATGTACATGGTTCTTTTCATTCTTCGCTCCAGCATTTATCTCTCTAAAAACAGATGTGCTCAAATATGGCGCCTCTCCCTCGTCTCCCAGTAGACACACGGCTGGTCGGCTCGGGTAGGTCACATGATGAGCAAAAAATAAAAATACAAATAAAGAAAGAAACAGAAAATACCACACATAATTGCATTTTTAAGTTTGACAAAATAAGTGGTGGAATTTAACAAAGTAAAAGTACTGTATTTAAGTGCAATTTTGAGGTATCTGTACTTTACTCAAGTCAATTTTAAACTTTTACTTCACTACATGAGAGAGCAGGTATTTTCTACTCCACTACATTTTTGAAAATGGCTGAAAGGTTTGTTTACTTGTCTGAGACCTGCTGAAAAGACTGAGGGGTTTGATTTTAGCAGGTCTGTAGTTTGAGCAAACAAAAGATAAACATAAAAACGATTGATTTAATTGTCTCTGTTGAACAAATTTCAGCACAAATCTTTATCAAAATCACTGCATTTGACGACTTATGAAACCTAAACATCTGCATGAAATCATTTTACTTTTTTAGTCCTGGTTTAGTCCTACTTTAGTTCTGGCTTAGTCCTAGTTTAGTCCTGTTTTAGTTCTGGTTTAGTCCTGCTTTAGTCCTGGTTAAGTCCTGGTTTAGTCCTGGTTTAATCCTGGTTTAGTCTTAGTTTAGTCCTGGTTTAGTCCTGGTTTAGTCCTGCTTTAGTCCTAGTTTAGTCCTAGTTAAGTCCTGGTTTAGTCCTGGTTTAGTCCTAGTTTAGTCCTGGGTTAGTCCTGGTTTAGTCCTGCTTTAGTCCTGATTTAGTTCTGGCTTAGTCCTAGTTTAGTCCTGTTTTAGTCCTGGTTTAGTCCTAGTTTAGTTCTGTTTTAGTCCTGGTTTCGTCCTGGTTTCGTCCTGGTTTCGTCCTGGTTTAGTTCTGGTTTAGTCCTAGTTTATTCCTGTTTTATTTCTGTTTTAGTCCTGCTTTAGTCCTGGTTTAGTCCTGGTTTAGTCCTAGTTTAGTCCTGGGTTAGTCCTGGTTAAGTCCTGCTTTAGTCCTGGTTAAGTCCTGGTTTAATCCTGGTTTAGTCCTGGTTTAGTCCTGGTTTAGTCCTGGTTTAGTCCTGGTATATCTCTGGTTTAGTCATAGTTTAGTCTTAGTTTAGCCCTGGTTTAGTTCTAGTTTTATCCTGGTTTAGTCTAGGTTTAGTCCTGCTTTAGTCCTGGTTTAGTCCTGGTTTAATCCTGGTTCAGTCTTGGTTTAGTCCCGGTTTAGTCCTGGTTTAGTCCTGGTTTAGTCCTGGTTTAGTCTTGGTTTAGTCCTGGTTTAGTCCTGGTATAGTCCTGGTTTAGTCTTGGTTTAGTCCTGGTTTAGTCCTGGTTTAGTGCTGGTTTAGTCCTGGTTTAATCCTGGTTTAGTCCTGGTTTAGTGCTGGTTTAGTCCTGGTTTAATCCTGGTTTAGTCATGGTTTAGTCCTGGTTTAGTCTTGGTTTAGTCCTGGTTTAGTCCTGGTTTAGTCCTGGTTTAGTCTTGGTTTAGTCCTGGTTTAGTCCTGGTTTAGTGCTGGTTTAGTCCTGGTTTAATCCTGGTTTAGTCCTGGTTTAGTCCTGCTTTAGCCCTGGTTTAGTCCTGGTTTAATCCTGGTTTAATCCTGGTTTAGTCCTGGTTTAATCCTGGTTTAGTCCTTCTTAAGTCTTGGTTTGAGCCCAGTTTAGCTCTGATATAAACTTCCCTTGGTCCAGTCTTGCTCAGTCCTGACCTATTTAATTTTATGTTTAGTCACTAACTCACCGACCTCCAAAAGCCTGAAATTCCCACTACCCTCAGCCGCACACCTTTGACGACGTCCTTCTCCAGTAACACATTTAGCTTGATCCCTGTATATCAGAGCTCCTCAGACCTCTCCCTCGGTGCCAGTAGACCTGTCCTCTGTAGACCTTTTAATCCCCGAGCTCTGCTGTGACATGGCATGACTCCAGCCGTGAGCAGCATGTCTTTATTGGCTCTGTATTCTCCTCACCTTTAATACCCCCCCCCCTCCACAGACCTGCTCCTACACACCTCCACACACTTCAGCTGTCAGCGGTATCAGAGGGACACCGGAGTGAGGAGGTCAGGGGCGGCAGTGTCCAAACTTATTTCTGTCAACGCAATGTTTATCGTTAGTGTTGGCAAATCTAGTGCATAAAGAGAACGCACATTTAAAACGACTTCTGCTGACCGAAGTGCTTCAAAAAACAGATATACAGAAAACACGATACACAGGAGAGGCACAATGCAACACCAAGATATCAGGACTAGCTAGTATTAAATAAATATAGTCTTAAACTTCTAAATCTCCCTTGTTTTTTTTTTTTTAACTTTTTGTCATTTTATTTCTGTATTTTGATGACTTTATGTAGATGTATTCGGTTTTAAAATTCAGTTCTTCTTGTATTTTGTACTTTCGTTTGGTAAAACCTCAAATGATTCAAGAAGCTCTGAATGTTGTTTTGAAGAAATGCAAAAAAAAAAAAAGAAAATAAATAAAAATTATAATATTAGGCATATAGTTTAAAGCAAAAAAAAAAAAAAAAAAAAAAAATATTAGAATATTAGGCATATAGTTTAAAATAAAATAAAAAAGAATATTAACCATATAGTTTAAAGTAAAAAAAAAAAAAAAAAAAAGAATATTAGGCATATAGTTTAAAAATAAAATAAAAAAAAGAATATTAAACCATATAGTTTAAAGTAAAAAAAAAAAAAAAGAATATTAGGCATATAGTTTAAAGTAAAAAAAAAAAAAAAAAAAAAAAAAAAAAAAAAAAAAAAAGAATATTAGGCATATAGTTTAAAGTAAAAAAATAAATAAATAAAAATCTCAAAATGCTAAGAGAGATGATTAAAAACAAAAATGGAACAAAGCCAAAATCCTTCAAACAATGGTACGAAGTGATATCTCTGCACTCTTTTTTTTTTAGTAGTTTTACTCGTCTCTTACTCTTTCACATTTGTCTGGAACTTCAACCTCAACTAACGCATTCTGAATTCATTTTAGTAAATATCACCCTCCCCAGTTGCAAATGAACAATGAATACTGTGTTTGTTACTGTTCCTACCTCACACCAGAAGGCAGGTATCAGTCATCTGCACTGGTGGTAAATACTGTGTTTTTCCCTTCATAAACATGTATATATATTGGTGTTTTTCAGAATCTAAAATGTGAGGATATTCTTCCAAATGAGGGGCAAGAGCCAGATTTCCCTATAGATGACACAGTACTTTGTCATGAAATATCTAAACGTCAAATGCATGAATGTTTTACCTGATGAGTTCTACCCATTAACTTCTTGTATTACAACACAATTTATTTTGTGGCCCCTCATCTGTATTAAATATTATTAGCCTATACAGGGGTGTCCAACCTTTTTTCACCGAGGGCCGCATACTGAAACATATTTGAAGCGGATGGCCGATACAGAGAGTCAAACAGTACATTTAAGACACTGTACCTTTAATAAGACTTGAAAGATTATTTTTAGGTCTGTGTCACAATGTAATGTGATGTTATTCGGGTTATGAAGGTAGAACTGCTTCAACTTGTGCTAAAAAGTACTTCCTGATCAATTGGGCCAGTTTAGGAGGAGGCATGAGGGCCAAAAAAAATTGGTCCAAGGGCCGCTTTTGGCCCCTGGGCCGTAGTTTGGACAGCCCTGCTATAGAATGTTGTGATGTCGTCTGAAACCCAGCAATTGACTAGTGCACTCTTAGCAATCTTTAGTCCAATTAGGTTCATCTAGTCTACCAATAACTTACTTTAATAGATTATTTTTTTCAGACCAAGGTTTAGTTTGTTTTCAGAGCTGACAGTTTGGACGAGCACGCTTCCTTAGAGTGGTCACATGATGTTGCCGTGACGTTTCAACATTTTGTCCAGTTGGCAGATTTAACCTCGGTTTTTACTACAGGTTTTGGCGCTGTCTTCCAACCGGTGGAGGCAGGACGACAGCGCCATCTGCAGTCCGACTTCTGCAGGACAGTATCCCAGGTGTGTGAGAGTAAAAAGGCCCCCTCGTCCCGGTTTACAGTCCCGTGGGCGCGTTTCCATATTTCCAGTAGGAGGACGGCGCCAAAACCTGTTTAAATCAGCTGACTGGACACGTCACAGCAACATCAGGTGAGGAAATAAGATGGAAAGATGAAAATTATTGCTTTGACATGACTGAGAATGTGAGCAAACTATAGTTATTCTGTGACTACACATGTGCTACTTACACAGAATTCACAGTTCGGTGGATATTACTCAAGTTACATTTACCCAGTTACATTAAATTGAGTATCTTTTTAAAGAAATTCAACTTTTTTCTAACATATTTCCTGCTCCGCTCCTTCAGTTACATCCAGTTTGTTTCACTTTTGTGTCTATCCTTTGAAAATACCAGATTTCGTGCATTTTTTTTTTACATTTTGACCTTCAAATTGCATTAACTTTAAATTATAAATCAGACGGCACAGTCACTTTTTCAGTTACTCCTACTTGAATAGCAGTTCTCCCCCTTTTACTTGAGTAATTTCTTGCACTACTTTGTACTTCTCATTGATTAATATAACTTTAAAGTAACGTTACTCTTACTTGAGTACAGTTTTCGTCTAAATGACCCACCTCTGCAGATAAATCCCATCACATATTGTCAAAAATAAGTCTGACTCAGCTCCACCCGGCCCATCTCGTGACTCAATAAACCCTGCGCTCCAGCACGCCCCATTTCAACCTGTTAAACGCTGGCTTAGTGCTGTGGTATTTACATTAATCAGTATTAGAGTCTGTGTAATTAAAAGGTCAGATCTGTTCACATAGAAAAGCTCTAACCTTCTGTGTCAGTCTAATGAGCTCCTCCCCGGCCGGCATCATTTTTCATAATTATCCCCCTAAATATACGACATAATTCTTCTTTTTTTTTTTTTACCCAGAAAGAGCCGAAGTTACGGGCGTTTGCTGAGTCAGGACTTCTAGGATTGTGTGCTGCGGGCTCTGTGTGGAAAGTCATTAAGGAGGAGTGCTTTTCAGGGAGACCTAGTTTTGTACTTTGCAGCTACATCCAATGAATAAAATATAAAACCCGGTGATGGTGATTTAGACCTCATTGGTTTGTTATATCTAATCTGCGCTTTGAAAATGAAGCGGAAATACGGGCATCCATCCATCGTCTGCTCTGTGTTATGGGTAAATCAGTGGCTGTTATCTCTATCCCAGCGTATCGAGGCCGTGTACCATCTTATGACATTTTTGGATTCTGCACTAAAAGATGTTGGGAATTTTGAATTGAAAGACAGCACATGTTCACTTTTTACTGGTTCACACCATCAGTTGTGGCTATGACTGAAGTTTGTCTCAGTGCATCAAGCTCCAGTCAGTTTAAGTTTATTTATATAAACCTACAATAAAACACCACTGACTGTAATAGTGAAGGAAAAGATTCAAGACCAGGTAGAGCTGAAAGAAGTTTATCTCATGAGATGAATGAAGTTATGAATGAAGAATGGAGTGTGTGAGTGAGAGTGTGAGTGAGTGTGAGTGAGTGAGTGAGTGAGTCTGAGTGAGTGACTGAGTGTGAGAGTGAGTGAGTGTGTGAGTGAGTGAGTGAGAGTGAGTGAGAGTGTGAGTGAGTATGAGTGAGTGAGTTTGAGTGAGTGAGTGAGTGTGAGTGAGTGAATGTGAGTTAGTGTGAGTGAGTGAGTGAGTGTGAGTGAGAGAGTGTGTGTGTGTGTGTGAGAGTGAGTGGGTGAAAGTGTGAGTTAGTATGAGTGAGTGAGTTTGAGTGAGTGAGTGTGAGTGAGTGAATGTGAGTTAGTGTGAGTGAGTGAGTGAGAGTGTGTGTGTGTGTGTGTGTGTGTGTGAGTGTGAGTGTGTGGGTGAAAGTGTGAGTTAGTATGAGTGAGTGAGTTTGAGTGAGTGAGTGAGTGAATGTGAGTTAGTCTGAGTGAGTGTGAGTGAGAGTGAGTGAGTGAGTAAGTGAGTGAGTGAGTGAGTGAGTGAGTGAGTGAGTGAGTGAGTGTGTGAGTGAGTGTGAGTGAGTGAGTGAGTTGAGAGTGAGTTAGTGTGAGTGAGTGTGAGTGAGTGTGTGTGAGTGAGTGTGAGTGAGAGTGAGTGGGTGAAACTGTGAGTTAGTATGAGTGAGTGAGTGAGTGAGTGAGTGAGTGAGTGAGTGAGTGAGTGAGTGAGTGAGAGTGAGTGAGTGAGTGAGTGAGTGAGCGAGTGAGTGTGAGTGAGAGTGTGACTGTGAGGGAGTGAAGGTGAGTGAGTGAGTGTGAGTGAGTAAGTAAGTGAGTGAGTGAGTGTGTGTGTGTGTGTGAGAGAGTGTGAGTGAGTGAGTGAGTGTGAGTGAGTGAGTGTGTGTGAGAGAAAAGAGTGTGAGAGAAAGTGTGAGTAAGTGAGAGAGAGTGAGTGAGTGTGAGTGCGAGTAAGTGAGTGTGAGTGAGCGTGTGTGTGAGAGAAAGAGTGTGAGAGAGAGTGTGAGTGTGAGTGAGTGAGTGTGAGTGAGAGTGTGACTGTGAGGGAGTGAAGGTGAGTGAGTGTGAGTGAGTAAGTAAGTGAGTGAGTGAGTGTGTGTGTGAGAGAGAAAGAGTGTGAGAGAGAGTGTGAGTGAGTGAGTGTGTGTGTGAGAGAAAGAGTGTGAGAGAAAGTGTGAGTAAGTGAGAGAGAGTGAGTGAGTGTGAGTGCGAGTGAGTAAGTGAGTGTGAGTGAGTGTGTGTGTGAGAGAAAGAGTGTGAGAGAGAGTGTGAGTGAGTGTCAGTGAGTGTCAGTGAGTGTGAGTTCAAAACCAAAGATGAGTTAGTAGAGATGCAGTAGCTCTGGTGAACGTTTCCCTCACTGGAACCTGCCCACGTCATCTGTGTTTATTAATAACTCTTTGACGAAGAAAGTCTTTTGACGTGTGTCGAGGTCGTCCCACAGTATAAAGCTTTAATATATAACACCACACACAAACCCTCACATTATCTTAAAGAACGCAGGAAACTACTGTATTCACTGGCCAATCATGCACTTACTGTCAGCACGGCTACGGTACGCCTCAGCGATCACCACGGTAACGAGACGCTACAGCAGAGCAAAATGTTCAGTGTTCCCAGACGATTTAGACCATATTTTACATTCTTTTCAAAGGACTGGTGCGGTTTAATGGAGCTGCTCGCAATATCCACATTTCCGTTCTTCTGTGAGCCATTTTTTTGTTAGTACTACTAGTAATATGTTAAAAGGAACTGTTTGTAACCTGGGTTCTGACCATCCTGCCTCAGATGAAAGCTCAAAACCTCCAGAGTTCACTCACCGAGCTGCAGACACTAGCACTGATTCATGATTGGTTGCTGGTGTATATATAGTGACCGTTTAGAGCAGAGAGAGGCATTTTAGGTTCAAACCACCTGGATTTCAGCTTTGAAACTGGCAACCCAAACGCAAAACTCATGTGATACTGATCGGATAATCGTCTTGAGAATCAAACCCCCAAATTTTAACATAGACGGCTCTCCATGTCCAACTTTTTTGTCATTAAGAACCGTGAGCGACAGTAGCTCGGTTGCTAGAGTTTTCATCCGCTGATCAGGAGGTCGGTGGTTAAAATCTGCTCTCGACATAAACATCATTGGTTGAGCGCTCAGATCCACTGACCCACAGGTTGGAGATGCGATTCCAGCTCCCACAGACGAAAGCTGTTGTTGTACCATCGGGCAAGACACTACAAAGCGTGTGAGAATGGGTGAGTGGTTCCTTGATGTACGGTTCTTTGAGTTATCGTTTCAACGAGCCCTGGGTTGTGTTCATGTTCTAGAGTTTGATGAAGTCCTAATTTCAGATGGAGGGCAGAGGTCTGTATAACTCTGTAGGAGATTCAGCGTTTTGAAAAGAAATATCCAATCTATTCCTTGCATTGTTGTACTTTTATTCTCGATATTCCTCCTACAAACTACCACTTAAGTGATGTCTAGCGCACCAAACCAAGTCATAATTAAAAACGAAACCTGTCATATGCAATTTAAGTCTTTCCACATATGATTTATTATATTTTTTTCCCCCTTTGAGTTTAGTGGACAGTGTCAACCGTACAATTCTACATTATCTTGAAAGTAACGTTCGGAAGGTATTTTGATAAAATATTTAAAACTCACAAATAATAAATCTATAGATGTCATCTCTGAGCGTGGAGTGTGGTTCGCCCTGGTAGATAATTGCTTTTGATGCATTTTTTATACTGACAGCTTGTCTCTTTCCAATTCATGTATTCATTCATTCATAAATACATACATTGCTTTTATATAGGATAGAGATCAGAGCGTAGACCATGTTATGCTTTCAAAATGGAGCTAGCGTAAATTCAACCTGGAAGACATCTAAAATCATCCAACCGGCCACGCTCGTCATCGCAATGTCTTCCACCAACGCCGTCTCTCCAGGTTGAATTGACCGATGGGAATCCAAATTGCAAAAACTTAGGTCTGTTCCCATAGCGATTAACCATTTAAAACAAAATATTACATCTTTTGAATGGTGAAAAGTTCTCAAAAACTGAAAAACACTGATATATGAACACCTACTTGAAGCTAACTGAATGTTCGGTGTTATCATGAGGGCATCTTCAGGTTCTGAACAGTGGAAAGGTTAATAGAAATCGCACTGGTCAACCCTCCCCCAATCGCGCCATGTGTGTTTTTTTTAGCACCCGATACGACCTGCTGTCTAAAGGCAATTGAAAAAAAAAGACTATGACCCTATCACATACAGTGCTGGAATAGAAATCTATAGCTTTCACCTACCAAATAATTGCCTGAGAAGTGTAGGGTATAATGAGACGTGCCGACAGTCCCTCACGGTGGTCAGGAAATTGGCTTTGGTTTCCTGCTCGCCAAAACAATTATAACGCCCGTGTAAAGATATACCGAAGAGAACATGAGACAGTGTAGTTGTCAAGGAAGCATAAGGCGTTGTGGTGAGCAATAGATTTCCGGGCTTAGGCTGTAGGGTTAAGGACAGGGTTAGGGTTTGTAGTCACCAATAGATTTAAGTCAGAATTCGCCAGTTGTAGCCATGGAATGATATTGAAATTTTGTATCACGATTATCATGGGCAAAGTTATTAAGATTAACAATAATATCACAATCAGTTCTGGGTAATGACCGAAAGGACAAGATCGCGGATACAAGCGGCCAAAATGGGTCTCCTCCGCAGGGTGGCTGGGTGCTCCTTTAGGGATAGGGTGAGGAGCTCGGTCACACGGGAGGAGCTTGAAGTAGAGCCGTTGCTCCTCGACATGGAGAGGAGCAGCTGAGGTGGATCGGGCATCTGTTCAGGATGCCTCCTGGACGCCTCCCTAGGGAAGTGTTCCATGCATGTTCCACAAGCAGGAGGCCCCAGGAAAGACCCAGGACACGCTGGAGGGACTATGTCTCTCTGCTGGCCTGGGAACACCTTGGGGTCCCACTGGAGGAAATGGAGGACATGTCTGGGGTGAAGGGAAGTCTGAGAGTCCCTGCTTAGACTGCTGCCCCCACGACCCAGCCCCGGATAAGCGGAAGGAAATGGATGGATGGATGAATAATATCACGATAATTTAAAGACAAATTGACACTTGTAAATGTCATGGAAATATACTCAAATTACTACATGGGGTTTTGGGTTAGGTTTAGGGTTAAACAAAAGTGTTCCACAAAATTAAACAGTTTTTTGGGGGTTTGAGCAGCAATACCATTTTAAACCAGTAGTGATTTGGATTTTAAAAGCCGCCTTTACTAACTATAAAAACATATGTTATTGTCTCTAATATAACCCATTGCACCATGTACGAGGACAGATCTGCACTGACAGGGAAAACAAGTGTCCATACGTCTGCATCACCAATTATGTCCCAATAAGTACCCGATCATTTCAATCCAAGTGGATATAATGCTAACAGACCTAAATGCTTGTGCTCTGTGTATAAGAGATATAATACACCTCTGTAAGCCTCCACAGTGCAGACAGGTTGAGGAGATAAATTGGTTTTGTTTGCTATATTTGCCTGGCTCCTATTTCCATCCCATTGTGTGAAATTGCTGTTATATCACAGGTACACGTAACCAGTGACACCAAAAGCTTTAAATATGTAATCCAGCTATAAAAACAGACTTGGTGAAAGTGTCAGCCTGTTTGGAGAGAGGTTTCAACTGTCAAAGCATCAAATAGCACTAATATGCTTTTCATTGTGGTACTTTGTATTTTTGCCCACAGTTTGAAATGTCTTTTATTGGAGAGATTTCGGTGAGTAATTACCTTTGCTGAGACTGTTATGTGATCGCTGTCTGCTGGCGGCTTAGATGAAAACACTTCTGACAGTTTGAAGTAAAGAAGAGAAAAGACTTTACTCACCAGCATTATATAACCCCAGGTTCAGGTTTATGGGGAATTGTTGAAAGGTGTAGTTAATAAAAACATGTGCATTGTTTCCATTCAAATTACTTTTGACTCTGGCTGTTTAAAATGCATTGTCACATATGATAATGAATACTAACAGTGCATAGGATTTATACAGCGCTTTTCAAGAGCCAAAGTGCATTACAGCACATTATTCACTCACTCCACACTCGATGGTGGTGAGCTAATACTGTAGTCACAGCTGCCCTGGGGGTAGACTAACAGAAGTGAGGCTGCCAGTCCGCACCATCTGCCCCTCCGTCAACCATCAACACTCGCACACACCGCCGTCTAAGTCAGTGTGATTGAAGTGCTTTGCCTAAGGACCCAATAACAGTCTTGCCACTCATGCCCCAACTGTGGGGTATTCCCAGTGGGGTCCCATCCACGAGGTAACCAGACTCAGTCTTTTACCAGCCAGTATGGCAGGTAAGAGTTCAGTTTCTCAGTTTTTGCTTTTCTATAGACAGTCGCTGATGTTAACAGCTCCCTATAACCAGACCTCTACCTTAAAGGCACCGTAGATGTTTTTACCACTTTAAAAAAACATGAAATGAAAAACACAACTACTTCATAAAAAAAAAAAAAAAAAAAAAAGTGCTGTGGTCCATTCCTCACTGACCTTATGCATTTTGAGCATCCTAATTATTCAACTTTCAGAGGCCAGAGCAGCATTTTGCCATCGCAGTATAGCTAATAACCAGCAGGCTAACACTTTTCTGATTTTTGGACAGTACCGTGCTTCATTATTAGATACAGACAGTACGCAGTGGACTTATTTTGACCTCAAGAGCTGCTTGTACGATATATCTGTACTGGGGTAAGACACATTTTTGCTCAAGTACATGGATACAGGCCCTGTAACTAACTCTCACTATGACATCATCATTAGCCCATGAATCCATGAATACAAGTCTGCCACTTCACTCAACTTACGATCCATATTTGCAGCATGTACCACTGCACCAAACCAAGCCATAAAAATAAAAGCATCAAAACCTGTCATGTCAAATTCTCCGCACACTGCTCTATTGTGGAGTTTGTATTGTGTTCCCTCACTGCAGTCACGCCAGACAGGGAAAAAATGGTACAGCAATAACCATTTCCTGAAAGAGGTTATATTTAGTTTGAATGAAAAACACATTGATTCCGGGAGATTGTTCCACTTAGCGATTTAGATAATAGGGGCTCTGTTCGCTATCCAGACAAAGTGTAAGAGTATTATGGATTGTTGGAAAGCAATATGATGTTAAATACAATTAAAGAGCAGATTTCCTCCAGGCAGTACTGCGCCGTAAAGTGGAGATATTATGATGATTCACGGCACGGCGCAGATCAGTCAAACTTTAGCCATTCTCGAGCTCAAAGGAACAATGAGTCAGACTTAAGCACAGACCTGTAACAGCCATTTTCAGAGGATGCCAGGTTTTCATGTTTTTATAGTTATTGCTTCGTTTGGTTGGGTTGTACTTGTTTAAATATGTATTATAGTTTTGCATGATTAAAGTGGCAGTTTGTAGAAAAAAAATTGAGAAAAAAAGTACCAAAATGCAGGTAGTAGCGCTGAGTTTTAAAGCAAAATACCTCTACCTACATCATCAAGACAAAATGCAGGGACAATTATCGTACAAGGAAGGCATTTTTTTGGCAGGTTAAACATTAAAATATATAACGCTTTTCCACCTTTACAGAATTTTAGGAATTTAGACAAGTTCTGGCTTAGATTGTAGTCGCTGGGTAACATTTATGGACTTACCTCTATGTCACATGTGCTGCCCATGTCCAACCAGGAAGTAACATTATAAACCAAACCAGGCAAGATTTTTAGTAAAACTGGTAGTTCAACACTTTGTCGGTATAAATAAAAGTGTATAATTAAAAAAAATAAATAAAAAAAAAGGATTTTATTTTGGTTATTTACATTTATTTTTTGAAAAAGACTAGACAAAACATTTTCTTCATTAATTACAACCAAAAAGAGGATTGGGCTGAAGCCACACACTTATGTAAGCCCATCCTGACCACCACAACTCCACAATGCAGTAACATAACACAATCCATTTACTTTAATCAGTATCTTAAACACAGGTGTCTTGACTCATATAAACCTACAGCACTGTATGAATGAAGCTAACCTCTTAAGTTATAGCGACAACTCCTTAATACTCATGAGGACGTTTGATTATTATGGGAAGTTTGTGGAGCCAGTGTCATAAAGTAACTCGGGTAACAGCTTAACAAAGTTGATTTACAGATTGAAATGTGCAAATGAAGGTGGATTGATCGGACAGTTGAGAGCAGGGTTGTTTGCAGTAGTTTTTGAGTGGATCGTGGGGAGCGGGGTCAGAGACGGGGTGAGCTATACCAGTCGTGGAGAACTGGGTCGGAGGGTGTGAGGATCATACTGGTCGTGGAAAGCTGGGTCGCAGACAGAGGAGGTCCAGGGAGTGGGATCTGACGAGGAGCAGAAACACCCAACTTAGAGAAGAGTAAAAAATGCAAGAGACTGAGGCAAGCAGAGTTGTACCACTGTGGATACGCAGACGATCTGGCGCTGAGTGTCAGGTCGTGGCTCCCTTTGTCCTGCCCAGGTGCAGCTTGATTAGAGATTAGTTGCGGCTGTGCATTGGAGGAACCCGAGTCTCCGCCCAGCTCCAGGCTCTGACACAGAAGAGAGGGGAAAACAGCACAAAACACGAGGCAGACTGTATCTTGACTCTTGACAGCTTGTCCTTAACAACCAATGAAGAGGTACAACTATTGTGGAGCATAACTTTTAAAAACAGTAAATCTCCTTTAGAGTTATACGCCCCTGTCCTCCATCCAAAATCATGACAGCATCAGATTCTTGTAAGTGAACGCAACCTATCCGTGGACAAAACGTTGTAGCAGTGAAGACTTTTTTGCAGCGAAACGTCTTTTTGTCCAATTCACAGATTTTATATTTTCCTTTTGCTATAAATCAGACTTGGACGATTGAGGGATCACACAGACATGCCTGAAGAAGTTTTATGTCATCCATGCGTGTTTGAGTAATTTAGGGATCTCCAAAAGCTGAAACTTATTAAACGTTTGAATATGTTATTTTCTGCGAATATAGAATTTTCTATGTGTCATATGCGCAGTAAATACCCCACAGAAGTGTAGCATAAACATATTTTACAGTCTCCACACATGCGCATCTGCTAATGAGCTAACTGGGCTAAATGAAGCTTGTCAATAAGATGTGTATTTCCAGTGCGTCTCCACCTTGGCAAAACACTGAATCAGATGAAACCATTAACTTTGTGCAAACTCAAGCAATTTCTTCTGTCAACTGTGTTCTGGGTTAAGGGAGACCCGCTGTCAGTCGCTTATTATGGAAATGGTCTATAGAGAGTGGAAAGATGTTAAGGGAAAATAATGGGTTTTTGATGCTTGGGGGGATTCTGGATGTATAGCACATGTCAGTCTATCACTGAGGGAACGACAGGGAAAACCTACTGGGACCATTTGGCATAACAGGAGTAAAGCATGTGGAAAACTGGAGTTTGTGGAGGTGGTGGTTTGGAAGTGATGAAAATACACAGGGAAAAAAATGAGTTAACGTTGTTAGACAGCATTCAAACTTGCAAAGCACATCAAGGAAGACCTATTGTCAGGCCTATAACAGACTAATCAGCTGCTTAGGGCCCTGAGGCCAGCAGAGGGCCCCAAGAACCCATATAAAATAATGTAATATATCACATTTTATTGGAAACAGGGCCTTATTATTCCTCTCAATCCATTACATTTGTTTTTGAGTCGGACAGAGGTGAGGGCTGCTATGTGTTTACACCGGTGCAAGGACCTTTATAATGTAAATGTAAGCCCACTGTCACCAACTGGACACATTCAAATGAAACGTATTTTAAAAATCTTGACCCTCCTGATATGTTTGTGTTCTGGTCTTGTGACTGTGGTAGTTGTGACATTCTGGATGTTTTCAGTCTGATGTTGGTCATATAAACACAAATACAACTGGTCAAAGTGATGAGAGCAGAGTCATAATGTGTCAAATATAAATCACCAATAGCTGAGCCAGGAGGCATCCGCTGCCGGGGGCCCCAGAGACAAATTCAGCTTAGGGCCCCCTGAAAACTAAGGCCGGCCCTTGTGCTTGTGTCTGCTATATGAATATAATCAATGACACAACTGTGGACCATTATGTTGTAATTTGCACATTTTAAATCACAATATTCACCTGAAACGACTTAATAAGAGAAATAAATCTGCTGACCACAGTGTCCAACAGGAGCTGACGTCGCCATAAACATCATCACAACAAAGAGCCGTGCAGCTGCCGTCCTCTCCGCGTGCTAAGGAGCCACACTTTTTTTTTTTACCTTTGCACCAAAATGACTACGTGACCCCGGTCAACCGTGCATCTAGATGGGATGCATTTTATTGCCTGATAATCATCTAGTGGAGACATGGCCAAACTACGGCCCGGGGGCCACACACAGCCCTTTGGGCTTATTAATCCGGCCCGTCAAACATGACCAAATTATATTAAAATAGGTGAGGGTAAACCTTGTTCAAAGTTTTTCTACTGCAATTATTTAACTGACATTTAATAGATGAATTATTCATTTAATTAATGCAATTGGAAAATGTACAGTGAGCCTTGCATATTCATGTTTTGCTACATGTTACAGGCCAATTCTTTAATGTGAAATTGAATGTGTCAAATTTTAGAACACATTGTGGCCCGTGTGTTAAAAAGTTTGCCCACCCCTGAGCTAGTGCACGTTAGCATAGAAGTCACTGGCTTTACTGTCACAGCAAAACTCAGCTCTGGTCTCTGGAGAGTTGTGAAAAGTGCTTATAAACTCATTATGGTGAATAATTAGGATACTCGTAATGCATAAGGTGAGTGAATAACTTAAGACCACAGCTTGTTTTAATACACATTAATTAGTCCACGTGGCACGCTAAAGAAAACATCACATATAAGTAAACCTACACTTCTCTGAGTTAAACAGTCCCGTACATATTGATCACGCTGCACCTCCTTCTCCCTCTGCACCTCCTGCACGACGCTCCGTGCTGCTGACTCCATAGATTGTGGACAGCCAGTGTAATTGACCTAAGTGCAATGTGGCTGCTTCCATATGTGTTCCTCAGCCCATCTACTGCACATACATGGGGCCATAATATTTCCATGACTCTTGGTTTTTACGCTCCTAAACGCCTCCGTAGTGTTAAGTGAGCAGGGACTGGAAAAAATCTAATGAAGTTTTAGCCTCTATAAGCAATTTTATGGACCCTGTATCAGCAAAAGTGCCCTGCTCAGCTGTTACACTTATCTAATAAAGTCATTTTATGTGCAATTACCTACATATTTCACATTTAAAAATACGTGCATTTATTAGTATTAGCTCATTTCATTTTAATTATGTAAAGTTAAAGGCTCTGTACTCGTGTCCCTTTGTATTTGAGCAAAATTTGGTCAAATATGTCCACTGTGTACTGCCTGCGTCTAATTAGAAAGTGTTTTATAACCAGATAATCAGGGAGTGCTCATTAACATGCTAGTTATCGTTCGCTTTACTGTGACGGCAAAACTCTGCTCTGGTGTCGGAAAATCGTGGTGAATAATTACGATGCTCAGAATGAAATAAGTTTGGATCACTGCACATTTTAAGAGACAGTGACTTTAATATTATTACACTGAATTTTAAACTCAACTTTATTGAGCGTTTACTGGTACAATGCTCTTTCCTCATCACTCGTAGATGTTTGAGTAATCCTGTATTGTCCTGCAGTTGAAAATATCTGTTTTCACCCATCCCCTGTCTCCGCCCACTGCTCGGGCACTTGCTTGGAAATAAGTTTTGCAGTTTTTAACTAGACGTCAATGGACCTGTTTCTGTTATTAAGCTGTTTTCAATCAATATGTCTGAACAAAATGTATAATAGGAATAAACATACACTACCTAAAGTTTGGACACACCCTCTCATGCAGTTTTTATTTTTATTTTTCTATTTATTCCTACGGCTTCTACATTTTATATAGACGTCAAATATATGTAGCAACATATATATGACTAAGTAGCAAATTATAAGTTCCTATCCTCACCTATGGTCATGAGCTTTGGGTAATGAGCGAAAGGACAAGTTCGCGGATTCAATCGGACGAAATGAGTTTCCTCCGTGAGCTCCCTTAGAGACAGGGTGAGGAGCTCGGTCACACGGGAGGAGCTTGGAGTAGAGCCGCTGCTCCTACATGTCGAGAGGAGCCAGCTGAGGAAACTCGGGCGTCTGGCATGTCCCACCGAAAGGAGACGCTGGACGGACTTTGTCTCTCGGCTGGCCTGGGAACACCCTGGGGTCCCACTGGAGGAGCTGGAGGATGTGTCTGGGGTGAGGGAAGTCTGGGAGTCCCTGCTTAGACTAATGCCCCCGCGACCCTTGGCTTTCATGATGAAGTCTCCTGAAATGGTTTTCACTTCACAGATGTTCCATTCCATTCATTTCAACTTAAACTGCCCAAAGAGCTTCACACAAAAGTCAAGAAACAGACACACAAATATGCAGTAAATATGACAAAGAGGCAAAGAACAACCAAACAATTAAACACCAGTATGTCCTGTCGAGCTAGAATTAAATGCCAGGGAGAAGAGGTGAGTTTTCAGTCTGGTTTTACTCTGCGTTAAAGACTCAAAGGATCTGCCTTGTCACAAAATGCCAACAGTGCAAAGCAGTGATCAAAGCTAAAGGGCAGCTATTTTTAAAAATCTAAAACACGTTTGGAGTTTATTTTTAGTTTACTACGTTCCATATGAGTTCATCCATAGTGTCGATGCCCTCGGTGAGAATCTACAATGTAAATAGTCGAGGAAATAACACAGAAACTTAAATATAACAGTGTCCAAACGTTTTCCTGATGGAGACGATGATAAAATTGTGTCATTTTTATATAGCGCTTTTCCACCTTCGAGGTACTTAAAGCACTTTACATGACGAAATCATTCACACACCGAACGCAGGCACTGGAGGCATTACGGTGTTAAGTGTCTTGCCCAAGGATACAACGACAGGATTCATCTGTGGGAGCAGGAAAGGCAAGTGTAATAATCATCATAAAATCAACATAAAAAGAGAAGAGTGCAGAATAAAAGCCTTTCAGTCATGTGCACAACTAAAAAGAAGTGTTTGGAGCCTGGATTTAAACATTGTTAAAGTCGAGGCCTGTCTCACATCTTCAGGAAGAGAAATGCTGATTCCTTCATGTTTAGTCCCGGTTTAGTCCTGGTTTAGTCCTGGTTTAGTCCTGGTTTAGTCCTGGTTTAGACTTGGTTCAGTCCTGGTTTAGTCCTGGTTTAGTCCTGGTTTATTCCTGGTTTAGTCCTGGTTTAGACTTGGTTTAGTCCTGGTTTAGTCTTGGTTTAGTCCTGGTTTAGTCCTGGTTTAGTCTTGGTTTTGTCCTGGTTTAGTCCTGGTTTAGTCCTGGGTTAGTCCTGGGTTAGTCCTGGTTTAGTCCTGGTTTAGTTCTGGTTTAGTCCTGGCTTAGTTTTGGTTTAGTCCTGGGTTAGTCCTGGTTTAGTCCTGCCTTAGTCTTGGTTTAGTCCTGGTTTAGTCCTGGGTTAGTCCTGGCTTAGTCCATGTTTAGTCCTGGTTTAGTCCTGGTTTAGTCCTGGTTTAGTCCTGACTCTGGCACCAGCAGGAGTTGGGTCCCTGAAGTCCTCAGAGTGTGAGATGGTTCATGTGGCTCTAACATGTGGGAGATGTTCTTTGGTGCTGGTCCATGGAGAGACTTGTTCACACAGAGCTGCTTTAAAGTCTATTCTCTGAGCCACAGGAGCCAGAGACCTGAGCACAGGACACATGTGTGAAGTACTTCCTGGTTCTAGTCAGGACCCGAGCAGCAGTGTTCTGGATGTACTGCAGCTGTTATTGATTTGATGTGGATGTTAAAGTTCAAGTCTGAGTCCATTATTATCCCTAGATTTCTAGTCTGAGTTGAAGGTTTTAGACAGAGAGAGAGACTGGAGGTGACTGCTGACACTTTTCTTTTTTTTTTTTTTTTTTTTTTTTTTTTTAAATGTTGAGAGTGGGATTTGAACCACCGACCTTTGGATCAGGAGACGAACACTCAACCAACAAGTAATACTAAATATCTGAAGAACTGTAGGAGCAAATAAATTGAACAAATGTAAAAAATATATATATAACACTCATCCTCCTTGTTCACATAATAGCACCCTTCAGTTTGTCATGTGTATGTAAATGTACCAGAATGCCCCAGTCACTCCAGTACTGTTCCTTGTTGTGTGTACTAAGTCCCGTGGTGCAGGTTTTGGCTGCAGCCCTCCGCCCCTCATCAGGCCTGTGATTGTTGACGCAAAGAGAAAGTTTAAAGTGTGCCTGGTTTCAGTCATTCAGACGCTGGGAGAGTAAATGCGATTAGAGCGTTAGCAGCCTGCAATCACTCAAAGGATCCACGTCCATTTGGTGCCAACAATTTACTAAAGCAACGGGCGGCTATAGACTGATTGAAATCTTTATGTGCTAGAAAAGGCCCAGGAGTTAGAGAGAAGTAATCACAAAAATGCATGAAAGAGGTTTTAGCTGTGGCTTCTTTTACCCTCACAAAAAAAAAAACACAATAATGGCTCCATAAGACTGTGTGTTTGGGGCAGGGGTAAAGTGGAGCTGTTTGACTTTACTTTGGTACATGTTTATGCTTTCAACAAATTGTGCTTCAAAGAAAAGGGCTCTCAGGCTGCATAAAGTACGGGTTTGGACTGGAGATATTTGATCTACCATCATCTACCATTTGATCTACAACAATTATACATTTTATAAGCATCTTTCTAACACATTTTACAACATGTGGACATAATAAGAACAAATATAACAACTACTACTACTACTACTACTTCTACCGCTACATCTACTACTGATATTAATACTTATACTAATACTAATGGTAATAATATTATGAATATATCTTATGTATAAGTACCTTTCTGACACATTTTACAACATGTAGACATAATAAAAACAAATACTACTACTATTATTACTAAAATGAATACTTACTCTAAGGCTGATAGTAATGAGTATAATACAATATAATGAGATATTTTTAGACATTCTAAGATATTTTTCAACACGAAGACAAATACTACTACCACTACCACTACTACTACTAGTACTACTACTACTACTACTACTACTACTGTTACTACTACTACTACTGCTACTACGACCACAACCACCACCACTATGACTTTTACCACTACCACTACCACTACTGTTACTACTACTACTACTACTACTACCACCCCTACCAGCCCTACCACTACTACCTCTAGCACTACTACTACCACTACTACCACTACCCCCACTACCACAACCACTACCACTACCCCCATTACGACAACCACTACCACTACTACTACTATTACTACTACTACCACCACCACTACCACCACTACCAGCACTACCGGCACTACCATTACTACCTCTAGCACTACTACTACCACTACTTTCACTACTTCCACAACCACTACCACTACCCCCACTATGACAACCACTACCACTACCACTACTACTACTACTACTACCACCACTACCACCACCACCACCACTACCACTACTACCACCACTGCTACCTGTACTATTATTACTACTACTACCTCTACCACTACTACTACTACCCCCACTGCCACTACCACTACTACTACCTCTACTACTATTACTACTTACAACTACTACTACCTCTACTACTATTACTATTACTACTACTACTACCTCTACTACTATTACTATTACTACTACTACTACTACTACTACTACTACAAAACACCAAATTTTCAACTGCAGCAAAACATTTTTATGAAGTACTTTTTTATCTCCCCACTTCTGTTGAGTTTGGTGCTTGTTTGTAGCAGATATTCTTTCTTTTTTGAATGACCACATACTTTTGTTATAATCTTCTAGGCCCTCAAAGCGCTTTACATGGCAGCATTTATACGTGGGAGCTGGAATCGCACCGCCAACCTTCAGATCAGCGGACGAACGCTCTTAAAACTGAGCAACTGTCGCTCCTACAACTGCATTTTTAAGTATGCAAAGATGCCAAAATATCTTTACTATTTGGCCGTTATTTTTTGAAACATACAAAGATGATAATGACAGGTAAGCATAGTAAATTTAAAGGAACTAACTATAAGAAATAACCTAAAGAGACTGAATGGAGCTACTGCATGTGCAATAGTGTGAACTGCAGTATAATCCATAGACACGTTTCTTGGTTCAGATCCTGCTAATTGTGCATTATTTAGGCCTCTCCGCTGCATTCTGACATATGTTTGTTTGTTTACCGCTGCAAAGGCGAGCAGCATTATGTGTTTGTGTGTGTAAGTGATCTTTTACACTGTGCCGTGCTGTCAGGGAGCTATTGTCTGCGCCGGATGACAGCCGTGTATGGGCCCGACGATGAATAGCGCCCCCAAGATGAAAAAAAAAAGAAAGAAAGAAATAACACTACGGCATTGTTGCAGAGACTATGAGCTGAATAGCTGTAAAGTCTGGGCCTGTAGCAAAAGCAAGTATATGGAGAGAATGATCCATCATGCTTGTCTAAGAGCTGTTGATACTTTGCAGCGGCTGTCGTCAACGTTCCCTGGGGGGGGATGCTAACTGGAGGCACTGCTCTGTTAGAAGCTCTGTTACTCAAGTTAGACTTTTATCTGAGCTTTGATTTTTTTTTTTAACACAATCTGATCAAAGTCTTATCTGGAACTACAACAGGTGAACTAACTTTTCTCACTAAAATAGCGCTAAAGTCACCAGCCGACTAGCATTAGCCAACATTTTTTCAGTTAGCCACTCATCTTTTTGTATTAATCACAAGCTCCTGTTGTTTAAATTCATTTAGTATTTTTTGTACATTTTCAGACAGTTTTAAAACTGATCTGGCTGCGCTTGCTAATGTGTGCATTGTGTCACCACGGTAACCGCTGAACATTTGGCCATAGACATACATGCAAACCCCCACGACAAAGTATCAATGGAGAGAATCATCCGTCACAGTCGTCTAAGGGCCATTGACAGAGGCGGGTAGTTACATTTTACTCAAGTCCCATTCACACATGCCGTCTGATCCGGGAATTTTCCTGCATTTTGCCAGAGTCGCATGTGAACGGAGCCAGAGCTCATCATCCTGCATCTGGAAGTTTCCTGGGTGAATGTGCAGGAAAGGCTTATATGTGAATAAAAAGAGAACATTGACAGTACCACCACTTGTTTTCCTTGGTTACGGGCTTGGTTTCCTTGGTTACGCACTTGGTTTCCGTAGTTACTCCTGGTTTAGGGTGCACGTGTGAATGGGGGTCACTGCTGAGTGCTCTGGCATTTTGTACCTAGCAATTTACTGGGACCCATGTGTGAATGGAGCTTTAGTAACATTTTCTTTTACTCCCGTTTGTATACATATTTGACAGTGTAACAGTACTTGAGTAAAGGTTGTGGTTACTCTTTCTACTGTGAGTATGCGTAGCGACAAAAGCTTTATGTTGGCAATATTAAATGATATCTTTTTAAAATACCAGATTTTGTACATTATTAAATTTTTGTCCTTCCAGTTACGTTAACTTCAAAATTATAAAACAGTTATTATGTCTAGACAGTTACTCTTACAGTTTAGTAGTAGTTTGCAAATACTTTTCTTTTACTCTTACCTGAGTAATTTTCTCGACCACTAGTTTGAACAACAACTTGACTAATTAGTAATTCATTATTTTGAAGTAACTCCACTCTTACTTAAAAGGTCTTATATGAGACAAAATAATGTACTCTTGTGAGCTTTAAGTCATGTTATAATGCTGTTACCTCATCAAAAACATACTTGGAGTTACCAAAAGAGAATTAAAATGTATCAACTGGACCAAACGTTGCAGGAGTAAACTTGTTTCGCTGCTCATCCAAGGCACTTCTTCAGTTCTGGTCTTATTGCTGGTGGACACTGTCTTATATCTATCTGAAGGGAGGAGCCAACTACACTGAAACTCCTAACTCTATTGTTGCCCTTTCTGTTTGTAGGCCAGGTCTACTGCGCTACCCTAAATGTGCACTGTGCCTGAGTCCTACTTAGCATAGTCATTCAAGGCCCTAATGAGTGATTTCACACCTACAAACCTGGTTATCATATACCTGGGGTTGTCTTTTGTTTCATTCACAGACTTAATTTAATTTAATTTAATTTATGTATTTGGTTGGGACAAAACATGTTAATGTACAGACATGACAGACATGAACGTAAACACACAAAGGCTAATTTACATCTGTTGTCCCAAGGGCTGGGGTCACAGAGGGGCAAAATAAAAACGGCATAATTTCACATTCCACACATTGCACATTACACTCATTGCACATTACACATATTGCACTTTGCACACACTGCACATTACACACATTGCACATTACACACATTACACATTCCACACATTACACATTACACATATTGCACATTACACACATTGCACATTACACTCATTGCCCATTACACATATTGCACATTACACACATTGCACATTACATATATTGCACATTCCACTCATTGCACATTACACATAGCTCATTACACACATTGCACATTACACTCATTGCACATTACATATATTGCACATTACACATTGCACATTACGCACATTGCACATTAGACTCATTGCACATTACACACATTGTACATTGCACACATTGCACAGTTTCGATTGTTGCACCATACAAAATATTGCTCATTCATTGCACAGACCCCATTTCTTACATTTCATACCCACTCCCTTCATATTCGCTCATACATGCACAATACATTTGAGTAACCCTATATTGTTAGTCTGTCTCCATCTCCAAAGCTCAAAATGCAGTTTTTTTTTTGGCTACTCTACCCACCTCTGGCTATTAAAATCTCTGTACAAAAGGCTAAGGCCAAAGTGTGTGTCTGCTTTTGATGCAGAGGTGAGCAGCGTCATGCATTCTGTGTTATCAGGCTTCATTATTCCTCCAGGTCCTGCGCTCCATTCATCTGGCTTCAGCAGAGAGTCTATTAGAGCCTGACAGAGCAACATGTGAGCGGCCCTGGCCTTTGCAATGATGTATTTTCAGAGCCATCAACAAAATGTCATAGACTCTCCCTTTCTCCCTTGCTCCTGGCACACTTTGGGTAAAATATGAATGCATAAACTGGCTATAATTTCACCTGAGTCACAAGGTTTTGGTTTCAAATCCTGGACTGTGTGCGGCCTTTCTGAATGAACTTTCATTAAGAGATGAATGTGTAGTCAGTGGTTATGCTTTAGAATTGTTTCAGATGAATATGTTTCCCAAATGCAAAAATGAGTAGCCTTCAGTACGAATGAATTAGAGATACTCACTCACGAAGACCTATTGTATTTGTGTCCGCTCTATGGTTATAATCTCTGACATCCGTGGATCATTATGGTATAATTTGCACATTTAAAATCGCAATATTCATCTAAAACAACGTCGTAAAATAAACAAGTGCGCCGACTTCTGAGTTAGAAAACTGCGGTGTCCAATGGGAGCTGACATCGCCGTAAATGTCATCACAATAAAGAGTCATGGAGCTGTCGGACCCTCCTCTGGATAACTGCGCATCACACCAGCAAGTAGTGGATTTTTTTTGCACCAAAATGCCTATGTGATACTACAGAATCCTACGCACGTCACCGATTAGGGAAATAAAACTGACGAATGAAGTAAGTACAGAGCAGACATGCACAGATCGCTCCAAATACAATGTGGAGAGGGTAAATGAGAAGAGGAAACAGCAATAACATGATTAAAAGGTGTGAAAAGTCGATTTTGCGTAACACGTCTGCTTTAAATGACTTTTTCATCTTCAGCCATTTGAGAAAGAAAATGGGATATCGCCTGTTCTATTCCGAAGACATTTTGCTGAGTGATAACCTAAAGCCACCGTCAGGGACACGGTTTAGCGTCCAATCTGGAGCCGAGCTGAATGAGAACCATATTGAAACAACTGACCAATATTAACTGGACGTGCTAAACCATGTTCTTCACTCAAAATTCAAATGTTCCAGCTGCTTTAACTTAAAAATGCGCTTTGTAACTTTTCTGGTGGATGGACCTGCCACTTTCTTGGAGATGGAGAATTTCATTTATTCACGTAGATGTTTTAATTACTCAAAAATACACTGAAAAAGCGAGCGGCGTCCCCTCTCCACAGACCTGTAGCTGGGCCTGTTGGCGTCACCAGCTTGTCTCCATGGCGATAGACACGTTTCCATTTCCAACCAAGCAATAACATCTTTGTAGAAACAAGCAGGTGGTGGACACTGCACATTTGGGTGACAGATCAACTGTTTTTTTTTTATTTTTTTTTCATACAGTGCAGTCATACACCAGTGCACACAGTGGATGAAGTGTCTTGCCCAAGGACACAACAACAGCATTTATATGTGAGAGCTGGAATCACACTGCCAACTTGTGTGCAGTGGGTCTGACCGCTCTACCAATGATAATAACGTCAAGAGCGGGATCCGAACCACCAACCTTCAGAACATTGTACCAGCTGAGCTACTGTCACCCTCTTGTTTCGTTCCAAAATATGAATATTTGATTTAGTGGAACAGTAAACATGCAAATTGATCTACGATTTTTTTTTCTTAATCCCATGGACTCCTCCCCCCAGCACACACACACACACACACACTCCACTGAACAGCAGACAGAACTAAGTGTTCCCTGCACCCCTCGGAGCGCTTTGGTTCTATTTCTCCCAGTCTGCTTGCTTTGGTCCTCGTCGATACAGAAAAGACAGTGCAGACAAACAGAGCTGTCAGTCACTTTGCACACGGGAGCTGTAATCTGGGAAAAACTCCAACCACTGTCGCGCTTCACGTTTAGTGGCGTCTGGAGACAGCCAGGGGGCGGCAGCTGCGGGGTGGTCTGAGGAACTGACAGCTTTTTTTTTCTTGCAGAGTGCAGTCCAGTGTGAAATCTCAGACACTTGATAATTCCACTTCTGTATCAACGTCATTAAATCAGATTAGTTGCTATTTATTTCGCAGTAGTGAGTCCAGTTGACATTTTACATGGAATAAACTGCCTGGGGACCTTTCTGTGGTCCAGTCAAATGAAGTTATTTCAATTGGTGGTTTTTATATTGTCAAATGTGATTATGTCATGGTCCCAGATGAAGGGCAAGAGGCAGATGTACTTTACCATGAACTAAACTATCAAAAAAGTAAATTCAAAAATGTTCAAAAATGTGTGACTCCACCCCAAAACTCACTGTACTACCCAAAAAACCAAAAGAAAAAAGGATTAATTATTTGTATTTTAACAACATGACCAACAGTAGCTCAGTCGGTAAAGTGTTTGTCCACTGATCCGAAGGTTGACGGTTCGAATCCCACTTTGATAAACATAACTGGTTGAGCGGTTCGATCTACTGACCTACAGGTTGGTGGTGCAATTGCAGCTCCCACAGATGAATGCTGTTGTTGTGTCCTTGGGCAAGACACTTAACCTGCTCATTTCAGCTGTTCACATCTGTATTAATTAAATATCATTGACCTATATAATGTTAGGATGTCACCTGAAACGGGACAATATTTCATGGACATCTGAACATTCCTCGGAGTAGCACAAAGCGTAAACTACTAATATTTTGTTGAAAAACTATAACTAAGTATTTGTCACCGTGTAACTAAATGTTCCAAATGTTCCAGAGCATCCTCATTATTCACTGCGATGAGCTTATAATCGCAGGGGCCAGATTGGAGTTTTGTTGTAATGACGCAGCTATCACCAACTAGCATGCTAACAGTACACTTCCTGATTACTGAACATTAAAACGTTTAATAATTCAATGCAGACAGTACACAGCGGTATTATGTGACCTCAAGACCTGCTTATACAATAAATCTGTCCTGGGGCAAGACATATTTTCAAAATGCTAAATACTAGCTTTAGCGTTCATTCTAAACAGTGTAGAGCTGACACACGAACCAATAGGGATCCAGCTGTTAATAGGGTTGGTCCACTGTGCTTTTCTTTACTTTTTAATGTTGTTTTGGCTCATTTATTTCTCAGAGTTTTGCACTACTGCCACAAATACTACTTAATTCATACCCTACCCCTAATTAAGCAGTTACTAGTTAATAATTCTTTTTAAACCAAATGACAAAAGTTGACAATATGAAACAATTTGAACATTTATGTTTCTTGCACCCCTCCTTCAGATATGATTAAGCTCAGGCATGCCCAAACTGTGGCCCGGGAGCCAAATGCGGCCCTCAGACCAATTTTTCTTGGCCCTCAAGCTTCCAGGTGATTTGGTCCATATTACCTTAAACAGAACTTTTTACTGAACATCTCTGAAAATCTACTTTAACAAGCCCATATCAAATATTGAATGTGTCCCACTGAGGATGTGAGCATGAATAAAGGTCTAGTGGTTCAGTCTAACTTTTAAAAATAACACAGATTTGAAGTATTTGCTGTATTGGTGACCAGTCTGTGGCCCTCAATCGACCCTCAGCTTTGTCTGTTTTTATATGTGGCCCTTAATGAGAAAAGTTTGGACACCCCTGATTTAGCTTGTCATTACCACCATAAACATGGTAACAGACGTTTATCTGGACGTTCCACCTCGAGCTCTATCAAACATTTTCTTTGTTGTTGAATTAATGGTACATGCACAAAAAAGATTCACTTCATATTCAAAGATACGTCATTGTTAAAGATGAAGTTAGTTATAAGTTGCCTGTTGTTGCTTGTTACATTTAAGGACGTGACCATGTCCAAAAGGCATAGACTCTATATTTAAATGGACATAGCTAACCTTTTAGCCGCCACATACCAAATAGGAAGTGATCGTGGGCGTGCATCCGGCTCCATTGACTCTGGCTCCAATTCACTTTACATCGAAAAACTGTGGCCCCTCTCTTAGTAACTGCTGCTGTCAGACTTGTCATTTTGGTTTTAAAATGTTCGTATTAACCCGCTCTACATGATCCTAGTATTTTTATTTTGCTATTATGTCCGTAAATTAAGATGTGAACATTAATAACAGACAAATCGTGCTCCTTCTTTCTTTCGATGAGGTCGCTCCTGCTAGTGTTAGCAAGAGGCTTGATTGACACTGTGGTGCGGGCAGGAAAAGGGGGTTACCTTATTGATTGATTTATTTTTATCTTTATCTACCTTCAATAGCTTGGCTCCAGATTGGCTCTTTGGTTGCTATGATACTTGTGATCAGAACTTGGCTCCAAACCTTTACCTGCTCGCCTCGATGAGCTAAACGCTATGGGTGACGTCACACTCACTTAGTCCATTCTTTATAGTGTCTATGCCTAAAGCACAACTATGTAATGTATGATAAAGTAAAATGGTGCTATGCTAACGCGTGTGCAGAGAGGAGACTGCAGAGGATTAGAGAGTCTCATTTAGGTGTTAGCAGCAGATTAAGCCCTGTATTCACTCACATTGTGTTTTGTTCTGGGGTGGAAGTGACTTTGCCAAGACGCGCTAAGATAAGCAGCTAACTGTTTTTAATTTAACCGCTGTGATAGTCTGCTCAAAGCGCTTTGTGCTAATGGAAACTCAGATTTAAATTTCCACTTTTTTTATTTGTGATAAAATGAGCCCGGGGGAAATGAAGATTCTCCTTTGATGATAGTACAATTTAACAAAACTGTCAAATGATAATAAAATGTGTGTTAAAAAGTATGTGGTTTATTGATGGAGGAGATACATTATTGTTTTAATTTCATTCATTGTCAATTTTGTTTGGCTATGGATGAAACTAACTGAACACAGCTGTAGCTATTAAACAAGCAGAAGATTTAAAAAAAAAAAAAAAGAAGTCTAAAATAAAATCTCTTTTTCTTTTTTCCTTTCTTACATCTTTCTTTCTAAACATATGTCCTTACTGTGAGCGGGCTTGCATCTCCACAAACCTGGCTCTTTACCTGGTCTGGAGGAGGGCCTTCTAATATTACACAGAGATAAAAGTGCACGACATAAAACATTGTTGGTTTTAACTTTCTGTTTCCGTTGAATCATGCAGACCTTATGAAAGTCCAGAAAGCTATTGTCATTAGCACCATCCACTGCTAAATGTACCCAAGCCGCTAAGACGTACTCAAAAGGAAAAGCTAATCTGTCAGTTGGTATAATGTTGTATCTCTTTCACAAATATATTTGTGATTTACAAGTATACACTAACTCTACCCTAACCCTGACCTAACCCTAAACCTAACCCTTCTCTAAACCAAACTCTAACCCAAACTCTAACCCTAACTCTAACTATAACCTGAAACCTACGCCGTAACCCTAACTCTAACTCTAGCCCTAACCTAACCCTACTCTTAACCTTAACCTTAATTCTAGCCCTAACTCAAACTCTAGCCCTAACTCTAACTATAACCCTAACTCTAACTCTACACTAACTCTAACCCTACTCTAAACCTAACCCTAACTCTAGCCCTAACCTCACCCTACTCTAACTCTAACCCTAATCTAAATTCTAGGTCTAACTCTAACCCTAACTTAAGCTCTAACTTTCGCCCTAACTATAACCCTAACTCTAATGCTAACCTTAATTCTAGCCCTAACTCTAACCTTAACTCTAGCCCTAACTCTAACTATAACCCTAACTCTAACTCTACACTAACTCTAACCCTACTCTACCTCCAACCCTAACTCTAACCATAATCTAAATTCTAGCCCTAACTCTAACCCTAACTTTAGCCCTAACCTAACCATACTCTAACCCTATCCCTAACTCTAATTCTAACTCTAACCTTAACCCAACCCTAACCTACCCTACCCCTAACCTAACCTTAACCTCTAAACCTAACCTTAACACCCTATATATTTAAAAAAAAATCTAAATTATAACACAATCCTTTCCTAACTCTAACAGCATTATTGTACTGTCTTTCTCCCTGTGTCTGCCCTGTTTAAAACCATTACAGCGTCCTCCACAGAACATGCCAAAATGACCGCTGGTTTAACCCTATAATCCCGCCAGCATATCCTTTAGCGCACAGATAATGGCATTAGGGGATTTTCCATTGTGTAGGTAATACATGTAGTGTGATGAAAGCAGATGTCACAGGGCCAGAGCCACGCGTGTCTTCTGCTTTTGGGTGCTGTCTGTATAAGCTGCTATAACAAGACTTACTCGTGATTTGGACAATACAAAGCTCATTGAAAGTCTCCAGCCTTGGCGAATAGTACATGTTTTTCTTGTCTTTTTTTTTTTTTTCTGCAGTGCCTCGCTTCCATACAGGCTTGTGCATGGGAGAGTAAAGAGACCACTGTGGGATTTTGGAAGTGATCTGAAGTATTGTATAGTTCGTGTATGTGATGGTTGGTTGAGCTCTGGAACATGGAAAACAATCCACCTTGTGATGTCATGAGGTGATACAGGAAGTGCTCCACTGTGTTTTTAATATCCATACACCTTCACTAGAATCATTTGGATAATTTCAGCCCTGGAATTGCCAATCACTACTGAATTAAAGGTAACAGGAGCTTTTAACTTGAAAGCAACCACTATATGACATCACAAGGTGGAACAGAGCATTTGGAGCTTTGGAGACGTTACAGACTAATAATACAGGATTACTCAAAAATGTAAATGAAACAAAACACAACCCCAGGTGTGTTTTTGATGAGGTAACAGCATTATAACATGGCTTAAAGCTCACAAGAGTCAATTTTGTGTAATATAGGACCTTTAAAGTTCATATTACAGATTAGACAACTCATTTATATATATGTATAAAAAAAAAAAACTAAAAAAAAAACATAATTAACATTTTATATATGTTTATTGTGTTTTATTTCTTTTAAAATTTATTGATTTATTATTATTATTTTTTTTATTTTTATTTTATTTTTTTACTAGATTTTACTAGATTTTCTAGTTTTGTCATTTTGGTGAAATTATTATTTTTTTACTCCCTGGTTGGACATGGGCAGCAGATATGACATGTGTAGAGGTATGTTACCTAAAAACTGTAATGTTAACAAGGGCCAACACAGATTTATTTTGCTAAATCAATGTTTAAACTGCCAGAGAAATGTCTTCCTTGTGCATCATTTGTCTCAGCGTTTGGGATGGATTGATGACAGCTGATCACATAGGTAGAGAAGAAATGCAGAAAACAAAAAGTTGGAAAATACAGAAAGTAAAATGGGATTACTTCCTGAATTTTCAGACTTTTTGTTTTCTATATTTCTTCATAAATCTCCACTTAACTGATATGAAATTATGATGAATATTTATCTCAAGTACTGTCTCACCGAACCAAGTACTGCTTCTAAAAAAAATATATGAATCTGTCAAATGCACTTATTTCATCCCATTGAAAGTGCTCACTGAAGACCAAGCCAATTATTCAAGTTTAAAGAGCAAATTCCAGTTCGTTTAAAATATGCATCATCTAAATTGCACATACCGACCTTTTAACTAGAAAAATGCACATGTTTTGTCTATGAAAACAGACACTGGAGTTTTCTTTTGACCCACATAGCATCACATGACGTCACAGATATAGTTTAACATTGAGCTGGAGAATTCTATGGTGGAGTTTGCTGTTAAACATTTGTGGACTATGATTGGATTGTTTCATAAGTGTCAGCTACCTGTTATGAGGTGACATTTTGAGGACGGTTGACCATTAACAAGATATAATATTTTATTCTGAACTGTTAATTGCTATGTGCTAACTTTTCATCAGTCTAAAACCCATCAATAGGTCCGTTCTCTTCACCTGATATTATCAAATTCAGAAAGCAACCTGTCCACATAATATGGGCCGTGTTGTGTTTGTTGTATCATAGACTACATACAGTATAAATGAACATAGCTAACCTGCTAGTCACTCTGGCTCCAATTCACTTTCTATAGAAAAACTCCTGGCCCTCTCTCTGTAAATGCTGCTGTCAAGCTTCATAAATGACCCGCTCTACATGATCCTGGTATTTATATTTCACTATTCTGTTTGTAAATCAAGATATGAACATTAATAACAGACATATCCTCCTGACTACCAGTAGTTCAAATTTGTCCTCTCTAGAGGACATAAGTAAACCTGAATATCTCCAACGCAGTGCATACAACTGAAATAAGTCCTTTTGACATCTACAGAGGACGTTTAGGGCTTTTCAATGATACCAAATGTGAAGGGGTGGGGCTTTGGTACCTGTTTTTTTTTCCATCAAGGAAAATGCCGTCCATCACTCCAAGCACATTTCATGGGAACAATAAAAAAATAAGTGGGAATGGGAAAAATAAGTGCATTTTACTTTTTATTGAGCAAATTTTGGCTTGAAATGTTGATGGCATATTTAATATAAGTCTTTAAACAACACATTTAAACATTGTCTAATTAATTTTAAGAGTTTTTTAGTGTAGTATGAAAGTGTTTCAAAAATGTAGTGGACAGATGATATCTGGAAAATAAAAACTTTTTTTTGAAAAAAAATGTTTTCAGTATTCTAATTACCTTACAAAGATGAGAGAATTTTAAAATAAAGGTGATTGGACAACATTTTTTTCTTCTGGTAGTCAGGAGGATATCAGACACCTTCTTTCCTCGAGGTTGCTCTCGCTAGCGTTAGCAATGAGTAATGGCTGCCCTGTTGCCCAGAGGAGCTGGCAGGAAGGGGCGTTACCCTCATCAGCCTTGCTCTGGATTGGCTGGATTGACCTGAGCCGAACGCTACAGGTGGCGTCACACTCGCTCAGTCTACTTCTTTATATTTTCTATGGTTGTTATTCTTTTAAATGAAATACACATGTGTAAAAACCAGTGACTTGCGTTGACACTGAATCTGCTTTAGCGTCATGGCACTGCTTTGTGATCTCGCTCTGACTGAAACACTGTGCACTTTTAGGGAGCTAAAAGTAGCGTCTGTTAGCATTTAGCCCCCAGTGACTAAAGTTGTTTTTGACACATGAGTAGTCCCGCTTTCTTTACTTGTGTAGTCGTGTTTACACAGAGCAGAACTGGAGATGTGTGCACAACAAAACATCTGACAGTGGATATGTCTCTGCGTGTGCGCCCTGAGCATTTCAAAAGGCTTTGCTAGAGAAACATGCATGGGAAGTGTCCGGAACGATGAAACTATTACACTGTTATTGAACTATATGTTTTGGTTGATTTGATTTTATGTTTAAAATATGTTTTGTTGTTTTGTATTTCTGGCTCAAGGCAGTGACTTGTATTGAACTTCTTTCATGCATCATTTAGCAGTGGGAACTCTATCGCGGCTGCTACTTTTTTTTTTTTTTTTGTTGTTTAAAAGTATTGACTCTGCCTTTACTTTCATGATCAATGCTCAGTTTTTGTTTCCCCGCAATATATCTGACCCGCCACTTATTTTTAGGATTTTTATTTTATTTTTTTTTACTATATAGTAAATGGTCATGGTCACATTTTTATACTTTACAAGGAAATGTGTGTGTAATCCCTCAGTCATCCAGGTCTGGTCGAAAGCAAAAGATGAGGTTTAAACACCAAAGCCATAAAACAAAGTTCTGTAGAGTACTCCATCCAGTGTAGTGAAGATGCAGTGAGCGTTATATTGGAGAAACTAAACAGCCACTTCCATAAGAGAATGTACCAACACCGGCGTGAGAGCTCCTCTGGACTCCAGTCTGCTGTGCATCTCCATCTCAAAGCCACTGACCACTACTTTGGAGATAGTGATGTTCAGATCTTAGCCAGAGAAAAGAAATGGTTTGAAAGGGGAGTTAAAGAAGCTGTTTTTTTGTTAGGAAAAACAATCTTTTCTTAAGCAGGAATGGGGCCTGAGACATAATAATAATATAATAACTCCATCCTCAGATCCAAAACAAAGAGAGCAATAGCAGGGCCGTTGAGGGTTGAATAGGGCCGTTTCAGCTGAAACTGGAGACAATAGATGTTTACAGTTTCAGTGTTCACCAGTAATCTGACCAGAACTGAAGAAGCAGCTTGGATGAGCAATGAAACGTCTTCACTCCTGCAACGATTTGTCCAGTTGACAGATTTAAACTTCGTCATCAAGGAACCTCTCACCCATTCACTCACACATTCATTCACCAGTGTACACAGACACTGGGGACGAGGTGGGTTAAGTCATCTGTGGGAGCCTGAATCGCACAGCCAACCTGTGGATCAGTGAATCTGACCGCTCAATCACTGACATTTATGTTGCGAGCTGGAATCGCACCACCAACCTTTGGATCAATGGATCTCTACCAACTGAGCTACTGTTGCCCGCTAGTGTAAGTGAATGGTCTGTCACCTTGTCTCCATGGAGATGCTATTGCTGTGCCGCAGTTTGGCATTACATCCATCTCATCTTGTACTTCATAACAGCGGTTGTTAATGCATGTTATTATCGCCTCTCCACAGATCTGACCTGCAACTTGGCCTGTTTCTATGGAGATGGATGTGTTTACTGCCATACTGTGGAATACTGTCGGGTTAAAATAAGTTATGTATTTGTTAATTGCAACTAAACCTTTATTGAAATTATAAAATCAACCGATTTAGTAATAAACAAATTCATTATCTGATCTGTCTATTTAAAAAAATAAGGAATAATCACTTTTTTAACCAATTAGAAAAGTAATTTGGTACCATTTCCATTAAATAGAGCTCCTTTAAAACTTATTATTTCGACGACACCATGCATCACAGTTGGAAGCCCTTTTGCCATGATGTTTCGGGTCATTTTTGGAGTATAAAAAGCAGAGATTGTCATGTCCTCAGATAGCGAAAGAACCGCTTTGAAGACGTCACAGCTAAAAGGGACACGAGGGATTCTGCGCTGGGGCACTGATTGGTCTCAGAGAGGCACTACACTGTCTACGGCCTGACGTCTTTACACAAGAGAAGCTCAAGTACATGGAAAACACAGAGATCACACGGTTTCCAGACAACCCGCTCAAAAACATATATTCCTTTTCACGATGTTTATTTCAAGCTTTGGGAATGTACACAGCGAGGGCACCAAACTTCCCATCTTCCATGCTGGAGAATCCTTTTGAAAGCCTTTTGAAAACATATTGACACAGGACACAGTGATTTGTCCTCATTTTGTAGAGGAATTTCTGTTGTTGGCTTGCGGTAAATAAAAGCCCCAGTCAAATAATTGTGCTCCACAGTGCTTGGCCTTGTGTGGTGGGTTTGAAAGCGAACATGACACGGCCGCAGCTGTGGGCCTATCTCACGCTGCATGGTTTTTGTCCGTGGGGTTGCAGCCAGAGAATACAAAGATTGACCATTGTATCACGGCACTTTGAGGGAGAGTGGCTGGTGACTGGCGCTGTCCGTGGTGCTGGACTGAGCAGGGAACACAAACAGCATGTGGTGTTGGCTGGAATGTGTTCATAGTATTTTATGAATGGGGAAACTGCTGACAGGGCAGTGCTGAGTGGGTAAAATGACTGTACTGTACTTAAAGAAGACCTATTGTGCTTTGTCTGCTGTATAGCTATATTCTATGATATTAGAATCTGCACATTTTAAATCGCAATATTCATCTAAAATGACTTAATAAAAGAAATAGGTTCGGTGACTTCTGCGTTGCAAAATGTGGTGCCCAATGGGAGCTGACGTCGCCGTAAACATAATCGCAACAAAGAGTCATGGAGCGGTTTGTACCTCCTATGGATAGTAGCAGAACACGCTAACGAGCAGCAGATTTGTTTCATTTGTACCTAAAATTGAAAACTGGAGAATGAAGTAGATACAGATCAGTGGGTGTGTACTGGTGGAGGTGAAAATGGGGATTAATCAGCGATATGGTGTCTTGAAAACAAGCGATTATTGCTCAGACATGCATGAATTACTCCAAATACAACTTCGAGATAGTAAATGAGAAGGAGGGGAAACAACTATGACATGGTTAAAAGCTCTGAAAAGTCGATTTTTCTTTAAGTAGGCCAGTGGTCCTCAACCATTTTCCCTCTTCATTATAATTCAAGAAGTCTAATTTGGACATTTAGAAAATAAATGTTGCAGTTACATCTAATCCATATTATTCTTTCTTAAGTATTATAACATCTCTCTTGTAATAAGTGATTGTCTGGTGGTTGGCGCTGTCCATGGTGCTGGACTGAGCCTGTGCGTAGAAACAGCATAATAGCATGCGGCAGATGCACTGATCGAGCTTTTTCAGTTCTGATACCGATACTGTGGCTTTAAATATCTACCAATGCAATGTCAACCAGAAAGTTGTGTGGCTGTTATTTATCTCTCAAGTAGCTACAGAACAACTTTGTATAAATAAAAGTTCAAACCTTATGAGACTTTCTAGGCAGTAAATAGTCCTATTACATCAATGTATATGTCCAACCAGGATATTGGCAGCTGATATTTGATCCAGCACATTGTCCAGTATTGGTACCAATATTCAATATCAGTATCCAATCCAAGTATCCGAGTATCCAAGTATCCAATGACATATGTTAATACAATAACATATTATTGTGTATTAATGAGAAAATCACTGATGGGACATTGTTAAACAGTTAAAATAATGTAAACTAGTGGTTTTCAAGTAAAACAGAGCCTTATGATGTTACACAAGAATCTTCAAATGGCAGAAAACAGTTTTTAATTTTTTGTCATTTTGTCTGGAAATATTAGCTGATAACAAGTCCTGCTTACTTACATCTAGTGTTGTTTAGTTTAGTTTAGTCTTTATTTGAAGGGGCAATGCACAAAGATATTAAGCTAATAAAAAAAGACAATGTTCCACACCAGAATGTAGCTAAATGGCTAGTTTCCATCTTCAGCCCCTAATGTACAGAGATAAATGATACAATGCAATTACATTGAGTCAGCAATAAGAGAGATTCACACTGTCCACACTCTTTCACACAATATCACACATTAACAAATTGAAACTGAGATTGTCATGGAAGTGCCTTATTCTGGTCCGGATCAATGCTGAACTCAAAAATATTAACGTATTACTTACAAATTATAGTTTATAGAAGTTGGAGTAAATGGAATTATTGGGTCATTTACTGAAATCGTGATTCTGTTCATTCAGAGACTGGTCGATTGTCGCTGTCCATGGTCCTGAAATGATGGAGACTGGACCAGAGGTGGTACAGAGGCCTCTACTGCTTTTGCTTGTTTGCTTGTTTTGTAGGTTTAGACACACCTACTTCTGGAACAGCTTAGTCCCGACGTGAATCGGATCTCTTGGATTTGTCCAGGTTTTAATCTCACAGTAGTTCTGACATTGTTCTCTGTTATAGCCTTGGTGAGGAGCAGAGCAGGGTCAGATTATCATGTAGGTGTTAAGTTAAGTATGTATGCATGATTACAGCAAAAGGCTAAATAAATGTAGTGCATAGGTCAGATAGCTTCAAATAGAGTCATATAATAAAGTTAAATACTGTGTTATTGTCTTTAGTTTATAATAATAACAGAATAGCGAGTGGCTGGTGGATAGAGCTTTTTTATTTTTTATTTTTTTGTATCTGGTATTTTTTGCCAAATGCCTTTCAGTCCTTGTATGAAAAAGGGATATTTTGCTGGATTGTAATTCAGATTTCTGTTCATACTCAAGGCTAAGAGTTGCCTGTTGCAGATCAGTTTTTGGAGTTTTTGGTGTTTGTTGAATATTACTGTATCTGTTTGGTTTGAACATCCAGTCAATGACACGAAATTACAAAGAGCCAGGCTTTCAGTGTTCAAATTATAATTCACTAATAATTCACTGGTAAACTGGGCTCAAATGTGAGTTCAACAGAATATTTCCTTCAAGTGACTCTCTAATAAGACAGATCTAACAGATAAACAACTTGGGATTAAAATGTCTTTAACAAAGTCGAGGAATTGTAAGGTTTGAATTTGAAATCAGGCGTCATTTGCTCAGTTGGTAGAGTGTTCGTCCTCTGATCCGAAAGTTAATGGTTCAAATCCCGCTCTGGCCATTAACTTCATTGGTACAGAGATCCACTGATCCAGAGTTTGGTGGTGCGATTCGAGCGCCCACAGATGAACGCTACAGTTGTGTCCTTGGGCAAGACACATAACCCACCTCGCCCCCAGTGTCTGCGCTGATGTAAAGATGTGTGTGTGACCATGGGTGGTTCCATGTAATTGCTCTGATCTGTTGAAATTGGAAAATTGCTCTATAAAGATAAGTGTTTACAAATGATCATTTAAAATCCATCTGTTGAAATCAAATATAACTTTCACTGATAACAAATGTAACGTCAGGAACAGTGTGACTGGTCTAACGGGTCTCCACAATGCAGACTCTTGTAGCCTGGTGTTTGCAATCAGAAAACCTGGTCAGGGCAGTCATGTGTACTGTCACATAGTTCTTGGAATTGCAATGGCCACATAATGCAACGGCAACGCACATTCAGGTTTTTACGGTTTTGCTGCATTGTACCTAATTTGCTCTAAAATTACCAAAACAGACTAGGAATAGTTCACCATACTGCCAAGTTTAATACATTTAACAAAAGTTTATTTTGAGTTTAGTTCTACTTTAAAGAGCTCGTATTACGCTGATGTTTCCTCATCAAAAACAGACCTGGAGTTGTGTTTTATTCTTGAGTTCTTCTCTCAAACGGTAAAAACACTTTGTTCCACCTTGTGATGTCATGTGGTGTTACAGGAAGTGCTCGAATGTGTTTTTAAACTCCATACACCTTTACTCGAATTATCTGGATAAATTCAACCCTGGAACTGGTCATCTCTACTGAACAAAAGGTACAAAGTAGCTGTTAACTTGAAAACTATCCCTTCATGACATCACAAGGTGGAACAGAGCATTTTGCGCTTTGGAGAAGTAGACAGACTGATAATAAAGAGTTACTCAAACATGGGTGAATGAAACAAAACATATAGGGGTTAATCGAATGAGAGGCAGGTGAGGAAAGAGGGAAAACAGAGAGGCAGCAAAAGACGGACTGGAACATAGTCTGAAATGGAGCTGGATTAAAGGAAAAAAAAAACTGGCAAAAGTGTGACAGATGTAACCACTTTTGCTGAAGAACTTAAGCTTCAGTGTTGTCCAATCTTGTGCATTTTAATTGAATTTTTACTCTGAGTTGGGTTGAGGATCTTCTTGGCAATACGTTTTGTGCAAAGTGCTAAGGCTCCATTTGTCACCTGCACTGGGGACAGACAAACACGTCCTTTTTCTGAACGACAGAATTTAATTTAGCCAAGCAGAAAAACGAATTAGTTTCTTTTCTCACGGACACATTTGAGCATCTGCCGTCTTTTTCTCCAAATGAATCTTTGCATATTGTGTGGGCGTGTTATTATGAAGCTATGAAATGTATTAAAATCTGAGCCTCGGTGATGCTGAGTGAGAGCGACACGCAGCAGATATTGTTGCATATGAAAAACAGCCCGGCTCCTCTGTGTAGACCTATAAGAAAAGACTTATCTCAACAGGTCAATCTGGATTTTATTAGCTCATCACAAACACCGTAATGCTTAAAGGTGCTGTATTACACTTTATTCTTAGTCTGTCTTCATCTCCAAAGCTCATAATCCTCTGTTCCACCTTGTGATGTCATGAAGCGGTCGTTTTCAAGTTAACAACTGGATTTTACCTTTTGTTCAGTCAAGATTGGCAATTCCAGGACTGAAATTATCCAAATGATTCTAGTGAAGGTGCGTGGAGTTTAAAAACACTTGTACTACCACATGACATCACAAGGTGGAACATGGTATTTTCAGTTTGAGGAAGAACACGCCCTAAGCACGTGTTAAATTTGACTGAAATAAAACAACGCTCCAGGTATATTTTAGATCAAGAAGCAAGATTATCACATAGATCAGTGTAATGACGAATGGGTCAAATGTAGAGGACTGATCTTCTACTTGGGTCAAGAGAACGAATACATCAACATTAACAGCTGCCCTGGGGTAGACTGAATGAAGGTAGGCTGCCAATCTGCGCCATCGGCAGGTCCAACCACTGCCAACATTCAGACACCACATGATGATAAGTGGGAATTGACCCTCTAAACCACTACCACTCATGATAACTGTTACTGTCCAGCTTGGGGACACAAAAGGCAATGTTTAAGCCCTGTTTTGGGGCATTTATTAAAACAGATCACTGTATTTCTCAGTCGGTGTATCGTGGTTATGTGCTATGGGAGCATGTGGTGTAAATGAGGATCAGTTTGTTGGCGGTTGTAATGCGCAAAGTGTTGAAATGCAGGTGTAGGTGCGAGCAGGCGGCTGCAGTGTGGTGCAAAGTGAACCGTACCAGAGTCGAGGCCTTTTATAACCACGGATACACTGGGTTCTAGTTGATCCACACTAACAAAGTGAGCCTCATATGGGCCATAACAATAAAACTGCAACGCTGGTGGTTGAAAGTTACTATTGTAGCCACAGCTGCCCTGCGGTAGACTGACAGAAGTGAGGCTGCCAGTCTGCACCATGGACCTCTGTGACCACCAGTCATTCAAGCATGGAAATCGAACTTGTTACCTTCACGATGGTGGATGGGTGCTCTAAACCCTGAGCCACTGTCACAACAGCAGATCTTACCTTTTTCCTGGTTTAGTCTGGACATAGCGCAGGTTTAGTGCAAAATTCCACCTGTTTCTAATTGTGTTGTGTTAATTTTCTTGGTTCTTTTGAAACCTATGGCTCACAGTTGTTTAGAGCGTGTATCTTGGCCCACGTGGAGACCTGTAGAACAAAAGCCTGTGCGTGCCTGCCCAGAGAAGCGGCAGAAACATTCATTATTGATAGGCTGCTTTCAAAGGCCTGGCGTCACTCGTATCCATTGTTACCTCTGCTGTTGTTCTATCTCCGCTCTTCGAAAGGAGAGAGGAGGGAGGGGAGGGGGGCACGTACCGTGAACTTGGCCTCACTTCTGTGTTTCGTCAGAAGAGCAGCAACGCCAAAGTCAATTTTCCCCGGTTCTGATCTCCTCCTCTGCAGCTCGCAATTATCGAGCACGCCTCCGAACCCAAACACTGTGGATGCCTCTGGATCCGTGCTCTTCCTAAAGCAGAACAGGAAAACCAATAAATGTCTTACACCAGTGTATAGCAGAAAATATTTCCCTTTGCTTACTATCCTGAAGGAATAATATTTGATGTCAATGTACTCGCGCTTAGACCAAATGGGCAGAGGGGTCGGCTACCTGTCCTGCTTCACCTGGAATGTTCATCTGTCTGTTTATTCCGCAGGTCATTTTATTGCTAAGAAATGCGTTAAAAAACATGCATTCTTAGTCTTTAGACAGGTTGTCATGGAGATATGTTTGATGCCATACTGTGAAACATTCCAGACAAGGCAATAACATCTTCATGGAGACAAGTAGAGGATGGACAAGTTACGCAATGGACATTTAAAACATAACATGCATTGCTAATTGTACCTTCTTCTGACAATTCTCCAACTGCAATTACAACTCTTTCCAGTCTTATTTTCTCTACAAGTAGCATGTTCTTTTTTTCCATAACTTAAGGCTACTTGATTTTTAAATAACTCTCAAACCCTTTGGCTTTTTTTGACCATTAGCTCAGATTTAGAACAGCCAGAAAAACATGTTTCTTTTTTCACTTAACTTGTATGCATCGAATGTTCAGATGGATCATGGTATAAGACAACATGTGTTTTCTCTGATTAATATTTACCGCTGATATTATTCAACCATAGTAAATAACAATTAGAAAAGCAAGAAAACCTCTTCAAAATGTTCGTCAGTTGAAGTGCGTTGTTTTAAATCACTTATGGTGCACACTTACTTGACACAATTATAATAATACTGTCTCCATCATAGTATCCGTGAGGAGTGAAGTTGCAGGGGAGTAGTACCTGTGCTGTGCTGGAGTGGTATGAAGTGTAAAGAGGAAGTGGGTTTGGCCCTTAAGGACTGAACTGTATATATCCTGTAGTGATGTGGGGGGGCCCGGGCCTTGTGTAAAGTGCTGCTCAGGACATTCACACACAGGGGAAAGCCTGAGTGGTCCGAGCAGCAGCACAGAACTAACATGGAGCTAACAGAGAACCAACCCTAATATGGAGTTAACACAGCGCTAACATGGAGCTAACATGGAGCTAACGTGGAGCTAATGTGAACTTACACAGGGCTAACGCAAAAAAAACAATGCCCAGGGTCTAAACATGGCCGCCCATTGAAGTCAATGGGTCATGCTCAATGGCGCATGTCGTCTTTAGCGGCTAGGTACATCCAGTCCTACTCTGCCCGTGGATGATGCACAGTTGAGCTACCTCCCGTGAGATTCTGAGCGACAAGAGTGAACAGAGTGGCCACAAAGGAGACAAAGGAATAATAAATAAATTACAAATTATAAATGATAATCTTTATGCTTCCAGGAGCTTCTGACCCATGTTCTAAACTCGTGGCTCTTTCACGACAGTTGGGATCGTTCACATCGCTCACAGGCTCGTTCATGTTGTACCATGTGACCACTCTAACCAATCAGAGCTTGAGCTTAGATAGAGCGGACAGAGAGCGTAGTCGAAGCTAACGATTACAAAGCGTATTTTAAGACAACAAATGGATTTTGAGCTGAGAAAAAGGTTATGATCAAAGAACAGGTAAAGATTGCCACGAAATTTGAGCTTTGTGAAAGCTGTAGGTGCCCTGTCAGCCCCTGTCAGCCACTAGTCCAACTCTCTATCCAGTTATTTTTGACAGATCCATGCGCAAAGCTAACACTTTGCTAACATGGTGCTAATGCAAAACTCACATTCAGCTAACATGGAGCTAACACTGAGCTAACACGGTACTAATGCAAAATTACCATGCACCTACCACAGACCTAAGACAGTGCTAATGCAAAACTAACATACAGCTAACACGGAACTAACAATAAGCTAACACGGCCCTAATACAAAACTAACATGCAGCTAAAATGGAGCTAACACTGAGCTAACATGGTGTTTATGCAAAATTACCATGCACCTAACATAGACCTAAGATGGTACTAATGCAAAACTAACATGCAGCTAACATGAAGCTAACACTGAGCTAACATGATGCTAATGCAAAACTCACATGTAGGTAACACGGAGCTAGCAATGAGCTAACACGGTCCTAATGTTAAACTAACATGCAGCTAACATGGAGCTAACACGGAGATAGCATGGAGCTAACAACTCCACCGCTGCAACCTGAGTAAGCTTTGTGATTGGACAACTTAAATACCGACATTTGTTAGTTTCAAATGCTGTGAACATTGTGTGGATTAGAAGATCTTGTATGCCACACATTTAAGTGCTTTTGTTATAGTGATTTACCCTCATCATTACACCACTCAAAGACGTCTTTTGAGCGATTTATGTTTCTTTGAATACTGTTTTGCATTTGAGGCTCCATCCACTTTTCACTCATCCCTATACAGGCCCACAGCTCTGTGTTTACTTCACTCTTTGAAGTTTTTGTTCTGAAATGCACACAAGGTTCAACTACGTTAGTACGGCACAAAAACACATCCACTGTAGCTTAAGGCCGTCTACATGGTCTGGGATTGGAGGCTTTGTTCTGATCACGTTCTTTATGGAGGGGGTGGGGTTATGGACCTGTTTCTTTATTTAGACGTTTTAGATCTTTTCATTCCAGGTACCACCAAAGAAAAGATTTAGCTTTCCAGGTAGCACCAGGTCTAAACCAGGTCTATAACCGGACTATTCCAGGTCTAATCTCTAAATCTCAAAGTGGACTTCAAGAAATTGATCCAAAGGAGGACAAAACAGTAATAAAACAGAAATTAAATGAATGAGGGGGTAGTCTGGGTAATCCCTCAGTGGTCCAGGTCTGACCCATAGCAAAAGACGAAGTTTAAATCTGTCAATTGGACAAATCGTTGTAGGAGCGAAGCCGTTTCTTTACTTTCTTAAACCTACAAACACTTTAAGGCAAAAATACTGGTTCACCCAAAGGACAAAAACCCCGAGCCTTAAACAAAGTAATGTGGTCTACTCCATTCAGTGTAGTGAAGAGTGTAGTGAGCGTTACATTGGAGAAACTAAACAGTGACTCCATAAGAGGATGTACCAACACCAGCGTGAGAGCTCCTCTGGACTCCAGTCTGCTGTACAGGTCCATCTCAAAGACACTAACTACTAGTTGAGACAATCCTTCCTTAAACAGTAATAAGGGCCCAGCAATCTGACCAGAACAGAAGAAGCGGCTCGGATGAGCAGCGAAACGTCTTCACTCCTACAAAGATTTGTCCAGTTGACAGATTTAAACTTCTACTTTTGCTAGACAAGAGGTGGTATTTTACTTCTATGGGGTATTAACTGCTAACACTTAACATTAAGATCACCGTGTTACCTTTTATTGTTTTGATGCTATGCTTGCTGAAAAAACAAACATATTAACACGTTTCATCAGTTTCACTCTCTGTGTTAAGTCACTCCCCCTTCAGAGCGCTATAACAACACAATCACCATGCGTGCATCCCGCTAACTACATTACTGCACTTCGCATTAGGTTTGTGAAGTAGTGAACAGTTTATAATGTTTTTTTGTATATTTATGGCATGTGGGTTGAGCATTGGACAGAATCTTACAGCTAACCATAAGAAGGGTCGGAATAGGGCCCGGGACAGATTGCTAGATTACTCAAACACGCATGGATGACATCTAAAGCATCTTCAGGCATGTTTTTGATGAGGGAACAGCGTTATAACATGGTAGAAATCTTCAAAACGTCTATTTTGCATAATATCCCCTCTTTAAAGACTATAAATAAATACCAGATGAAGCATATGTCTTTTTTAAAACCCTTTTAGACTTGGCCACATACATGTTAGTTCCGCCTCCAATGATGCACCACATGAGGATGCATGTTTTGGGCTGATGGCGGAAACTGAAACCCACACAGACCCAGGGAGAACATACTAACTCCCACAGACAGTTATGTGCAAGTCAAATGGAATAACATCTGAGGCGAGATTACAGATATTGTTAATCGAGAATTTAAATAGCTTTACTTTAATTCATTTTAATAAAGACCAAGAGCTACAGCGTATCCAAATAATTTTAGCCTGAGACAAATTATGTTGATTCATTATAGAAACTTAGATTGTCTGTATTGTGGGAGTATAGGCCAGTGTACGCCACATAACACACTGGATATTAATATGACAAGATAAGACTAACATTTAGGTTTAATAGAATCAATAGAGTGCCTTCCCAGGATAAACAAACTATAATTTATGTAATCATCTTGTAGGGGCACGTAGCAGGCTAATTGAAATTAAAGCACTTATGCATTTACTGCAACATAAATGAAGTCAAATGCATTCGTTCAAAGCACTCAGTTGGATTTCCTGCTTAATTATAGCATTTGGCTCAGTGTGTGGAGGTTATTACAGTGTACCGGGTCCTCTGAGTCTGCTGTAATGTGCCAAAATTATACCTCCACAAGAACGCAGTGCAGGGCTGAGATGGAGGGGAACATTAGTGATGGGACTTTTGGCTCCTTGTGGGATCTGAACCTTTTGGAGCCGTTCTCTTCAAAGAGCTGTTCAAAAGACTGGCTCTTTTACTATTTATTTTTATGACGGAAGTATAGCCTGTACATATAAATGGACATAGCTAACATGCTAGCTGTAGGAAGTGATCATAGGTACGTTTCCAGCACTATTGACTCTGGCTTCTTTTCACTTTACAATGAATTATCAGCCTTCTCTCTGTAGCTGCTGCAGTGAGACTCGTCATTTTGGTCTTAAAATGTTCGTATTAACCCGCTCTACATGATCCAGGTATTTTTATTTTGATCTTGTGAGAGTAAATCAAGATTTGAACATTAATAACAGACAAATCAGGTGCCATTTTTCTCCGAGGTCATTCCCTCTAGCGTTAGCAACAGGTTTGATTGACAGCTAAGCCCCTGCTGAACCAGCAGCGCAGGTGGGAAAGAGCATTACCTTCAACAACCTCGCTCGGGATTGGCTCTTTGGTTGCTATGATACTTATGGTTGGAATTCCAAATATGGAACTCGGCTCCAAACTCTATAACTGTTATCCTCAAATCCTCAACGAGCTTTAATCGAAGCCACACGCTGTATATACAGTGCACTTCTGGACAACAAGCCAATGTGAGAACTCAATTTATTTACAGACCAATCATAGGGAAAAAAAATAAAAAAAAAATACAATAAACACAACAATTTTTTTTTTTAAATAAAGATAAATATAAATATTGTGGGTATTTCTTGGCTAAAAGGTTACATAATTTGGCTTTAAGTAGCACAGTACTGATTGTGTGGCCTCTGTACATCTCCCAAGCCAATTGTCTGCAGTGGAAAGTCTTTTCTCTTCTGTACAAATCCAATACACTAGTGAGGTGTGACCTGCTCAGTATTCTCTCTGTAGACTTGAAGAGAACAGATAATCCTGTACATTAACCCCCAGCCACTGCTTGTCGGCTTAATTTTAACCAATACAAAATGCATCTACACCAGTGTAGATTGGCCGGATCAATGCAATCTATGAGGAGCGATTATAGCGGTCCTGCTATGGCGTTTGAAGTAGCCACTGAAACGCATGTAAAAGCAAAGCCAGTGAACAGGAACTAATTGTCTTAAGGATTGTTTACTGCATGTGAATATAGACCGGGACACATTGATCTGCACAGAAAAGCATTTGCCTAGTTAGCTTGTTGTTTGCTAGTTGTAATCTATCAGTTTGTGGAAATAAGAAATGCTGTGGGCAAGTGGAGCTTTTGGGTTAAATTTCCCAAAATGAATAGAGTCCACCGGCCGCAGGAGTGTGCAGTGACTTTTATGAGTAAGCAGACTTGGGTTGGACATCAATATTTAGTCGATAGCAATTAAAAACAACTTTTTACACAAACTATACTGCAAATTTGTATATTTATTTGTGCTGACATTTTCTATGCATATGATCTGAGTCATTTGGAGTCAAAATCAGAGAAGCCTACAATTACATAATGTATTAATATTTGTATATATAGAACTGTATCCTGCTCTTTCCAGATCTTCCATTTCACACAAGCTAGCCCTGAAACTAGCTCATGTTTGACTAAATGTCTCTATTTCTAACTAACATCGAATCACTAGAAGCGTGAAGCTAAAACAGAGTTATTTTTAGACGCAGTGTTGAAAGTTGGTGCTACTGTTGTCACCTCCTGCTGCTCATGTGCACTCACTAGAAATCTCCAACTCCTTCAAGATTCCTCCAAGGGGTTTATTCAGCGCCGTTTGAGCCGTCTGTGGTCCTGCATGTGGAGGCCTCTAAAACTGTAGAGAGTGTGGTACGGCCTCCATAGCGCAGCGCAAGTTAATGAGACGTTTGGAGCCGCGGTTGATGCAGTCTGCTCAGTGGCCACTAGGGTGTACTAACGTGACTATAACCATGCTCCAAACAGGCAGAAGTGAAGGGAAAACAGGGTTACTTGGATATATTTCAAACTATTTAATCATACTTGTGACACATGATGATTCCTTAATTGCTCTAGCCGCACAACATTGCCGTTTCAGTTGTCGAGAACAGACTCAGTCATTACCCTGCAGATATTACCTCGCGCTCTCGTAATCACATTGTCTGGGGTAGGCGCCTATAAGCAATTGTTTCAACTATGCTACTGTGTAATGATAATGTAGGTATAATAAATTGCATGTAAAACCACCCAGCTAAACTAAACTAGAAGCCTCACGAGTAATAAATGGTGTTTTTCATATTGTAATTCAATGTTCCTGTCTCGTTTATTTTTAACCTGTGTTCTGTGTAATAGGGTTGCGAAAAGCATCAAAAATGAGATACGAAACAATACTAAAACTAGTATTTAAACTAGAAACTCATTTGAGCTGGTATAGAGGTTATGTCATGTGTTATGTCCTGTCTTCTTCTTGCTATCAACCTGCCAGTGGGACCGGGCCCGTGTCTACAGGGGGGTGCAAAAGGGGGCACTCTCATTTCATGCCCCTAAATCAATGCCACTTAATGGTATTATGTTTGCACCTCTTTAAAGACTCAAATGCACCTCAGTCATTTTGGTAAAGACCTAGGCCTGAATGAGACTATGAGGGAAATTAGCCTGATGGTTAATTCTGGCACATGCTGGACATAAACATAAAATAAGAGGGGTAGGCCTATAAATGTTTCTTTTACTGTCATTTTGAAGTGATTTCGGGTTGGCGATATTGATATTCTGACACTGTTTTCCATGGACTTGATCACGATATTCAGACGCTTTTTGAACAACGCCTCAGTAATGTGCTAGAATGTGCCTGTAATTGTTTCGATTAAGGTTCAAGTGTCACTCAAAACTTGAAAGTACAATAGAATTAACCCTAAAACTTCCGTGACATCACTTTACACACTTTTCGGGAAGATTAGAATCGTCTATTCATCCAGAACAACCGTCGTGATATGATTTGGTTTTCGTTATACTTCCCCCACCTCTAAAAGCCTGGCACGTCGATTTTTACCAATTCAAATTTACTGAGCAAAATAAAATAGCCAGGAATCAAAAATACAGGGTTGCCAGTCACAAAAGACAAGCTACAGCAGATGGAAATGAAAGGTCTGGGGTGAGTAAAGCGTGCGTATTTATCCATGCTACTGTTATACACCTTTGTGATCGTGATTTGAGGCCGCCTCCTCCAGCTCCTGCCTCTTTGGAAATCAGATAGACCACACAGCCCCTCTTGTACACGAGGCTGACAGTGCCACCAGGCGGACGCACTCGAAAATACCGCTGTTCCGTCTCTCTTTTTCTCATTTTTTTTTACCCCCGCTCGCAGACACTCCAATCTAATTTCATTTCTCCATCAGATCTCACCACAGCCTTGCTCTGCTAATCTTACATATTGACGCTTTTGTACAATCCGGAACGCGCAGTTTGAAGGGGCGTTGTTGTTGTTTTAGTCGTTTTTGCGCCAAAAAAACTGGACATTGATACAGCGCGTAAAAGGGCAGTAGCCGTGTTATGATCAGACACATATGTGCGCTGAGTGACGGGTCCACGCGCGCATGTGAGGGTCCCCTCCCTCCCTCCCTCTCTCCCTCCATCCTTCCTTCCCTCACTCTCTCTCTCCTCCCTCCTCCTCGTGCGTTCTGGCTGCTGCGCGCGGATCGCCTCTGCGCCTGACGACAGAAGCAGCCTCGCGGTGGAGAGACCTGCACCAAGAAGCCAGAACGCGCGTGGGAGTCTATCTCTCTCTCTCTCTCTCCCTCTCTCTTTCTGTGTCTCTCTCCGGATCTGGTCGCTTCTACCTTTCCATTCGCATTCCTCGGAGTTGAATTCGCTGGGAGTCTCTCGGACATGCGACGCATCCATCCATCTGCCGCGCGTCACCGTCTGCGGGTGTCCGGGTTAACAGACTAAACTGGTGGATTTTGCTTGTTCTTGAGGGTCTTTCTTCTCGTTGGCTTTGGTTTTTGAGGACGTCTGTTTGCGCGGAGAGACTTGAGAGATCTGTATTGAAGTAAGAGTCGCTGGCTGGCTGGGAGTTGCCGTCTCGGAGATATGCGAAAGGATGCTTGGAAGCAGTGAGGGCTACAGCAGGTGAGTCCGGTTTGGCTCTGAAAATCTGCACACTTTAAGAATTCATTGCATTTATCGATGTTGTCCTATGGATTTCACCTTTTTGGATATTGGTTTAGTTCAGGAGACGAGCTCCGGGACGTGCGTTGTAGTTTTGTTGGTGTCTTTACGCAGCAAAATCTAAAAAAAAAAAAAAAAAAAAAAAAAAAAAATCTTCCATTTGGTTGCGGTTTAACGGGACAGGGGGACATAAACAGGGGATTGTCTCTGTGTTTGCGCGGATGTGTGCATGTGTGTGCGTGTGTGTGGCAAGGCGCGTCCTCTGCAGGTAAAAAAAAAAAAAAAAAAATCCGAACTGATTCCAAATTAATTTCAGAGATTTGTTATCGTTTTGACAGACTAATCGCCTTTTCGAGTCCTTTTCCGTCTGCGAGCGGCGTCTGGATGGACCGGTGAGAGGTTTAAGCCATTAATCAAATGTAATTGTCCCGTGGATGTGTTGGGGAGCGGGTCTGTGGAGTGCATGTCGGAGGATATAGACGAGAGAGCGATGGATAGCCCGTGTTATCTCAATCTAGCCTCCCTGTGCCACTCTAGGCTCCTTCGCTGTAGCAAGATTTCTCATTTAGTGCAAAGCAGTCGTGATCCTCCGCATTTGCCATTTTATGCGTCTCCAAAGATGGCTATCTGCTAAATGGGCAACACGAGCGCTTTTTTGCTCCTCTGCTGCAGTGTGTTGGGCTCATTGAATAGCCGCTCTGTAGGCTCCTATCTGAGAGAAATTACAGCGAGTTTCTATTGTGCCAAACGAGGATGGACCAGTGTACAGATTATAAGGCTGGCAAAAGTATTGAAAATCAGATACTAATCGATACCGAAACCAGCATCGAAGATAGATACTCAATTTAACAAGTATCAAAACTGATGAAATCCATAAAACGTGACAAATGTGAGGAATCTTGGACTTTGCCAACACCAGTACAAACCCGCATGGTAACTTTAAAAAAAGCAGGATTATTTTGTGTTGAAATTGAAGTGTGTTTGTTTTGTATCGAGCCTTTTCCTTAGTGTCAAAATGGTGTTTGGGATGTTGGTATCGTGACAACACTAACACGATAAAGAACAGGCGAGGCTGTCTGGTAAATGTAACTAAAACAACCAGGTGTGAAGCCATTAGCTAATCCAGACTGAAGGGGGATTAAAGCAGGATTAAAGCAGGACCAGTGAACTAGATCTAAGGCAGACCAGGCCAAAGTCAAATCCAAAGACACAACCAAACTAATGCAAGAAACAACTGATTAAAATCACCCAAGCGCAGGTCGGTCTGTGGGTAAAGAGTACAAATGGTATACAAATGTGTCTATTATGGGACTATAACGCATAACAAACCGGTGAAGACACTAAACCAGAGATGGAGATGGGACCTAATCCAACCTCAAATCAAAAGACTGCACCCAAACTATGCAAATGAATACAAGAATTACCTTTGAACCCAAGAAATTAATGTATCTGTCTTGCAAAACCTGTATTGTTGCCATGGATACGATAAAGTCACCTGTTTGTCTCCATGGAGGTAAATACATGCAATGCCATAGTGAGGAAAATGTCAGGCTAAACATTCAGTCAGGGTGCCCTTTACCAGAAAAGATCCACAGTGCAATTTTAAATCACTAGTTTTGAGTATTACAGACCCAAAGATAGCTCTCAACAACACTAAAACCAGACGCTCATTTGAAATATTAGCCACGTTAGAATCAAACTTTTCAGGTACAGAGTCTGGAAAGTTTCATCGTATGGTTTTTAATGTGTTTCCATGGTGACGAGGAAGAGATACACGACATACATACATGCATGTCAGATTACAGTTCGAATCTGTGGAGAGGAGACAGCAGTCGTGGTAAAATAGAGCATTAAAAACACCTGCAGTGAAATATATGATGTGTTTAATGCCATACTGGGGAATATTCCAGGTGAAGCAATAACATCTACATGCCACCTAGTTGAGAGTTGAAAATATATATTAAAAAAAACAAAAAAAAGTAGTTTTTTTTTTTCCATTGTCGCATCAAACTCTTTATACAACCTTATAACTAATATCAATTGCGTTAGAGTTTTAATTTTATGCAACCATTTTTTTTTTTTTTTTTTTTTTTTTACAAGACCCCTCCTCCCAGCTCCTATGTTTACCGCATTTTCTGAAGTGTAAGTCAGCCAAAAAATGCATAATAATGGAGAAAAAACCCCCATATATATCACATATAAATTGCATCTGAGTATAAGTCGCACCCCTGGGCAAACTATGATAAAAAGTGCAACTTATAGCCCAGAAAATCCAGTATATATGACCTATTCTACCACCCATGCTTTATTACCCCCCCTCTGTTTATTGGTCTGGCCTCTTCTCGCTCCGGACCCCCGTATAAAACCGTAGGAGCCCATCGCCCTGAGTTTGAGTGCTGCCTGCGGATATTCTGTAGCTGTATTGTTATAAATAGCCAGAGGGAGCAGAGCTATTGCAGCAGCGGCAGAACAAGGAGAGAAGAGGAGAGGACCCTGTCTGGACGGGCCATTCTTTATGACAGATCGCTGATTCTGTGGGAGATATTTGGGGGAAGGGTGTGGCACGGAGGGCATGAGGGGTCCATTTTGAGACCTGAACCACGATTTCAAATTCTCTTTTATCTTTAAGAGTGTGACAGGAAGGCGCTTCAGTCAACGCGAGAGGTTAGGAGGAGCCGAGAGGGAGCGAGTCGGCTTTAAAATTCAAATGAAAGCGGTGCGCTGGATAGGTGAAAGGTAACACTGAGCAACTTTTTTTTCTAGTGGAGGGTGTGCCACGTGCTTGTCGCCATGGAGATGTAGTTATTGCTTTGCCCGGGGATTTACCAATTGTTCATTATTTTCATTGGGCAAAAATAATCATGTATTGTATATTTCATATATTTCACAAATATATATACAAAATAAAATAATAATAATAATATAATAATAATAATAATAATAATAATAATATAATAATAATAATAATAATAATAATAATAATAATAATAATAATAATAATAATAATATAATAATAAATAAATAAAATAATAATAATAATAATAATAATAATAATAATAATACTACTACTACTACTACTACTACTACTACTACTACTAATAATAATAATAATAATAATAATAACAACAATAATAATAATAATAAATCTGATCACTTACCATAGTGTATTTAAATTTGACATTTGGCCCAGTTCATTCTAATTATTCAGAATTGGGTTAAGCACGAAGAATACAACCCTTTTTTAACTGAAGGTGCATTTATTTTGGTCCCAGTTTGGTCCTGATTTGAGCCTTGTTTAGTCCTGATGTAGACTTGGCGTGAACCTGTTATAGACCCGGTTTAGTCCTAGTCTAGTCCAGGTTTAGTTCTACAATCACTTTTGGGTTTTTTTTTTGTTGTTTTAAGTTGTGAATTCACTGAGAAACATTGTACAGTACATGCTTCTATCTGCCTTTCTTACATTATCTCCAATAAGGCTGAACGATTTGAGAAAGATAATGGCATTTTTTTTTTTCTGACTAACATCGTGATTAGGTTTTGATTCATGTTTTATTAATGGGATTCTTTTCAAAGTTCACATTTTAAACACCTCCTGGAGAAGTGACTAAAAGACTGAAATATGAACTCTTTGTTAACACTTTGTTAAGCACAATAAGGCAGAACATTTTGAAATGATGTTACTTAAAAAAAGCTGCAGTCAATTTTCTGATTTCACATTCGAATTTCGATTTGATTGCGGTTAATCTTGTAGCTCGATCTGTCATGATAACACCTTTTGAAGTTTGATATTTTGCTGAAGTAAATATTAATGATAAACGATAGTAACGCAGAATTATTCAGAAAAAAGTAGTCTACAATTAAAGTATTTTCTGGAATATAAGTTGCACCGGAATATAAGTCGCACGAGCCAAAAAAATGCATAAAAATTAAAAAAAAACATATATTTCCCATCTGAGTATAAATCGCACCCCCGGCCAAACTATGAAAAAAAAAGTGCGACTTATCGGCCGAAAAATACGGTATATTATATCGTTTAAAAAATTAGCTGCAGAAAATAAAGAATAGAATGAGTGTCTTGCCCAAGGACACAATGACAGCATTCATTTTCTGGGAGTTGGAAACGCTCCGCCAACCTGTGGGTCAGTCCGCTCCATTGGCGATCTTCACGTCGAGATCGGGATTTGAACCGCCAACCTTCAGATCGTTGGACAAACGCTCTTCAAACCGAGCCGCTGTCTCTCCCCTGCAACGCTCAAGTCATCAGTCTGTGATTTTAGCTCATAATCCAACGTTCTACAGCTCAAATCTTACATTGCAGAACGAATAATCAAACATGCCGAATTCCCGATCTTTTCTCGGTCGTTGGTTGTTGATTTAGTCCTGGCCACACCACACTAGGTTTCATTAAATAAACCCATCACCACTGACCTTGGCTGTGTCCCTTATGTCAATACACTCACCTCCTCTCCCTGCACTGGCCAACACGACGCATGTCCCTGTTTATTCTTCATCCCCCTCCTCCTCCTCCTCTTTCTCCTCCTCGCTACTTTGACATTTTCTATCGAATTACAACATGGTGATCAATGTTTGCAATAAGCATAGGGCCGTATAGCGCGGAGCGGGGAGCTGTATTTCGGCGCGATCGGATGTCACGGTAAAAATCATGCTTTATGTCGGGCGTTATGTTCGGATGGCCTGCGTCTCTGTCTGTTTGTAATTCAATCGTAAGGGGAGCAGAAGGAGAAGAGGAGCGTGATTTGAATACTTGGCGATGAAGATGTGTCATAAGCAGACTTCACATGTGGGCTGAGAATGTCGTGGTGTCGAGGCTGAGGTTTGGGACTTGCTTAGACCTGGTTTAGTCTTGGTTTAGTACTAGACTAGTTTAGGTTTAGGTGTAGTTCTTATAGATTCACGTTTAGAACAGACTCAGACCTGGTTTATACATGGTTTAGTCCTGGTTTAGACCTGGTTCAAGTCTAATTGAAGTTTAGAACAGACTCAGGCTTGGTTTAGACCTGGTTTAGTCCTGGTTTAGTCCTGGTTTAGTCCTGGTTTAGTCCTGGTTTAGTCCTGGTTTAGACCTGGTTGAAGTCTAATTGAAGTTTAGAACAGACTCAGGCTTGGTTTAGACCTGGTTTAGTCCTGGTTTAGTCCTGGTTTAGACCTGGTTTAGTCCTGGTTTAGACCTGGTTTAGCCCTGGTTTTAGATCTGGTTTAGGCCTGGTTCAAGTCTAATTCAAGTTTAGAACAGACTTAGGCTTGGTTTAAACCTGGTTTAGTTCTGGTTTAGACCTGGTTTAGTCCTGGTTTAGTCCTGGTTCAAGTCTAATTCAAGTTTAGAACAGTTTCAGGCTTGGTTTAGACCTGGTTTACTTCTGGTTCAAGTCTAATTGAAGTTTAAAACAGACTCGGGATTGGTTTAGACCTGGTTTTAGACCTGGCTTAGTCCTGGTTCAAGTCAAGGCTTGGTTTAGACATGCAGCCATTTTGAATATTGAGTATATAGTTTTTTAAATGCATCAAACCTGAAATGTATTTATTTTTATAAACTCACAAATAGGGGTATAACATGATATTTCTGCACTTGTGGGTAATGTTACAGCCGCTTCACATTTGTCTGATGCTTAAACCTCAACTAACACATCTTAAGATATGTTTTAACACATTTATATGGGATTGACATGATATTGTTTGAATATTCTGTGCTCTATGGGTCTTCTTTATTTGACGTACTTACTGGAGCCCTGTACTCCACCCAGAGCTCCTGCTGCTGTGCCCAAAGCCAGGCTCAAGACCAGAGGTGACAGAGCCTTTTCTGTGACAGCGCCCAGACTATGGAACAGCGCCCTCTGCCTGTCAGATCCTCTCAGTCTTTAACACAGTTTAAAACCTCTTCTCCCTGGTATTTAATACTAGCCAGACACAGGATATCTCGGTGTTTTATTGTACTTTTCCTATGTATCGTATGATCTGTATATTTGTTTTTTCGCTGACTTTTTTGCACTTTGATCAGCTGAAGTAGTTTTAAATGTTCTGTATGAGTAGGCGTGCACTGATTTGAATACCGTTACCTGGCTTTTGGACTATTTCCTTCAGGCTGACGTAGAGTTTAGATGTGATCATCAAACATCATAAAAGTTGGTGCAATGATCAAATCGCTAAGGCTGCAGTTTTACTATATACATATATACTACAACGCATGGGATTATTGCGTTGTAGTTCAGTCTTTTTGTTGTTTATGATGTACACACCCTGAACAGAATCCTACTTTTTAATAATGCATTTTCTTTATAAGCGCCTTTCATAACACCCAAGGACCCTGCAGCTGAATAGTCCTTCCACGGTAATGATTATATCGACTTATCGTTCAAGATATGAAGCTGGAACTATATTCTTAGGGGTCAAGATTTATTGGGTGTAATTTTCTTTGACCCACCGGGAAGGTTTTGGTTATTTTTTGGCTATATGATAAGATTAAAGCCATAAAAAGGTTGAATTAAAATCTTCTACGACTCATTACAGATACAAACTAAGTACTGAGTGTTTCGTTCTGCTGTTTATTCATTGCAGCTCGTGGTATTTCTTTAACAATATTGTAGGTTTAGAATCGTTTTTGTGGTTGGGTTTTTGTGTCAGTGGCATAAATTCGTTTCAGCGTTATCGTTTATTACTTCAGCAGTACATCGAACTCCCAAACTTGTGGAACACGAGTAATACTAGCATGGATTTTATTGCAAAAGAGTGATAGCAGATCGCAGAAGGTTTACCTCCTCCGAAAGCGCTAAATGAGCAGATTGGCGGTGGAGAGTGGCGTTGGGGATGACGTGTCGTGTGCACGTGTCTCCCTTAGATACTCGTCGAAGTGTGAAGCTGAGATTAAGGTGTTTATGAGCTCCCGATAGTGCCGACGTGGAACCTGCGCACACCGGCAGCGCACCGGGGACCAGGATGTATGCTGCTTTCTAAAGACACTGTACTAATTAGCACCCGCTGCCACAGAGATCCAACGACCAGAGACGGGTGGCGAGATGAACCGAAATCAGTGGAAACTAGGGTCGTCGTGGTTTCTAATTTTAGTGTTCTGATTACCGCCAGAGGAAACAGCATGATTTAATGATTATTCAGGATTTCTCAGATCTTTCATTTTGTTTTCCTCTTATTCCCACAGTCCAATACGTGACCATTCCTCAAGTGCGATCGTAATGTGACACAAACAGACAGATTACATGAACAAATAAATCAATAAAATCGCTTAAACCGACGCTGAAGTTTGGATTGAATCAAAATGACACAACTGTGCTTTTAAAATGTTCATAATTACTTTTTTATTTTAGTTATGGTTATCAATCCTCTTATCCGGGGCCGGGTCGCAGGGGCAGCAGTCTTAGCAGGGACTTCACTCGCCCCAGACACTTCCTCCAACTCCTTCATAGAGACATGGCCGGTTATAATTCTGAATAATTCTCAGTTGTTGTTGAACAGAAGTGGACGTAATGTTGGTCTGGTTCTCACTAAACGCAACGGACTAATGCAGAGTCTAAGCTTTTGGATCAGTCTGTTGGTGGTTTTCATGAATATAAGACAGATAAGACAGCGATGTTCTCGGTGGAAGTGGGCTATACTGACGATAATCTGTTTTGTTACGGCAGTCAATCAGAAATATTCCAATTGTACATTAAATGAACTGTAAGTGCGATATAATCTATAAATAATCTCGGTGGAAAAATGTAGGGATATACTCTTTTTACTGGAACCTATTGGAAATTTGGTTTTGTTTTGACAGTCAATCACAGAGGAGTATTCCAACTGGGGTAACCCAAAGGACCCAGTAAGCAGCGATATTTGCATTTTTAAATACAGGGGATGGTATATGTGAATCATAACCTGTATAAAGACAGGGACTAAGTGAGTGTGACGTCACCCTTAGCGTTCGGCTACAGTCAAATGAAACTCGTCGAGGTTAGCGGTTATCGGGGTGAATTTGGAGCTGAGTTCTATATTTGGGACTTCCAACACCGAGCATCATAGCAACCAAACAGAAAATCCAAAGTGAGGCTGTTTAAAGTAATGCCTCTTCCCACTTAGCGCTTAGCAACGCTGTCAATCAAACCTGTTGCTAACGCTAGCGGGGGTGACCTCGGGGAAAGAAGGCACTTGATTTGACTGTTATTAATCTTCATATCTTAATTTACAGACCCAATAGCGAAATAAAACAAACATTTTAAAACATGTACGAGGCTACAGTTAGCAGAGAGTGGCCACAGTTTTTCAATAGAAACTGAATTGGAGCCAGAGTCGAAGGACCCGGAAGCGTGCCCATTCTCACTTTCTATTTGGAACATGGCAACTAGCACGTTAGAGATGTCCATGTCTGTCCAATAACACTGCGTACATGTACCTACAGCCTATCAAACACCATTATCTAAATGGGTTTTTTCTACCTAGACAAATACAAATTACTACCATTGCAGACCTAATATTACGTTCACATGCGCTTTTCAAAGGTAATCCATCTGAATCTCCTGCCTATGTGCGTCTAATAGGGAGAGAGGGAGAGGCCGCTGTCCGTGGTCCTGAAGGAGATCGGAGATAGTTGAATATCATTCTAGTGTATATATACAGTATACGTATGGTTTTCCAGGTACTGCTCCTTTGAGTGTTCAGTCTCCCTCGTCTTGTTAAAGTGCTTCTAAAAATACCCTCTGGCTTTGTCTCCAGCTGTTCGACTCTCTGAAGATTGTAGATCGGCGGTGAAATGGTGCGACAGGTTCTGCTCGTATTGGCGTTGTGGGTATCGTGTATTTAAGAAAGGGCTGTGCAGTTGATAGAGTTTTAATAGAGATGCAGTGATCTGTATTTTTCACTGATCAGGCTGCGTCTTTTCATTAAAACAGTCTACAGTCAATCCTCTGTCAGAAAAAAGTATGTGGTTTGGAGCAGTTTTAGCTTTATACATATGTTTCCTTCTTTTTTTGGCAATTGTTAAGATGTTGTATATCTAATCACAGACTTACAAGGAAAAAATCTGCACTAATCTTGCTGCACATTAACTTTACATCCACATGTGTGTATACAGCAGGGTTGTCAAAAGTATCACAAATCTGATACTTATCGATACCAATACTAGTATCAAAATAAGATACTCATTTGAGCAAGTATGGAACAGAAACTAGCCGTTTTATAGGTAGCTTTAAATGATCTTGAGCTGTATCGGAACAAGTATAAGACACATAGAGTAGTACCCTATTTTCTGGAGTATAAGTCGCACTGAAGTACAAGTTGCACCAGAGTATAAGTCGCACCAGAGTATTAAGTTGTACCAGCCAGAAAATGCATAATAATGAATATTTCACATATAAATCGCATCTGAGTATAAGTCACACTCCCGGCCAAACTACGAAAAAAGTGCGACTTATGGTCCAGAAAATACGTATACGCCCATGGACCACTGCGGAACCTACCTGGACGACGCACATATAAGGACACATGAGAATATACAAGAAAATACTACAATTTAATGTTGAAAATCACATTATACCGTCTAAATAGTGTTTTTTTATTATCATTGTTGTATCGGAATTGGTATCAAGTATTGAGTGTACTCCTGAGTATGAAGTTTTAGTATTGTTACAACACTAGTACAGCCAATATAAGCAGTATTTGTATCACCCTGCACATCGCCCATATGGCTGTTTCATAAGTATCAAGTACTTAAAATTAATAGAGTAGAAAAGATGTATTTGGCATTATTTTGAAATGACTGCATATATATATACTACACAATACATATACTTTTTTTTTTTTTTTTTTTTTTTTTTTGCAAACAGCTAAATGTTGAATATTTTTTCCAACCAATTTCATGATGTGATGATTTGTCTCAAAATCATCGCCCCGTCTGTCCCATTACAGTCTTGTTGTTTGGTTGCGATATGTGATTAAATGATGTGCCAAATAAACGGGGGAGTGAAACAGCTCCAAAATGGCGTCTCGTGACCTAGAACCATCACGGTGTCATACTTGGGCTCTAATCCTGCAGGTTTATTCCCGTTTGAACTCTTTTGGCGAATGTGCTAACTCTGCCCCCTCCTTCGGCCGGTCGCTCTTTCATTTCTCAAATCAAATAGTCAAATGAATGGCACTGACCTTAATCCCAGCGTCCTCCTGCATTACCATAATTACACAATTCTGAGTGGCAAGTGGCTGTCATTTTCTGAGCTGCAGTAGTGGGCGTATCAAATGTTGTGTCGATTAAAAAAAAAAAAAAGTAAAAGGTTGCGAAAGTGTTAATCAAAGCCACATAAAAACAAAATAAAAGCCTGTGTTTCTTTCATGTTGGTTGTTTATCGCACAGAGAAATTAAGAAAAGAATGCCTCCTTACTGAGAACGGGTTTGCATCTCCACAAACCTGACTCTTACTTTAACCAGGAAGAGGTCCTCCTCTTTCTTGTTTCCATGGAAAGATTATTACTTTGGCCATAATAGTCTAGACCACATGTGTCCAACTCAAGGCCCGTGGGCCAAATGTTGCCCGCCACGTCATTTTATGTGGCCCGCGACAAAGTAAATGAAAAGGTCTGACTGTCTTATGATATCAGTTTATCAGTTTTTTCATCTATGCAAAGCCACATGCAATATTTGTAACTAATGCTCTTTTTCCATGGCTTGTATGAAACATTCCTTTTCCCATAATTCCACTCAGAAAGGGAAAAATAGGAAAGGCGACGGGATCGTGTCTATAATAGAATATGAATTAGTGGTGTGTAAGTGAAATGTCAGAGTACAATGGGCCTTGTTAGAGCCGTGTCTAAATGGCATCCGTCTGCATTAGCCTGTAGGCTCTGGTCACCTCTGTGGCATTTATAACAGAGTCATGACGACATGCTAATCGCTAATGTGGAAATATGTGGGAACTGTGTCTGAGCAGGAGGGAGGGACAGAGAGAGACAGAGGGAGAGAGGAGGGAGAGAAAGACACAGAGGGAGAAAAGGGGAAAGAGGGGGAGGGAGAGGAAGAGACAGAGGGAGGAGGAGAGAAAGAGACAGAGGGAGAGAGGAGGAGGGACAGAAAGAGATAGAGGAGGGAGAGAAAGAGACAGAGGGAGAGAGGAGGAGGAAACAGAGAGAGGACAGAGAGGAGGAGGGAGAGAGAGACACAGAGGGAGAGGAGGAGGACAGAGAGAGACAGAGAGGAGAGAGAGAAAGAGAGGAGGGGGAGAGAGAGGAGGGACAGAAAGAGGAGAGGAGAGAAGAGAGAGAGAGAGAGGGAGAGAAGAGAGACAGACAGAGAGAGAGGGGAGGAGGGAGAGAGAGAGACAGAGAGAGAGAGGAGGGAGAGAAAGAGACAGAGGGAGAGAGGAGGAAAGGGACAGAGAGAGACAGAGGGAGAGAGGAGGGAGAGAGAGAGACAGAGGGAGGAGAGAGGAGAGAAAGACAGAGAGAGACAGAGGAGGGAGAGAAAGAGAGACAGAGGGAGAGAGAGGAGGAGGGAGAGGAAGAGAGAGAGAGGAGGGAGGGAGGAGAGAGAGAGAGGGAGAGAGGAGGGAGAGAAGAGACAGAGAGAGAGAGGAGGAAAGAGGAGAGAGACAGAAAGAGAGACAGAGGGAGAGAGGAGGAGAGAAAGAGACAGAGGGAGAGAGAGGGGGGGGAGAGAGTGAATTATGGGGAGAGATGAGAAGAGGGAGAGAGAGAATGGGAGGAGGAGACAGAGAGAGACTGAGGGAGAGAGAGAGGGAGGGAAGAGAAACAGACAGAGAGAGGAGGGACAGAAAGGTTGAGAAGGAGGGAGAGGAGGGAGAGAGAGAGAGACAGAGGAGAGAGAGGGAGGCTGAGGGAGAGGGAGGGAGAGAGGGAATTATATGTGAAATGTGTCTGAGATGGAGAGAGGGATACAGACTGAGGGAGGGAGGAGGAGGGAAAGACAGAAAGAGAGAGGGACAGAGGCTGAGAGGTCCAGTTAGAGAGAAAAAAAGAGAGGGAGGGAGGGGGATTGAGAGGAAGGGAGGCAGAAAGAGAGAGAGAGAGAGTAGTGTGTTGTAGTGTGTTACATGTTTAATGTATTTGTCCCTCTAAAATAAAATAAATAAATAAGGAAGAGAGAGAGAGACTGAAAGAGAGAGAAAGAGGGAAAGAGGGAGGGGGCAGAGAGAGGGAAAGAAAGAGGGTGAGTGGAGTGAGAAACGGGAATGAGAAAGGGAGAAATAAAGAGAGATGTAGAGTGATGAGAGCGGGAGAGAGAGAAATGGAGATAGGTGGAGGTATAAAAGAGGAAGGAGTGAGGTAGAGAGAAAGAGAGGGAGAAAGAGAGAGAGAGAAAGAGAGAGAAGTGTAGAGAGGAAGTGGGGGGAGAGAGACAGAGAGAATGAGAGTTTGAGGGAATGAGAGAGACAGAGGGAAAAGGCAGATAAAGGAGAGAGAGAGAGAGGCTGAAATTAAAAGGTGAGTCTTTCTTCCTGTTTGACAATCGGAGCCGAACGACGAAGCAGCGAGACGCACTGAGCCTTTTCTCACACAATAAAAACAAGACGCCATTAACTCCAGCGGCTCAGTCAGAGTTTACTCAACAAACACAACAACACATTTAGAAACAAAAATCTCCTCCACAATATCATTTTATTTCATTTAATAGCGCCAGAAATGGTCAAATCAAATTATTATACAAGAACAAGAGCAAAGAATGATCGTTTTTTAGTTCAAGTATAGTCCTTTTTTTTTTGCAGTATCATTATTATTTGTCCAATATATGTCTTTTTTGGGTTTCTTTTTAAAGCAGCAGTGTGTAACTTTTCCACTGAGACGTCCAGACACCTGCTTGTCTCTGCCTGGAATATTCCACAGTATGGCATTATACATATCTGTCACATGCTTAAAAAAACATCTTGAAAACCTGCAGACCTCCACAGATCTGACCTGTAAGTTTTAATGCCAAACTGCGGAACATTAATTTACCTTTATATTACCTGGCAAACATTAAAGGTCCTGTATTACACTATTTTCTGAAAAACTGACCTGGAGTTGTGTTTTGTTTCATTCTCACATGTTTAACACACAAACCCTGCAGATTTAGGCTCTTCTCTCAAACACAAAACACCCTGTTCCACCTTGTGATGTCATCACGTGGTAACACAGGAAGTGCTCCACTGTGTTTTTAAACTCCACACACCTTCACTAGAATCAGCTGGATCATTTCAGCCCTGGAATCTCTACTCCAATCTCTACTGAACTAAAGTTAAAAGGTAACTTGAAAAGTACCACTTCATGACATCACAAGGTGGAACAGAGCATTATGGAGCTGTAGACAAATGAATAATACAGGCTTAAAGCTCACAAGAGTTAATTTTGCTTAATAAATAAATCAAAAATCCAGGCATGAATTGGAGACAAGCAGGACCTCTCACCAGAAAAGCTACATGGCGAAACTTTTAAACTGACATGTTTTTTTATTGAGTCTATAGGTGAATCTATAGAGAAACTCACACCTCAACCTGCTCATTTGCATCGCGCCGTCTCATTAGCACAACACGGCACTTCACCCGCTTCATTAAAACTGTATTGTCGGCTGAGAGGTGAGCGGTCGTGCATTCGTACTGTTTTCGTACTTGCTGTAGCTCTCCTCTTAAACCCACAGGGAGCGCATTTGTAGTCAGAGCATGGGGCCTAATCAATGGCGAGCCGCTCTGTTGCCGGGCAGAATTAAACTTAAGACATCCATCTTTCAGATAATCGTATGAACGCCACATATGTCTCTGCGCTAAAGCCCGGGCTGAGAACGGCAAATGAGCGCTCAGGGTGGAGAGGCGGAGAAAATGGCTGTTCTCAGAGACTGGAGGCATTCAGTACTGGGGAAGAGACAACCTGCATAAATGTGCATAGGAAAAGTACACACAGGCTGTAGATAAGGGGCTATAGATTACACTGTACTTTGATATGGAATATGCAAAAGGTAAATGCACAAATGCTGAACCGGATCATTTCTATCAGTGACTCGACCCAAGAACTCACTGTATTACAACACAAACCTGCATTTTAACAATCCAGCAATACAATTTATCATATCCATTTTAGCTGCCCCCATTATTAAGTATTAAAGGTACTGCACTATATGACACAAAACTAACTACACTTTAAGAATATTGTTACCTCATCAAAAACATACCTTTAGTTGTGTTTTGTTTCATTCACACACGTTTGAGTAATGCTTTATTATTAGTCTGTAACATCTCCAAACCGCGAAACGCTCTGTTCCACCTTGTGATGTCATGAAGTGGTAGTTTTCAAATATAACAGCTACATTTTAGCTTTTGTTCAGTTGAGATGGGCAATTCGAGGGCTGAAATTATCCAAATTATATTAATGAATGATAGTGAAGGTGTATGGAGTTAAAAAAAATAAATAAATAAAAATAAAACACACAGTGGAGCACTTCATGTATCACCACATGACATCACAAGGTGGAACAGAGTGTTTTTAGTTTGAGACAAGAACTAAGCCTAAATATGCAGGGTTTTTGTGAATGAAAAAACACAACTCCAGGCGTGTTTGTGATGAGGAAACAACATTATAACATAGATCACAAAACAGCGTAATATGTGCACTTTAAATATATTTGTCCTGTAGAATGTCGTCTGTAACCTAGCAACAGCCAATACATTTTTTTGTCGTAAAGTCGCGTTGTTAAAAAATCAACACCCAGATATCGATACTAAAACAAGCATCACTAAAATACTGATCAAAATGTAGTTTAAAATGTTGTATCGCACCAACACCGACGTAAATACCATTCAGTTTGGACCTCCGCCAAGGCACGAGCCGATCAAATCACGCTCTGCAGTAGAATGTGTACAGAAGCATTTACACAATCTGCCGCTCGCTGGTGCGATCGGCAGCTGTCCACGGGAGGGTCCGACGGCTACACGGCTCTTTGATGTGATGATTTTTACGGCGACGTCGGCTCCCATTGGACACGGCCGTTTTCTAGCGGACATGTTTCTTTTATTAAGTTGTTTTAAAAGAATATTACGATTTAACATGATCCAGGTGTCATAGATTACAATTATACAGCAGGCACAATACAATATGTCTTCTTTGGTGTTCTTTCGAGCACCTTTGAGTGGCTCTGGCCCCCTACCACCCCCTGAAACCACTGAATGAAACTGAAATGAATGCATATGTTTCGTGTCTGAAATCGATCCTGTAACCTTTTTGTTGTATTGTTATTTTCGGATCCATATTCCTCACCCGGATCTACTTTCCTGGGAGCTTCTTGCGGGTCTATATTGTTGCTTATTCATGTCAAAGCGTCCCTCTCCGTCCCCCCCCGCCCGCTCCCTCTCTGCGCTCGATGGACTGAAATCTGACCTCCCGTTTCCTCTCCGCTCTTAGCTTCCCTGCATCGACACAATTCGCTGCCAACGGTTTTTTTTTTTTGGTTTTTTTTCCCCTCTTTTTTCAAACCCTGTCATTCTTTTATCTCACTGCGAGTGACACAGAGGAGCGAGCGAGGCTTTTTCGCAGAACTTAAGCAACGTGAGCTCAAAGAGATATTGAAAGTGAGCTTTTAGGGCCCTGGAGCAGCCCAATGCTTTAGACCTCAAAGCCTGGTGTCTCCAATACTGCGATGATGAATGGAAACACTGTCATGAAAGGGGCCAATAATGGAGGAGCTAAAAGACACTAATATGTCTCAGAGGAGAGGACATCGATGTAATCACAATATTATACCAGAGGTGCCCGAACCTTTTCCCCCATCGGGCCAACATGACGACGTTTTAAAGTCTCTTTAAAGTCTGTGAACATATTTAGGACTAATTTGTTCTTGTGCTTCAGGAGATGGACTGCTCTGGGCTCGCTTTTATCTCCAGTTTTTTCAGTGCAAAATTGAATCAAAAATATATTATTTCTTGCAAATCTGAGGGGTAATTACAGCAAGGACTTATCATTCAATATATAAAGCTGGAACAGTATTTTTTTGGGAGGTTAATATTTCATTCTTTACACTAGTGACATTTTTTTTGGTCATTTTTTGGTAATATGACGAGATGTGAGAACTTCCATGACTCATTATAGATACTAATGTGTATGTTATCTATTGCAGCTCATGGTTTTTAACAATATTGTACATTCAGAGTAATTGTTTTAGGATAATTCTACTTCAGGGTTGTTGTGTGACTTGTATAAATTAATCTCAATATTATCGTTTATCGTCTATATTTACTTATATCGCACTTTAAAATGTGTTATCGTGACAGTTCTACTCAGAGCTCTGTCATGGGCCAAATCAGACCCCCATTTTGCAGCACAGTTCTGATGGAGGGTTTTGTAGGTCAAATACAAAACCTAGAGAAAAGTAATCCGCCATTTTTACACTGTTAAAAATACGATTACCCTATTTTCCGGACGATAAGTCGCTCTTTTTTTCATAGGGTGCGACTTATACTCAGATGCGACTTATATGTGAAACTATTATCTGATTAACTGTTAATATCTTACATTAACAGACCAGACACATGTTCAGTTCTGTCTGTGCTTCATGTAGCTGAATAAATATAAATGTGTTATGTTAGCTCTATTTTTTCTATTTTTTTTTTCTATTTTTTCTCTATTTTATTGTTATTATTATAATTTGCCTTTAAAGATAAAATGTCTGTTCTTGGTCTTGGATTTTGTAAAATAAATCTCCCCATAAAATGCGTCTTATACTCCAGTGCGACTTATATATGTATTTTTTTTATTTTATTTTATTTTTTCATTATTATCCATTTATTTGCTGGTGCGACTTATACTCCAGAGCAGCGTATAGGCTGGAAAAAACAGTATATGGACAGTATACTGACCTTATTCCGCCTTATCCCGACCTTAATCTCATAAACAGAAACATGCATTCAAGAGTTACTGCAAAAAATACAAGATTCAGGTAACGCAGTGGCAGAGTGGTTAGCATCTTTGCCTTTCAGCGACACTCATCCAACTACAGGCGTGTCCGTGAGTGTAAAACATCGTATTTTACCTTTTATTTTGGCTCGCGTTTCAAACAAAGCCCCCCCATCACAACCCCTATAAGTACAAAGCGAACGAGAGGACAGTAGCGCTGCAGTGATAGAGTCAGACACAGACCGAGCGTATACTTCAACGCGGTTCCACACTGTTTTAAGAGATCCATTTCACAGATAATGTTTTAGGATGGCAGAAACACAACCCAGCGCCTAAATGTACTTATATGAGGAAGACAATTGCCTCCTGTGGACTGAATGGACTCTCAGATGGAGCCGAGAGAGCGGAGAGCCCTCGAAGCACCCAAACAATGACGTCAGTGCACTCCAGATGCCCTCCCAGCCATTAGGGGGAGCATGGAAACATCTAAAGTGTGAGAGGCCTGTTACAATTATGACTATTTTGACTTACAGTAGACAGAAAAATATCATTTTTTTGGGGTCATTATTTCCATACGTATTTTCTTTTTACTTTAGTGTGACATTTTAAAGGCGCTGTATATGAATTGTACCGTCTTAAAAACGAGAAAAACAGAACTAGTGCATTTTTTTTCATACTTTTTGGTAAATTGTCACATTTTTATATAGCGCTTTTCCACCTTGAAGTCTCTCAAAGCGCTTTACATGAAGGAAACACTCATCCACACACACATTCATACATCAGTGCACGCGGACACGGGAGGCGAGGTGGGTTAAGTGTCTTGCCCAAGGACACAATTACAGTATTTATCTGTGGGAGCTGGCATCGCACCGTCAACCTTCGAGTCAGTGGCCAGTGGTTTGCGATGGTCCAAAGCTATTCCTCACTCACCTTATGCATTCAGAACACGAGTTTATAAGCGTGTTTCACAACTTTTAGAGGCCACAGCTAGTATGCTAACCGCACACTTCCTGATTAGTGAAATATAAAGGTTTATGATAGGATGCAGACAGTACACAGCGGTCTTATTTCGACCTGAAGAGCTGCTTATGCAATACAGTCCCTCGCTATAACGTAGTTCACTTTTCGTGGTCTTGGTGTTTCACAGACTTTTTTGGTGCAATTTTGCATGTTTTTTTTTTTACAGAGTATGATCGTGCACTGTGTTCTGCGTCCTGATTGGCCATAGACCTGTAGACCTTTGTGTTCTGCGTCCTGATTGGCTGAGGGACTATAGACCTTTGTGTTCTGCGTCCTGATTGGCTGAGGGACTGTAGACCATTGTGTTCTGCGTCCTGATCGGCTGAAGGACTGTAGACCTTTGTGTTCTGCATCCTGATTGGCTGAAGGACTGTAGACCATTGTGTTCTGCATCCTGATTGGCTGAAGGACTGTAGACCCATTGTGTTCTGCGTCCTGATTGGCTGAAGGACTGTAGACCATTGTGTTTCTGCGTCCTGATTGGCTAAAGAACTGTAGACCATTGTGTTCTGCATCCTGATTGGCTGAAGGACTGTAGACCATTGTGTTCTGCGTCCTGATTGGCTAAAGAACTGTAGACCATTGTGTTCTGCGTCCTGATTGGCTCAAGGACTGTAGACCTTTGTGTTCTGCGTCCTGATTGGCTCAAGGACTGCAGACCATGTTCTGCGTCATTGGCTGAGGGACTGTAGATCATGTGTTCTGCATCCTGATTGGCTGAAGGACTATAGACCATGTGTTCTGCGTCCTGATTGGCTAAAGGACTGTATCCTGTGTTTTGCGTCCTGACTGGCTGAGGGACTGTAGATCATTGAGTTCTGCATCCTGATTGGCTGAGGGACTGTAGACTATTGTCCATCAGTCTCCTCTGTGCCGTGTTTCATGTAAAGTACAGAATAAACGAGGGATGTCTGTCTTTACTGGGGCTGGACATATTTAGCTCACATACATGGGAGAAAATGGGATGCAGACTCTTTAAGAAACGATATATTGCTACTTGAAAACGTTTCATATAGTGACACGCCTTTTCACCGTCTTTATGGAGATCTGCGGGAGGAGGCCTGTCTGTGTAATCAGGACAAAACAGGCTCGAATGGAGGTTTTGACAAGAGCAGTTGCAACGTGTTATCATTTCAACTCACAATGCTAATCAGAAGCCACTGCACAACCACTGACTCGCAACTCTGGGAAAGCAACATTGGACAATAGTAATTATGTCTTCAGAGGCTGCAATTGTGACGGGAAACATCAAAACAAATGATTTCTATGTTTCAGGAAGAATTTGCATATTTTTACTTCTATGTATGTGCAAATTTGAGCGGTATATGACAATTATTGTTTTAAACTTCATTTTGATACTAAGGAATAGACTCGATACTCAATACCGTTACCACAATGATAATTAAAAAAACAAGAGAGAGAGAAAGAGGAGGGTTAGTGATAGGGATAAGAATGAAGAGAAAGGGAGAGGAGGGAGGAAAAGGAGAGGAAAGAAAGAGGGTAAAGGAATGTAGGGAGAGAAAAGAGAGAAAGGAGACAGAAGAGCGCTCAGTGTCCCGTAGGTCCCTAGTGGTCCATGGGTGGATACTAGTCTATGTGTCTTATACTTGTGAAAGATACAACTCAAGATCATCCTAAAGCTTCAGGAAAGTTCATTTCTGTCCTGTGAATGTCACTTTTTTACTCTTGGAACCTGCTCAAATGAGTAACTAGTTTCAATATTAGTTTTGGTATCAATTAGTGTCTGATTTTTGACTCTTTTGACAACCCTGTGTGCAACAAAGTTTAGTTTTTTGAGGAAGACACTTTTTTTGTTTGTTAAAGGCCTGTCTGTGTTCAGGGAATTAGGATTAAAAGCAGATGTATTTTAATTATTTTTATTATTTTTTTTAAGCCATTTCGACCATTCCTAATAGTAAATAATAATTTCAAGTATGGGTCGTGGACAGAATTTCTATCCATCCACCCACCAGCACATCTATCTATCTATCTATCTATCTTTACATTTTAAAGACCGCACTATGTAACTTTTCTGGTGGACGGTTTACTACCTGCTTGTACCTAGAATGTTCCACAGTATGGCATTAAACTAAACTACACTACCTGTCAAAACACACCCTTTTATTCTATGTTTCACTTTATTCAATTTATTTATTCAATTTTTTTTTACTACTTTCTATAGTTTATATACACACAGAAGACATCAAATATATGAAGCAAGATATATGGAATTATATAGTAGAAAAAAACTCAAATTTAACTCACTCTACTTAATATTTTTCAACAAAGCAAAGGGTGGGTTTAAATGAAAAAAAAAAAAAAATAAATAAATAAATAAATAAATAGGACTGTTTAATGCTTTTTTCGGAGAGTACATAATTCCATATATTTTGCTTCATATATTTGATGTCTTCTATATTTATATGAAATGTAGAAAATAGTAAAATAAAAAAAAATAAATAAAAAAAAAAACTTTGAATGAGAGGGTGTGTCCACACTTTTGTCTGGCAGTGTATTTTTTTGTATTTTACATAGTTATTTGTGTCAACATTGTTAAAACTCGTGCTCTTCCTTTGAGTGAGTCGCCGCTCCGTGGATCTGACATGTAACTTAACCTCGTAGTATCCATGGTGACGCATAGGATGCACAGTGCAGCTTTAAGTTATGTTTTTTGTGTCCCGATCAGACGACTTTAGCGCTGAGCGACTGTCTTTTGTCTTGTGTGTTTTGTAGATGTAATAAGAGCCCCGTTTTCTCTGAGTCCTGAAGCTATTGTCAGAACAGAACTGTGTGATGTGTTTTAGAGAGGAGGGAGGTGGCTGGGGAGAGGGAGAGCGTGGGTGGAGAGAGAGAGGGAGAGAGAGGGGGAGGGAGAGAGAGAGAGAGAGAGACCAGAGAGAGCGAGGGAGAGTGAAAGGGAGAGAGAGAGTAGAGCAAGAGAGGGGGAGGTAGGACTGAGAGAGAGAGAGAGAAAGAGAAGAAAGACCATAAAAAGAGCAGGACCAGAGAGAGAGAGAGAGAGAGAGAGACAGAAGGAAGGGACTGATAGAGAGAGAGAGAGAGAGAGAGAGAGAGCAGAGCAAGAGCAAGGAAGATGTGACAGAGAGAAAAAGAGAAAAAAGAGCAGAACCAGAGAGAGAGAGAGAGAAGAGGAAAGGACTGATAGAGAGAGAGAGAGAGAGAGAGAGAGAAAGAGAGCAGAGCAAGAGCAAGAGCAAGGAAGGTGTGACAGAGAGAAAAAGAGAAAAAAGAGTGGGACCCGAGAGAGAGAGAGAAGGAAGAGCAAGGGGCTGAGAAAGAGAGAGACAGAGAGAGAGAGAGCAAGAAAGATGGGACAAAGCGAGAGACAAAGAGAGATCAAAGAGAGAAGGAGAGTTAGGGAGAGAGAGAAAGAGGTGGGATTGAGAGAGAGAGAGAGAAAGGGGGGAGAGAGAGACCAGAAAAAGAGACATACCAGAGAGAGAGAGAGAAAGAGAGAGCAGAGCAAAAACAAGAAAGGTGGGACTGATAGAGAGAAAGAGAGAGGGAGAGGGAGAGAGACAGCATAGCGAGAGCAAGAAAGACGGGACTAAGAGAGATGGGAGGAGAGAGGAAAATGAGGGGAGAGAGACAGAGAGAGAGAGAGAGAGAGAGGGGGAAGGGTGGCAGAGGGAGGGAAGGTGAGAGAGGAAGAGCAGAGCGAGATTGATGAAACAGCCAGGCGGACGATCAAAGGCGAGAAAATGAAATGGCATTTGACCCCGTTGGACGGCCTGCAAGTGACGAGCTGCCACAGAAGTGCAAAGTAGTGCGAGACCTGCGGGACCGGGGCCTGAGAGGAGGGGGCGGGGCATGTGCGAGGGGTGTGTGTGTGTGTGTGTGTGTGTGTGTGTGTGTGTGTGTGGCCTATGTTGTACTTCCTGGTTGGACATGGGCCGCGGACTAGGTACAAAGATGTAATTCCAGTTCGGTTACCCATAGCAACCATAATCTAAACAGGGCCCAAACCAACCATAATCTAAAAAAGGCTCAGTAGTGATTATTTTACAAATGAAACATGACTAGACCTTTATTTTGTTACATTCAAGTTGAAACTGTCAGAAAAGTTTTAGCTTGTTGGTTTTTTTTTTTGGTGTCGTGGTTGGAGGGATTCGGTTGCAGATCTCACTTCCTCGCTACTTCCTGTGTTTTGTAGTTTTCTTCTCCACTTTTTTACACAAACTGTCACTTAACTGATGTAAAACTCTGCTAAAAAAAACTCATCACAGGAACCACGCCACCAAACCAAGTCATAATTGGAAAAACCTGAGAGCTTTAACCCTTCCCTTTCTCAATTATGCATCAGGCTTGAATCGTTATACGCACCATTTTGAGGACTTTTTCCCATTCAAAAGATCTCATATTTCGCTTTAAATTCGAGTTTTTTGGACTTTTAGCGCATGAAACGTCGGCCTTAAGTCTCCAGCAAAGGCCGATGTTTTGTTTTCAGTTTAAAATAGAGCGATGGCCGCACAAAACATGACTCCACAGCTCTGTTACAGGTTTGCGGTAAATTTAAATAACGTAATTGTGAAAAATAATCAAATTCAGATAAAAAATATTGGCCCAAAAATATCGACAGGCCTCATCGTCCAGCAGTCGCTCCGGATTCTAAACATCTCACATCGATATCGGCATCGGCCATGAAAAAACCCGTATTGCGCCATTTTTTTCTGTTTTAGATTGTTAATCGCTATGGCAACAGTCCCAAAACCCATGAATAGGCCCTGTACGTGACTGTTCTGGTTAAGATAAATGCACGTGATCTTATTCAGTGGATCGTAAATGAGAATTGAGGTGGGAAAAAGTCTAAACTGAAACTTACAGCCCAGGCGTTTTGCAAAGCAGCTCGTTAAACTGATCATTTCTGGGTAATTGCGGCTGACAGGGACACCGGGTTTTGACCAGTGAAGCTAACAGTTTGCTAACGGTTGAGCTGATAATGTTTTAATAAGGTCTTTTTTGGCGTTTTGTCGTGTCTCTTGGTGGGGGACGTGCGTGAGTCAGTGCAGATCTAACACGGTTCTCGTTGAGGCTTTGTTTATTCTAGTTGGGCATGAAGGATTCGGAAAAAAAAATCTTGAATTATGAGAGATTATATTTGCTGTTTGTGTTTTGGATAATTGGATTCTGTTCACAGTAGTAAAGTAGTAGTAAAGTACTATACTTAAGTACAAATTGTAGGTATCTGTACTTTACTTCAGTTGATTTTATAGTGGATATTTTTTACTTTTACTTCACTACATTAGAGCGCAGTATCTGTACTTTCTACTCCACAACATTTTTTTTTTTTTACTGGAGCAGCATTTTTATTTTTTTTTTTATTTTTTATACTATTATAGTTTGAGACGTGCTGAAAAAGTTGAGGGTTTATTTTTATCACACAAATATACAAAAAAAAAAAAAAACAGCTCGAAATATTTTTTTTAATCATTCCTGTTGATCAAAATTCAGCGCAAATCTTTATCAAAATCACTTCATTTCAAGGGTATATCTGAGTAAAATCTACTTTTACTTTGTACTCTTTAATACCATTTTTAAACAAGTACCATATTTTCTGATGTATAAGTCGCAAAAATCAAAAAATGCATAATAATGAAAAAAAAAAATCACATATAAATCGCATCTGAGTATAAGTCGCACCCTCGGCCAAACTATGAAAAAAAGGTGATACTTTTACTTTTACATGAGTATTTTTTTGCTTGGGTATCAGTGCTTTTATTTAAGTAACATTACTGAGCACTCCTCCCACATTTGTCTGTTCAAAGTTCACTTTTTAAACACAGACGACAAACAGAAGAACCGACAAAACACTGAAGAACCGACACAATTCACGTTTCAGAAAGACGTCTAAACTTCGAATTTACGCAGATTTCGACTTCTGAGTTCAATTGCGATTCATCTCGCGGCCCGAGTCTGAAGTTTAGTCCTTGAGTTTCGCATATTTAGACTTTATCATTGTAAAAAATACGGTTCCTTTCACTTTCAGACCGATTTTCCCCCACGCAAACGCTTTCAGAAACCCTAATAGAAAAAGCAGCGGTAAAGATGTCTGCCTGACCTTAAGAAGACGAAGACGATCCCACCTTTCATAATAAAAGCTTTCCTTGAGCTGCATATGCAAATGCGTCGTATGAATAATTCAGATCCCTCTCTTCCCTCTGCGCAGCCTCCATGTTGGAAATAATGACTAAGGCTGCGGAGGAAAATATGCATTGTCTTGACTGTTTATGTCGGCGTACACAGATATCAGGCCTCATTAGAGACGGCATTTTAACCAGCTCTTATGTACTTTCACTGTCTGAGAGACGAGCGCGAGCATATTAGCATTAGCATAGGAAATGGCGTTTTTTTTTTAATATATATATCGCTAGCGTATTGTTGCGGCGTGTTCGTGGCAGCGGTGATAGATTAAAATGTATATGACGGGTTCAGGGAATGTAACAAAGTAAAAGTAGTATACATTTTAGGTATCTGTACTTGATTTACAGTGAATACTTTTTACTTTACTACATTTGAGAGCACGTATCTGTACTTTCTACTACAGAACGCTTTTGAACTGGGCTAAAAACTACACAAGATTATGCAGTTATCTGTTTTTTTGGGGTTTTTTTTTTGTATTTTTCTATACAGAGCGACCGTGAAAGCAGCGTCTGAGTGCTCTCTCTGTATAAATAAAGATAAATAAATATCGCCATGGAGACAAGCAGATACTTTTCGTTGCTTTTCTGTCCAGATATTTTCAAGGACGTATAATTGCGCCCTTGAGCTGCACAAAATTTCGAAACGCACACAATTGGTTTTATATTGATAGCGATTTAAACAATACAGAAGCAATTTATTTTTTATGATTTTCCTGAAATAATCTAAACTAGGCTTAAGAAACATGACCAGAAATAGATTTATGAATAAGTGATATCTTTTCTGGGCCAGCGCTATATAAAAAAATACCCCAAAAAACACTACAAATCAATGTTGTTGCTTGTAAAACTAGGCCAGTTTTGTAACAGCGCAGTATTTGGGTCCAGATATTTTTGCTTCATACGTGTCCAATCCGACGTCGGGCTGTTTTAACACGGCGACGCTACGGTTCTCCTAATGGTTTATCCCGAGGCGAAACTGTAGGCCGTCCGTCCGTCCGTCTGTCCGGGTTCACGAAACTCGGGCTGTGTAGTCTGAGGATTGGTGTTAATTAAAGTTGAGTGGCAGACGGGGTCGGATGAGCTGGACTCGCTTTGGTGAGACAGCCTGAGAATCTCATTAGAGGTTTGTACTGGGAAAGATGAATCAGAACAAGTGTCTTTTTCGGTGTTTTGGAGATGAAATGCAGCAGGGAAAGTGGAGAGGAGGGTCTGATATTTGCTCGTGGTGGTTGGTGACTCGCGTTCTGAGTTCTGTTTATAAAAATGTTTCGGTGTTTGGCGTCTGAAATGATGTTTGTTAAAAAAAAAACTGCTTTGGTGAGCGATGCTTTCATGTTTTTTTTTAATACAAATGCTTCCTAAAGTGCCGCTCTTGATATTCGGCTCCTTGTACCTGATGTTTTTGCTTTCCTCGGAATGTTCCACAGCACGGCATTAAACTTATCTACATCTAAACGAGCAGGTGACATGTTACAGGTCAGATCTGTGGACAGGCGAAAGGTATTTGATGAATAAATGCACTAAAAGTATATATTTTTGTGTAAGTTTAATGCCACACTGTGACTCATTCCAGGCAAAGTGATCACGTCTCCATAGACACAAGCAGGCAGAGGACCCAAAACCAGAAAAGTTCCTTAGTGCAGCTTTAATATAGGACCTCTAATCAAGCTTAGTACTAGTGACCTTCCTTTATGTCATTACATGTAATCAGTTTCCCACTTGTGCGTCCCGTTTTAGCTTTAAACCCCATTTGCACATGTCGACCCTCTCTCGTCCTCCCTCCCTCCCTACTCTCCTTCTCCCCTCCTTCCTCTCCACCTCCCCTCCTCTTCTATCCTCACCTTCCTTCCCTCTCCTCTCCCATTCCTCTTACCTCTCTTCTATCGTCTCCTCTACCTACCTACATCCTCCTCTGTCTCTCTCTCTTCTCCCCTCTTCCCTCTCCTCCTTCCCGTTCCCTCTCGCCTCCTCCTCTCTCTCTCACCTCTCTCCCCTTTCCATCTCTTCTTCCCCTCGTTTTCTCTTGTCTCCTCTACCCCCTACCTCCTCCTCTCTCTCCTCCTCTCTTCCTTCTCCTCACCTGCTCGCTTTTCCTCCTCTCTCCCCTCTGCTCTCTCTCTCTCCTCCTCCCCTCACCTCTCTCCTCCTCTCTTTTCTCATCTCCTCTACCCCCTACCTCCTCCTCTGTCTCCCCCCCCCCCCCCCCCCCAACCCTCTCTCTCCCCCCCTCCCCTTTCCTTCCTCTTCCTTTCTCCTTCTCTCCTCTCGTCTCATCTAGCCCCCACCTCCTCCCATTCTCTCTCCCTCTCTCCTCCTGACCCCCCCCGTCTTCCCCTCTCCTCCTCTCTCTCCTCTCCTCCTCTCTCTCCTCTCTCCGCCTCTGTCTTC